>VZTH01018224.1:318-55528 GCA_013397815.1 Aleadryas rufinucha
GGGTTTAAAGTAGTTGTTTTTTAAACAGACAATGGACAAAAGGAAAGTAGCGATGGATGCCCGGGAGCTCCCTGTCCGCTGCGGGGCCGCGCGGCGCCGCGCAACTCTCCCGCACTTACCCACTTTCTGCCTTTGTTTTCGTTTGGGAAGGGGCCGAGCGTGCCTCCCCACTACAGAAAAGGGCGATTTTTTTCATTTGTGTGAAGCTTTTTAAAATTTTTTTTAATTTTTTTTTTTTTTTTTTTATATTTCCCCTGCCACTTGGGCTTCCACGGATGTTTGGCTTGGGGAATATCAGAATAACCTCGGTGCGATAAGTTTGTTTCTGTGTCGATGTTCGTCTCGATTTTTACTCTCATCAAAGCAGATCGCGGGCAGTGTTTATCCTGGAAGATGGCTTTCGGGAGAATGTGTTAGGTTTTTTTTTTTCCCTTTTCCTTTTTTTCTTTTCTCATGTTATACGGGACTAGCGGAGGTACAAACAAACAAGTTGAACAAAAAATGTTTCTGTTCGTTTCCTCACAGATCATCCATTCTAACGACGGCAAAAAAATCTTAATGACTATGACCTTAGCAGCATGGGTAGCTGATTTATCCCAATTATAAATCCCGTTAGTTTGCGGTAATGTGTGAGTATCAATATATAATTCATATTAAAAAGCATGATCCATAATTATTCTTTTTTTTTTTTCTTTTTGTAAAAGTTGAAATCCATCATTTTCCAGTGAGAGTGCTGCATCTGTCGCTTGGAGTGTTTTTGTCTCGCTGTTGCACAACAGAGGCTCTCCAGTCTTTAACCTAAAATGGCAGCTTTAATTTGACTGGGGCCCATTCATTGACAATGATAATAAAAAGGCTGAAAGCTAAATGTAGCTGGATGCTTGGGGCACGTATGCAGAACACTTTAGTCTCCATTGCTGGGCACTGCTAAGAGGAACTTCCAAGCTCTCTAGTTTCCACCGTGAAAGTTTCCAACACTTTTTTTTTTTCTCATTAAAAAAATAAAAAGGGGAAAAAAATCACATTGCTCAGCATAGATCACATTTTAGATGTCCGGGTTGCTTGCAAACTTAACGGTGAGGTGATAGTTAGAGAGAGCTCCTTTCAAGGGGTCTGTATTTACAACAGCAGCAGAAAAATTCTAGTAATCCCTTTTAAAATAAGATGCGGTCTGGGGGAAAATTAAACATTTATTTCTGAGGCTTGTAACAGGTGATCAGAACAATTACATTCAGTATATTTTCCTATCTCCAGCTACTAAAAGTGGGGAGTGTTGCTTGTTTCTTCTTGTTTGGTATTGTAAGTGTGCTCCAAGTCTGGCAGAGATCCTTTTGATAGGGTACTATTTTCCTCTGGGTTAAAACCACAGCTTTTGCTTGGAAAAAGTAATTATTTTTGGTCTTAGACATAATTTGAAGTTTGAAACAATTTCACAAAACGAAATTTCCACTACTAAAGTATTGGTGAATGCCACAGATTCACACATCTTGTCCTGTCTTTCTGTTAATCTGAACTGCTTGTTTTCAGTCTCTTCTGAGCTGTTTTTTAGTAAGAAATTTATAAATATCATTATTAAAGCTGTTGCACAGGCTCTTAAAAGAGTATTAAATGCTTGTGATTGCAAGTTTAACTGAATTACTGATTCACTGATACTAATTGGATAATCATATTTGACCAAATATCTTACTAAATATTTAACAATGTGATGACATTTCTGTTATTGCCTGTAAATCCTGGTTAGGTTATTTAAACAGTGGAAAAAACCTCTTATTTGTAACCCAAAATTATTTTATTGCCTCTTCAGTAATGAAGGAAAGTTTTGATCATAGGCAAGGATCACACAGTCCTTTTAGGAAAATATCAATTTCTAGGGAAATAGGATTGTAACAATAGCAGTAAAAATGAGGTATAGTGGAACACTCACTGTTGCAATCAAAACTCTGTACAGTGCTGGGAGATTTCAGTTGTTACCAATTCCTTTTGGATGTGGTTAATGCAGAAACCTGAAGAGTTGTGTCACAGGAGCACTGTAAAGGTTTTCCTGCCCATGTAGAGGAGTCAGTTAACCTGAGTGTAGTTTTTTTTCCACGCGAGTTATTTGCTGTTTTGAACTGGAAAGCTTTTGGTGAATGTTCTCAGTACTTCCCGTTAACACTGAAATAATACTAGGACTTTTATGAGACGTAAAATGCGTTGTTTGGGAGTCAAGGTGGAACAGGCCGATGGCGAAGCTGCAGGCAGTGTACTGAAGGAGGGGATGTGCTGCTCAGCCTGGGCTTGCATGGCTGGGTGGGTGTCGTGGTCGGTGGGCCTGTCCTGCCCCGGCACACAGGGAGGCTCTGTGCCAGGTCTGTGCCCCACGGATGGCAGCTCTGCGGGCAGGAGAACCTGCAGCATGAGGGTACAACAAAACCTAAACAAAGACAACCCAGGCATGATTTTCTGTAAAGCTGGAAGGCCTGAGTAATAGGGACTTCTCAGGTTTTCTCTGAGCTACTGAAGTGTGGCAGTGAGGCTGTGTTTTGCCATGTCCAAGGCATCCTATAGCAGCCGGCTGTCCGGGGTTTGGTTTTGTTTGTAGCGTATGGTGTGATAGGTAGAGGTTGCTAAGGTGAGAGGAGGTGGAATAAAGTAACCAGAAAGAAAGAAGGTGGAAATAAATGCAGATGTCTCCTTGAATCCTGTGCCTTACCTCTATCCCTTATTTCCCACTCATTTTTACATTAATTTTCAGACAGAAAGCCTTTAGAATGTGCTAGTCAGTATTTGCTCTTGTGAATCTGGTGTTATTCATAGAAATTTGTGTGGCTAGCAAGGGTACAGGCAACTTTGTGACAAGTGATGTGTGTGTCTGAAGGTCTTCCTTCTCCTAGTTCCCTTAAATCCTCACTTCCAAACCCTTATGTATTTTTCTGCTGTGAACAAATCACTAACTGCTCAGATTTATGAGCTGGTTAACTGATGCCCATAAGTAACACGGATGATACTTTTATGTTACTTTAATGTTCCCTGTATACATGGGAAAACTGCAAATTTTAGTAAATAATTTAACTGTCTTTCTGACAAATGAGTCTTTTGTGTGTAGGTGAGGCTTTAGACTTCACTTTTCCAACAGAAAAGTTATTGTATTAATTTAGCTTCGTCATTTAGCTATCAATTTAGCTTCATCATTAAGACAGACATTACCTCCATTGTTTTTCATAATTTATATTTCCATGAATAGCTTGTTTGCACAAATACGAACTACTGGATTTTAATGGAAGAGAGTTTCAAATACTGTCTATGTTGTAGCAGTGATAAAAAGGTGAAGGGAAACTCCAGCTATAATTTGTTTTTTAAAACTCTTTCAGAGGAAGGAATGAGGTAAAATATGCAGAAACATCCCATGTTTTTATTAGGTTTCTGACAAGGTACTGAAACCTGACGGAACTTTTCCTCCTTATTTCTTTCCGCCTGCACAGTCTGACTAACTTTCAGTGATTTGTATCTTACCCGAGATCAGCGGTCATGGAAATACCACGTTGTAGTTGTGCACTAAAAATCTTTCTTGGAAAAAGAGGTTGGAAGGCATGATGCAAAAAATAAAAAGGAGGTTATGACCTAAAGGACGCATTCCAAGAGCCCGAATATGACAACAAAGCTCTTAAGGGTATTCTTAAGTATATAAAAGCTGATTAGCTCTTAGCTTCCAGCATTGTGACTTTTCAAAGATGTAAACATGCACCTAGAAGAAGCCAAGCCAAAACCAAGTATCTGTGCTGCCACTTGGGTTCTTCTCTGAATGCTACTCAGTAGTGGTTTCTAAACATCCTGGTTGTTTTGCTGCCCTTATGCTAAATGCATTCTCCTTAAAAAAAAACCAAACAAACAAACCCAAAACCGCAACAACTTAATTTAAGCATTTTCTTTTAAAAGCTGGAATTCAATAAAAGAGTGCTAATTATCAAATCAGCTGTTGTTTTAGTAGAACATTGTAACACATGACTTTGAAAGCTTATTGGCATATGGGAACTAACCAGAAGCCCTTGCTGGCATGATGTAGGGCTTGCTTTGCTCTGTAGTGACCTATATAGCTATTTTGGGTGTGGTTTTGCTTAGCTTTCATGGGAGCTGAGTCCAACCTTCCTCTGACATAGACAATTGCTGTGATGAGAGGGCCTTGAGGGGAATTGGGGGGAATAAATAACTTTGAGAATCAATTGTCTGGAAAAAGTCATTGCAGCCAAAATGTCTGCCCTCTTCCTAATGGTTCTGAGGGGAAAATAAAATCTCACATATACAGTCCTGATCCTAGAGGTTATTCTGTTCCGGTTTCATTTAAATATGAGCTTGTGATTGGGAAGAGCAATGCAGCAACTTACCTGCCTGGGAGTAGCTGGCATGTGGCAAATCCAGTGCTGGGTAGTTTTGGAAGCACTTTTTTTTAATGACCTTGAGCCACATTTTAAGCTGTTCAGCTGAGCTTTCTGCTTACTGCTGGAACTTCAACAGGTAGCTGGCTTTGAAATTTCATGGTGATTTTGAAGGAAATTGACCTCCCCACAGTTTATTTTGATTTTATCTACAAAGTGTCACTTCTTAAAACATTTTGTGGAGGTGTACATCAGATGTACAAAGTACGATTCCTTCTGTGCCACAGAGACAGTCCTGCTCTGAGAACTAAACATTTTATTTCTCTTTCCTGCCCACCCAACTTCCCTCCCCCCAGCTTTCCCATGTATTTTTTTTTTCCCTCTTCAGATTGTGCCTTTCCTGTTGGGTTTTTAATCTTTTTTCCAATTCATACTGCTTTCTGTTTGCGTAGTGGAGTTGTGTTTTCTTGCCAGCCCTAGATAATTAGGATATGTGGCAAAATAAACATGCGTTTCGACTCCTAATAATGCTGCTTTCTACCCAAACCATGGAGGATACCTAAGTTGGTGTGGGAAGAGCTGGCTGGCTCTGCACCAAAGCTTGATGAAGTCTTGTGTTAGCCCCTGGATGCTGTCATGGCAAGGGGATGGCTGGCAGCAGACAGCCAGAGCAGGGGGCTGCTGCAGTGCACTGGCAGCTTTCCAAAGGTTCTTCATGACCCTTTGAATACGAAAATCCTCTTGTTTCAAGTTTTGTTTTCATGAAAATGACATTCCCCCATCTTTTAATAGTAGATACATAGAGCTGTAGTGGTTTTTCTTGCTATGTGCACTGAATAGTTGTGAGTGGGAAGGGTCTAGTCGCATGACAATTTTGAAACGGACATAGCCATTGTGGGCTATCCCTTGCCAAGCAGAGAAATTTGGGGTGTGGGGAGCAGCTCCTGAGGGGATTGTGATATTTCTGAAAGAAATAGGGAAGCTTTGGAGACCGGGAACTATGTGACCAGTGGTAAAGCTGATCAGAACATGGAGCAAGGCCAAGGAATACTTTAATAAAGGCACTTTTGTCCTCGATCTTAAAATAGGAAAGCCTGTGGATTTATTTACAGGGTAAACAGGATTTGTTAAGTGGGTAGTCACTAGGTGCGAAGGAATACTGGTCATTCTTTGGGAGAGAATTCAGGTGAAAACTAACTAAAGCTAAACTGAAAGCTGGAATTTTAGAAGTTTAGACAATATTAGGACAAAACAGAGAAAGTCTTCATCATAGAAAGCATTGAGGTAGGTAGTGCTGTTCTGGGAGAAATGTGAAACAAACTTACATAATAGAAACTGAAAAATTCGGTTCAAGTCTTTGGTATTAACTTGGATGATCTAGTAAATGGGAAGTCCGAGTTGATGACAACTTATGAGAAAATTTTCTTTGCTTCAAAGAGGATCCATCAATGTAGCTGTTGGGATTGAAATGCAAAGCTGAAATGCTACTTGGTAAAGTGTCTTGCAGGAAAGTGCATGTCAGTCTGTACTGTAGGGAATGGCAGTTTAGTATCTCTTCAAGTTGAAGATTAACAGCCAGAAAGGCAATACAACTGACATGGTTTTTAATGCTTGATAGAAGGAGGATTGAGGGAAGGAGGGTAATGATGAGGCTAGCAGATGTTCAAAAATCACTCTGATAAGGCTGAGATAAAACTGTATGAAGGTGAGAGACTGCTAAATTTCAAGGATGCATCTTAATTAGTTGTTCAGGATATAACAAATGTTTTCAAAACTTTACCTGTTCCTGGACAGGAGAGCCTATCTGAAGTCCAGAAATCAGGCATCCCAAGTATCCTGCTGCTTGAAGTTCTGTATTTGAATGTGTATTGTTTTCTCATGTGGGATAAGAAATAGTGAAACTACCATAACTGCAGTTATTGGCTTGAAATGAGATCTAAGAATGTGATTTTATTTTTTTTGTCTCAGCTGTCTGGTATATATCTAGGCAAGTCCTGTGGATTTTTGAGAATGTGCTCTGGTTTGTGCTGCTTCTGGAGTGAAGTAGCTGCTTGTTGGATTTGGTAGTTTATTGCAATGCAAAAAGCAGGCAGGTCATCATCTCCAGTTCTTGGTTTGAGAGGTACCGGGACTATGTTGCTAGTTCCTGGAAAGATCAGGAAGGCTTCACAGCGTGGAGTAGTTGTGTCAGGATGGCTTAAAGAAAGGCCCTCTGATGTAGTAGCCATTGCCTATGTGAGTTCAGAGATACCTTTAAACTCTGATGAGGGGACTCTCACTAAGAGTATAATTCTTGCCTCGAGTTGTTTTAACCGTGAAGAATTAAACTGAGAGTTTATAGCGAGCAATTTAATATCTCTCTTGATTTAGGAAGGAATCATTCAGAAAGTGAGTTAAATAGGGGTTTCTGGACTGCCTCAGGATGTAAGTCCGGGAGAGACCTGCTAAGTAATTCAGTTTATTTATCAGTACCATTGTGAGGTGTCTGCTGTGCTTTGCACTCACTCAGCTCTGTAAGTGGGGTACAGCCTCACTCATCTTTACTTTAATTGTCATTCTTTCACTGGGGGGAAGTGAATAAACAGGCTTCAGCTTCACTGCTCCCCTCCTTCTGTATTGATCTCTACAAAAGTACATTGTCATTTTCATTTTTGATTCTTTTTTTTTTTTTTGTACAGAAGTAAGAGAAACGTGCTTCTTTAATTCTATTGTAATCTTTACAGACGTTACTGAAAAAAATTTGCCTCAGTTTCACCTGCATTTCTCCTTACTACAGTTCTGCGGTATTCCCCAGCCCATGCTGTCTTCCCTCACAGAAGTGACTCTTAGTGAACATACTTTTATAGTTCAAACAGGATTTGAACCTTGTGGCAGCCATGCAGAAGGAAGGGGTTGTTTCATAGAAATGGCACAGCTGTTGGAAGAATCACCTTGTTACAGAACAGAAACATGTCTTACAACTTGGGTCCAATAATCATTGTAGTAAGTAGTAGTCCTAGAAGTTGAGCATATTAGATATTGCACTGAAACTATTAAAAAAAAAAAAAAAAGAAAAATGGAAGGGGGGTGTTTGTGTGGCTTTTCACTTACCATGGCTACAGTTAGAGAAATGCTGTGGTTAAGGTGACTGAATTCTTGAATGGTGAGTTCTCAGGGAAGTAAGTTAAGACCTCACATGCCCCTGCTGCCCCCTGCCCAAACCACGACTACTTAATTTTGTGAGGTTAAAAAATAAAACCTTGGCTACAGAAAAGATGGCAGGTGAATGCAATTGCTTCCGTAGCTCTTCTCATAAGAAATTCCCCTAACATAGTGATTTGAAAGATTGATTTCTTTGATCTCTTTTTCTTCTTCACCTTTCTCTGCCTCCTCTCTCAAAAGAAACCAGGATGCTTGCCTTTCTGCCTGCCTCTCTGGATGGACAACCTTTAGCTTGTCACTGGTTCACTTCCCTGCTGGGAAGGGTGACTTCCCTGCTGAGACTATGGCATGGCCAGTGGCACAACTGGACTGTGCGGTATGGGACTGGTTGGGCAATGCAGATTTTGGCTGTCTGAGGAACTGGATTAGGAGGGGTTCTTAGAGGTGGATATGGGTGTCAGCTGGGATGCAGGCTGTGTGCCCAAACTTATACCCTGGTGGGGCTTCTGGGAGCTGCTGCTTTCTTGCTTTGTGTGCCTGAGTGTCTCATGGAGTTTGGTGGTGTGTTCTGTGTCTGCCCAACATTAAGATTTCTGGTAGGAAGCAGGTAGGGTCAGGAAGGATAAAAATCCCTTCTCTAATTTGACAAGGTGTGATGATGGTGGTGTTTTGGGGCGGGGTGCTTTTTCTCTTCAACGTATACTGAAAGCAGCTGTTTCTGTGTTGCGGAGCCTCCAGGTAGGCAATGAACTCTGAATATCAAGATCGATTCAATGTGGCTGTGGGAGTGATACGTTTGATACATCTTGACTTCTCTCTTCTGGAGTGAAACAGTACATCCACAGTAGGCAGTCCATCACAGAAAGAGGCAGATTGATTCATGGACAGAAATCACTGGGCAGAAAACCTGGGGACTAGGCATCTGTAGCACCTGCTTCCACCTTCTTGGCTTGACTGCCTCCCTCCCTTGAGGTACTTTCTCTTAGGCACATAAGCTGTCCCCTGGTACAGCTGGATACTGGTGACAAAAGTTCTTTTTTCTGCTTACTAGAAATACTTGTTTCTCCATCATAATGCTTACTGAGATTGGTGGTCATGTTCCTAGGATTGTTTGGGGTTTTTTTTTTTGTTTTGTTTGGTTGGTTTTGGTTTTTTGTTTTTTTTTTAAATTAAACAACCTCCCCAAAACCTAGGGTGAAATCTGCCAAGCTTTCCTTAACCTCTTATTCTAGGGTATCCTTCTCTTGATTTTATGTTTGTAAGAATTTTTTTTTTCTTCTGGTAGAGTATTATACTTAAATCTGGGTAATAGTACATATTATTTTTTTTTTATGATAATTTTTTTGTAGCCCTGAAGATAACTGAAAGCTGTTTAATGTTGTCTTGTGGTCCATCTAATCATTTGTAAGTCAGGGTACGGTTTGCGAAATGCAGTGAGCTAATTTAACCAGACATTGTTCTGAAAGGAGAAGTTTCCTCTCTGCCTTTGTCCCCCTGCACCCTTCCTCACAACCACATGGCTCTGCTACTTTTTTTCGGCAGCAGTGCTTGTCAGGTCCTTCTGTGAGCCACTTTAGTTCACCAAAATGGCAGAAAAATAACTCTGTAAAATGGAGAGCATTTTGCTGTTGTAATGAATCAAACTGGCTCATAAAAGGATCTGATGAACACCAGAGCTGGTACTGAGGACGAGGGGGGCCGCTGGCTTGGAGAGCAGCAAGCCCTTTTCATCTTTTCATTTTGGTGGCAGTGAGCAAGTGGATTGGATCAGTTGCCTGGGAACCTTCATGGGAGAAAGAGAAATAGAGTAATCATCTGTGAAGCAAAGGACACGAAAGGAAAAATGTTCTGGCCTGAGTTAAAATGGATATTAAAATTTGTTTATTCCGGTGATGCTATGGATTGCATGCTAGAAACAATTTGTTAGAATTAATAATCCACTGCCCAGAAATCAGTTTTCCTCTACAGGTAGGAAAACTAAAGCCTAAAAGATTTACTAATGTGTAAGTAACTTGTTTGCTCTTTCGAATGTGAAGTATTCAATCTCTGAAACAATTTATTCACAAGAAAGGGGGAGAGGGGGTTGTTGTTGGTGGTTTGTTTTTTTAGTTTGTTTTTTTTTTTTGCAAGCTTGAAATCCTCCATTAGTTTCATCAGCTTTGAGTCAATTTGTCTGTCTCAAATTTTATCAAGTCAGTGTTATTTCAGTGTCATCAAGTTTCATCAGTCAGTAATTCAGTGGATTCTGTTATTCAGAGTTTTATCCCAACTACTTACATTTTCCTGCTGGTTTGAGATGGAGTGAGAGCTTGGTCCTAGTGGGTGGCTGAGGCTGTTACTTCCTATCATAGTCTAAAGCTTTCTGATAGTGAAATGAATGCACTCCTAGTTGTTAAAATTGGTGGGAAAAAGTACATTGCAAGTCAAATAACATGCTGCTTAGTCACTTCTGTAATACACTGCTCTTGCTGCTCTCCAGAGAAATGGGCAGTCTACACTGTGTAGCTCAGCAGAGGAATGAACACCTTACAAAAACTCAGGGATTCTGAGTGCAGCTTCTGCTCAATCCACCTGTCAGCTTGAGGTGACTCTTTCAGCATGGCAGCAGTGTGGCATTAGAAGCTGCTTGCTTTCTGAAGAGCCCTGACTTTTTTGTCTAGTTACTTGTGTGTATTGCCTGCAGTGTGACAGAAAGGGGCTTCTTGGCAGGTGGAAGAGTGGAAGCTCATGCTTTCCTTCCTGTTTTTCTCAGGATTTGGGCAATTGTATGTGCGTTACTAAAAGGAAAACTCTTGCCATAGTTACAAAAAAACCAAACCTTCCTGTGGTGCACCATCTAGATTCCTTTCCTTGGGTTTTATATCTACAAAATTCCTTTTCAGGATCTACAGGGGATGGCAAGAGGCACAGGAGAGGGGATTTACAAATTCTATCTTATGGACATTGTAAGCTGCATTTGGTGAAAACTGTGAGGATGGTGGCCCTGACTAGCATTGTGTGTGTTCAGAGTGAATATTGGAGTTACTAAAAGCAGCCTGTTTACATTACGAATTGTATGTGCTAGCTCTAATGGGCTTTAGGAAGCCCAAAGCACAGCTGTAAAACATCTGTCTCTGGGACCAGATCTTGTCTGTCTGATTAGTTGTCCTTCATTTCATGTTGAGATTTAGACATGAAATAAAACTGGTTTTTTTCAATAGAAAAGTTCTTCAGCCATCCTGCTTGAAGAGTAGTTTGTATTTGAAAGGCTATCATGCTGTTGTCTTGAACACAGAACTTAAAATAGTGACTCAGTATTGACTTAACTCCACTTCCTCTTTAATCCGATCATCTTGTTGCTATATGACCTTACAACACCTTAATTTAAAGGCTGCTTATTCTAGTGGATTAAATTTGGAGGTGTCTGGTGGGGTAGGCATTGCTACAGGAAGGGCTTAAGAGGAACTTAAGCATTGCCTCAAAAAAAAAAACAAAACACCCAAGGTGTTGGAATAGGAGCAGCAAGGGTATTTTTCCACTTTGGGATGTTTACTGTTGCTGGTATATGGACAAGGCTTGCTCTGAAAGAGCAGGAGAAATTTTGAGCACATAGTTCTGCTATACCATAAGAAAAAGTACATTCACTTCCAGTGAGTGAATTTGATGCTGCTTGTCTTAATTACACATGGAAGTGTTAGAAGGCAAAATATCTGTTTAGTTCGTGCATTTCTGAGTGCTTGGATGGTTCATCTTCTTTTCAAGGCTAGTGACCTGAGCAGGTGGTTGGAAGCCAGGACCCGAAGTGCTACTCCAAACTCGTGTGCCAGGTTCATAGTGATGTGTTTTGTGTCTGCCGTATTGGGATGTGTAATAGTTGCTGATTACCAAGCAGCACTCAGCAGAGGATCTTGGTTCTTTACCAAGTGTTAATTCTGTCTTGCTATTGGTCTCGTGAATGGGATAAATGCCATCCTTAAAAGGAGACTTGGTCTGACATTCAGCACTTAATAAAAAAAAAAAATCTGTCTTAAGTGTTTAGAGTCTGTATCTAAACAGCCTGCTATTTTTCAGAATTTGTCTTCTTCCTTTAAATATTTTTCTTAGGAGTAAATTCTAAACAATTGTATTTTTTGTATTGAGTTTAGGGACCATAAGCTTCCTCCTTGTCCTGTACAGTTTCTTGAACAAACTCTGCCAAACAGTCTGCCATAATATGTTGAGCTTTGGCTTAGCAGTAGGAAGAGTTCAGAGAGTGTAGTCTCTACTCTGTGCTATTTTATTAGCCATTTTGACTTGCATTTTCTGTCAGGTTTTTCTTCCATCTCAAGTCAGGTATTTAACCTGATTAAGCTAAACTGAAGCCAAACAGATTATTTGTTGGGTGTGATCTGGGGGTTATGGTGAGTTTTACTGTACCTGTGAAAACTTTGATCATTTAGAGTCCTTGAAAATAAACCACTGGCATATTCTGCCTTGTCTCTGACAGTGGTCTAGTAGAAGGTCTGTTCTGCATTGGGAATATGCTGCCACCTTCAAGCTTGGGCTGTGCTCAGCACAGAATGGCAGCAGCACCTTCCATGGATTGGAGGAAGCAGGGGCAGGCTGGAAGATGCAGAGAGACTGGGTTCTTCCATTGCTTACAAAAGCAATTGCCGCGCCTTCCGTATTTGCAGAGGGAAAATTCGGTGCCCTCAGTTCAGGAGATGGGCATGGTCCCTACTTTATAGGGAATAGAGAGGGTTTGTTTTCAGCAGCTAAGTCGTTGCACAATGACTTGTGGATTGGAACCGAGGATTGAATTCAGTCTTCCAGTAATTCCTTTAAGTGCTTAACCTAAATATGTTGTAGTTATTTTAAGTACCTTTTTATAACAGTAGTAAAGCTTTAGGCCAGTGCTTTGAGCTGATATTATCTTTTACAGCTGCTGTTTAAATCAGGAAAAGTATGAATATTTTAATTTTTTCACCACTTAGTGTTGTTTTTAAGTCTTTTTCCTTCAAACATGAAAAGATTATTTTAATAAAAGTTCAGTATTCCTAAAACTTCAGTGTATAACACAACTTTGATTTGAGTTATTAAAACCACACTTTTTTGAGTTGTTAAAAAAATGAACTTAAAAACCATTGTAGGTACTGAGTACATCCAGAGATGAACTGTATGTGCTACAGTATTTAGTATTGTCAGTGTTTCTGGGTTTTTTTTTTTTACTCCTTTAAGGGGTTACAATCAGATCATAAACTCTGTCTGAATTTTCTTTTGTTGGAATAGGGATTATCTTTTATACAGGATCAGTACAATTTCAGCAGAGTCTGATACAGTTTTGGGTGTCCTTGTCTCTCTCATGTTGTGGTCCTTTAAAGTGTTGTAACCTCACTTGCATTCTTGAAGTACTGGTAACATGGACTGAAATACAGTATCTTCATGAAAGGAGGGTGAAATGTTACACTGGAAATGGTGTATTATTGAAGTAGCATAGTTGTCAACACCTATTAAAACCATGTTGCAAATATCATCTTTCTTTTTTAGTACCAGAGGTCTGAATCCTATTTCATAGCAACCAAGGTGGAGGCTATCCAGAAACAGAGCAAGCCCCTTAGCCTCCACAGCTCTGCAGCTCAGAATTGTCTTGGAAAAAGTGATAGGTAATGCTTAATGAATTTTTCTTGCATGAATTCATCTAGTCTTCTCTTGGTCTGTGTAAACTCTTGGCTTCCATTGGGACTGTGGCAATGAGTTCTGCAGCTTAAGTACACATTGTATGAAGAACTGCTTCCTTTTATTTGTTTTATTTTGAACCTACCACCTGCTAGTTTTGTTTGATGTTCTCTAGTTTCCTTGTTAAAAGAGAGAACAGTGGTTCACTACGTACCTGTTCCATGCTGCTTCTGATTTTGTAAACTTTTTATTCTCTCCCTGGTTGGCCCTTCTTGAGGCTGGAGATTCTGAAGGGTATTCAAATGCCTGTCACCCCTCTCTGGTCCATCAATAATTTTAATTTTGAAGTTGAGGTGAGAACAAACACTGTCCATGCAGCAAGGTATAAGCACCCCATAGACTTGTGTATCCCATTTCTTGTACAATTCTGTGCAGGTTTTTTTTCCATCTCTTTTTTTCTTTAACATGCTTAGTGTTCTGTTTACTCTTCTGACAAATCTTGTTTTCTTAGATTATTTATTTTAGCTCCCAAATCGTGTCAGGGCTCAGTAAAATGTATGTAAAACAGTCAGATTGTATTTTCTCATGTGTGTTGTTATCTATTTCCTTCCACTGAATCTCATCTGCAGTTTATTACACCTTCAGTGGGTGTGAAGGTCTGCTGCTTCCTGCATACTTGATTTTAATTTTTAGCAAAATGAACTTGTTAATACTATTAGCAAACTCGCTTCAAGGTTCACCTGTTTCTAGATCTTTTATGTGCATGCTGTCAGAGCAGGTCTGGAAAGGGGTTCATTTCCTGGTTTGAACTGGTTACTTTCATCCATGTGAAGACCTTCCCTTCTTTGCTTTGTTGTAGCTTAGTTTCCTTAGGAACCATTGCTGGAGGACCTTTGTTCAGCAGCTGGCATGTGTTTTGGTCATTCAAGTTAGTTCAGACTTTGGCCATTTATCAATTGCTTCAGTGAAATCTCCTGTACTGGTAAGAGAGGACTGTGCTGTGGGAAAGCATCAGCGTCACTTCTGTAGTCTGTACTTAGGTACGTGTCCCTGTTTCTTTTATCTTCTACTTACTTGCCCTGTTGGGACATTAGACTTGCTGGTCTGTAGTTCTTGGCAGGCTAAAGGTATGACCACCTTTCGAAACTGATGCACCACTGGCAACAAGGCAGTGTTGGAACCTGAGATGCTATGTGGCATAGCAGACAGGCTATTTTATCCTTCAGCTCCTCACAACTCTTGGTGAATACATTGGTGACTTGCTGCTTTGGTTTGACCAAAACTGCTTCTGAGGATTTATGTGCCAAAAAAGATGAAAGCTTCCCTTAGCTTCTCCAATGACAGGAGATGCAGAAAACTTGTAATTTTTATTTTCTTAGAGTAATTCTTTCATATCTTGATTATATATTAATCCAGTGGATTCTCTAGCAGGCTTCATATACCTGGCATTTGTGAAACGACCTTTTATGACTTTGCCCTTCTAGGAACATAACTTCTGTTTGCAATTTTACTTGATAGTTCCTTTTGTCCAATTTATTTCCCTCTCCTTGAGAAATGTTCTTACTGATAGCTTCCCCAGCTTGAGGTTTAACTGTGATGCATTTTTTTCCTTGTGTCTCTGCATTTTCAATATAGTATTTTTGTCTGTTGTCTGTAAACACTTTGTCCAACTGCCTGATTTTGTTTCTCTTACCAAGCTTCCTCATTTTAATGCTTTTTTCTCTTTGAAAGTAAGCACTCCCACGATGCATTTTTGTTGTTTGCTGCTGTTTTA
Source organism: Aleadryas rufinucha (assembly GCA_013397815.1). Classification (NCBI taxonomy): domain Eukaryota; kingdom Metazoa; phylum Chordata; class Aves; order Passeriformes; genus Aleadryas; species Aleadryas rufinucha. The sequence continues at coordinate 15,220 of VZTH01018224.1, forward strand.
AGAATGCTAAGCTCAAATATATTTAATGGATTTCATTAGCAGTAGCCATGAGTCATGATATAGTTAAGTCAAATACGACAGGAACAAACCTGAATTGTAGTATAATTTCATAGATGTTTAAATAGTCCATGTTCTAGTTAAAATGTGGCAGTGTTGCCCTGTGTGCTTAACTGTAACTTCATATAAATAGTTTGATAAATATGGTTTAAATGCTTTTATACTGTGATTTCTTCTTGCCAGCAAACCAGTCACCTTACCAAGTTGTACAAGTGGGATGGAAATTTATTTTGAATGCTACTGATTTATTTAGGAGTGAGACAAAGTATGTCACTGTGTCCTTCAGTTATAATTCCCCATCAATTGTAAATTGATGCATTTGTTCAAATATACAGTATAAAACAGTATTACAATCAAGCTGCAGTTATCATGGGAGCCATAACTTCTACTTTTCTTTTTCTTGGCTCTCTGTGTGAAAAACTGTACTGTAGTATATTATTTAATTGTTTAGTACTGAGGTCTCTCTGTTTTATCATAGTATGTGACATGCTACAGTACCACTCTGTATAAAAACCTTTGGTGCTTGAAGCAATGGTGGAACAGTAAGAGTTTATTCATGTCTTCGTGTATAGATGTGTGAGCACCATATTTAGAAGAACTTTTGCACAAATAATAACCACTTCGTACTGCAGGGTTTTTGAGAATTACGTTGCTTTGCTTAGCTGAGAATGACTTGGAAAGTCTTAAGTCTGTAGATATGAAGTCACGGGCATCACTGTTACTTCTGTGTTTCATTTGAGAACTTGTGTTAAGGAAGAGGCTCTCCTGAACGTTACTTGCTCTTTCAAAGTAGACTGTAACACACACACACACAGTATTTCAGCATAAGCAACTGAAATTTGAGCAATTTTATACTAAAGTAATGGAAAAAATGTTGGCTATATTAAGATCATGAAATATTTAAGGACTCATGGTCATGAAAGTAGGTGAACTGGTTTTATAGAGAAGCAGCAGTTACATTTTCAAAATGGATGCTCTGAAGGGTGGCAAGTGTAAGTTCATAAGATTTGGAAATAAACAGAATTTTAAAAGCGATCCTACAAAATTCATTTTTTATTTAACAAGAATGCAGGTGTCATGAAAGGCATGTGCCTGTTTCTGTTGTTGGGGAGTCATGATCCTGCTTTGCTAAGTTAATATTTAAGCTTTCTCATGAAACCTACTACAGCTTCTAGATAGCATGCCATATGTACAAAATAAACTCAGCAGTAGTTTTGTTTTCTGCTTAAAAGTTAAATTGCAATCAATGTCTGTACATGTAAATTTGTTGAGGGTAACAGGAAAAGGAACTATGCAGAAATACAGGGTTTGTTTTAAGAAAGAACTTACAGGAATTTTAGGATGTGGTCATTTCTTAGTTCAACGAATACAGGCAAAGCACCTAGAAGAAAGTGGAGAGGTGGTTTTCTGTTTGCAAAGAAAAGGCTGGTAACAGAATTTGAAGTAAAAAGAGTTGAAACTAATCCAGCCTAGACACAATTAAAAGCAGAGTGTTCTGGCATGGTAAATTCTCTTAGGTGGTATTCAGTGAATGAGTGCTCTTGCCATTCATTTTTGTATCTCTTTCCTAACTAATGCATTTTGAATTTCACCTCCTAAGTAACTTCAATGAAGAATAGAGAGGAAATCTAGAATTTGTTTAAAAGCTGCGTAGTTGTGCATTTGGAGGATGTATATCTGCTCTTGGAAGATCACAAGCTATCAGTCATTTAGCACTGAGGTTTAAATGGAATAGGTGCTTTTATAGGCTTTTAGATGCTTTTATTTATTAGAATATGTTGCTTATAGGCTTGTTTAAAAATGTCACTAGCAAATTTGATGTGAAGAAATGGCATGAGGACAGTTGGGGATTTTGTCGTGGTGTATGAATAGCTGATAAGCAAAACGAGGTGCTGTAATGCTGTTGTTTTCTCTTAACCTCCTTGTCCCCTATCCTCCCCCACATATGGGATTTTGAAAGTGGCACTGGAAAGGGGAAGTAGGTCTTAATCTAGTAGCATGAACAAGGCTATGGATTATAGGTTTTTTGCCCCTATTGTTGTGATCCTTCTCAAAGGCATACATCACTTGTGTTACGTCCACCTCCAGCAATAAGTTAATATCTTGTGGGGGCTTTTAAAATGCCACCTTTCTGTTGACCAAATACATTTTTCAAATAAGTTTGGTGTTGATGATTTAATTATCTTGTTAGTATCATCTTAATTTTAATCAAAAGGGTGTATGTGTTGATGAATGGTATGAGATTAAATCATGTGCTTTGTTTTAGAGGACTGGAACTAGATGATCTTTAAGGTCCCTTTCAACCCAAACTATTCTATGATTCTATGATCTGTGAAACAGTTATGCCTTAGCAGAATAGAGTCACAATGTAGGGTTTGTTGTAGGATAAAATCAAAACTGACTCTTTGACAGAAAGTTGTCAGTTTTCCTTGCTTTTTCAAAGGCTTGGATATGTATTTGTCCTTCTGCTCTACCCTTAAGTTTAACTACAGTAGCAAACTCTTGGAAATTTTATGTGGAAAGTACTTTAAAATGTACATAAAGACGGATAATCGCACCATGGGTCTGATGCCTCTTTTCCCCCTTCTCCATCAGATTATTGATCTGAATCATACATTTGATTGACATCACTTGGCCACATGTTCTTATTAATGAGATAGATAAGGATAAGCAGTAGGAATTGAATTGTCTGTTTCTGTGTAAGCACCATTTCTGTATGGTGAAGAAGGATGATTTTTCTTTCCTCTAGTCTCCTTTTGCCTAAATATGTCTAGAAAACAAATAGTCAAACTACTAGTTACATGTTTTTAGCAGAGAAGTACAAGAATAATCTGGGCATTTAATGTATTGGGCATAGAAGAAAAATGATTATCTGAATATTCAGGTAGATGCTAATGTAATGTAAAGAAGCTTGTATGTTTGGTGTAACTTCTGAAAAGTATGTAACTGCAAGGAAAAGAAAAAGGCAACAAACCAGTATGGCCAATTTGAGTGGGTAAGCAAGTTGGGGCCTTAAGGTGAAGAGCCTGGACAGTTTCAGAATATGTGGACAGGATTAATGGAGGCATGTTTAGAATTGGTAACACTGTTGACACTAGTGCTACAAACACTGCATTTTTATAGATTGGAGTCCCGTCCATCATCTATAGCCATTTCCAAAAATCAAGAGGTCTGAATTCTCTTACCATGTTCTATCTTGTGATAAGTTTGATTAAATCCAGCTATTCTTCTAGTCATGGACCATCTCATTACCCTGTGTGATTACAAAGTTGCTGTGCTTTAACTAATGGAATCCATAATATGTTTAAATACAAGCACAACTGGCATTTTCTGTGTTAAACCTCCAAACTTCATATTTGGTTCTCTTGTGTCTTGTAATTTCTCTTTAAAATGTTTGTGGAATTAATATCTTGGATCTTCTGTGTAATTAACAGCATCCATAAAAGTGATCTGTGAAGGACAGATTATTGGTTGGGGTTTTGTTTTTTTTCTTTTGAGATTAACAAAATCTAAAGTAATATATGTTGTGAAACATAGTCCAAGTCAAGGTTTCTTTAACATGAAATGTCATTCACTGGAATTAGAACTGATTACATACTGAGGCTTCTGTTTTAAGATACAGGTATTTTCAACAGTGGAAGGTTAAAAATGGTATCTTGAAATATGCTTCTGTTATCTTGAAATATGTCTTGAGTCAGCAGCTAAGTCAAGTTCTGGTTTTGAAACCTGATAGATCCCAGCCTCTGGTATTCCTTCAAATAAAACTGTCTTTTGCTTAGAGATTGGACATTTGGAGTCAGTCATAGATGTGAGCTTTGTGAAATTGCAAAAGTGAGGCTCGGGTTACAGAGCCAGAAATCACTCTGTTAGAAGTTTAATTTGTTCGTTCAAGAGATTTGGCATAGTCGAGGGTGGAAACCTGTTCTCCAGAATAGTATTCACTTTCCCTAAATCCATGTGTATATTTCATTTTTTTCTGGCTAGATAGCTGACTGCAGCGAAGTGATTATGTGAGGTAAAGCTGAAAAATTACAAAAGAAATATTGCCCTCTTGCACTAATTTTTGTATATTAATTACAGGTTATTCTTCATCTATGACCCTTAAAATCCATATTTCCTGCTAGAGAACTAATAACTCTTTAGCAGATCAAACCTCTCCCTCTGGTCTGTAATAAATACAGCCTATGTTGTAGATACTTGCTGTAAGCTTTGGAATCAGATTTTGCTCAGTCTATAAATTTTTAATTTTCTTATACTATTTGTTGAATATAATTATGAGTTAATTGATGATCACTGCATAATTGCACTTGATAGACTGAGTGAATCCACTGTATGTAACTTTTGGTAAAAGATCATCTATCTAGTGATGCCGAATGCTAAAGACACTGATAATTTATTTTGCTTCAGGAATAGTATCAGGAATAATTTATTTTGCTTTAGGAATAGTTCAGTCATATCACACTTGGTATCCCTTTAAAACAGCTTCTAAATTGTTGGAGAAGCATCCTGTGTGATAGCTCTTGTATTCAATGAGTTCATGGATGTTTCTGAAAGATTTATAGTGAAGTCCAAAGCATTTCAAGGCCAAGTATAGCAGTCTTGTCAGATGCAGCTTTACAGCCTAGTGACTTATAATGAGAGTAGAATGTAATTAGAAATTGTCCGTGTCTTTACCGAGTACTGATGAAAACTATGGCTCAAAGGTTAATTCAAATAATAATTAATATTGGTTTCTGTCAGAACAGGGTGGTAATGAAATCTTTGTCGTACAATGACTCTGATTTTAAGAAGAGGATGCATAAGAGATAGAGGCTAGAGTTTACCTTTTCTGATTATATTCACTTATCTTACAATCAGCATGATGGCTTGATAAAGCGTAATTTGAGAGCAATTTAAACATACTCAGAAATATTACAACCTACAGCGAAAATCGTCTAATGTGTTGCGTCTGTTTATGGAGATAGATTTATGGCTAGATTGCTGAAGTAGATGGATTTACTACAAATGATCCTTAAGGACTGCATATGAATTTTTTGTTGTTGATAATAACTGATCAATACCATGTGTTTGTGGAAAATCTTCTTAATAAGATTTGCTAGGACGAGAAATGTGGGATGTTACATTGATGTTTGTTTAAATTGGACTAGTTTCAAGGAAAGCGATAGACCAGGTTTTGCTGGCAACCAAAACAAATTCTGTTCAGTTTCTTTTCCCAAGTTGAAATTTTCTATTGGAAAAAAATAAACACTGTTAGTTTTGCTGAAGCTAAACCCATAATTTTTCAGTTGCCAATAGTCAGTGAGCTACTAGACCAGTTACTTTGAGAGGCATTTCATGAATACTTTGCTGTCACCTGGTTTTCCTGTATCTGGTTTGATCCTGTTCTTAAAATTTGCCTACCAAAAAGCTTCTCCAGAAAGTTGCAGATGTAGCTTGGGTTTATGGGTCAACATAGTTCTGCAAAATGTGCCTTTCTCACACCTTCTATTCTGTCTGCTTGCCTTAAATGTTACTGCATTGCCTCCCACAATTTTAAATTTGCTGTAATTTTAAGGCTGTTTCCTCTATTGCCAAAAAAGAACTCTAAATGCCTCTAAATTGGATCTGACAAAGATCAGGTATTTTCATTCATATGCATGTGAAAGTGGTCCCAAGACTGATTTTTTTTCACTCATCTGGATAATGCTTTCCATACAAACTGCTTCAGTTTTTGGGAGCAAAGAGAGTCCACAGTCAAGATCAGAATTCTCTGGAGCAGCGGCACCCAACAGGGAATGAAGTACATGGCGGGGGTGGGAGCTGAGAAAGGGGATGTGCATGTGTATGTTCGAGGGGTGTTTTAAACTGTGGAGATGAGAGATAATGCAGCATTATGTTGGTTTCTGGGAGCTATTCCTGCTGTTCTTTCTTCTTTCTTCATACATTTTCTCAAAAGCCAGGATAAGAGAGTTTTGTGCTACACTCACTGTGCTATGCTGAAATTTCCACTAGATGAGGTAGAAAAAAAACCCCCAAATTTTAATGATAGCATTGGAGAAAAGCTCACTGTGCAAATTAGAAGCTTAAATTTCCTCTCCCTTACTATAAGCAAAGAAAGTGGCTTGGGAACTGAGCTGCACTTAAGAGTTTGAGATGTCTGAAACGTTGAAAACTCTAGGGAACAAACTTGACTGGGACATAGAGACTTCTTATCTAAAATGATCTCCATGCAAATTTTTCAAAGTTAGTAAAAGAAAAATCTAAGGGATGGCTGTGAAACTCTTCTTAGTGAATTCAAGTTGCATCTTTATGCTTAATGATTTAGTTCTTTAAGAGAATCATTGCCTGTGGAGTTGATCTGGCATCTGTAGAAGGTCTGCTGAAATGGTAGCAGAAAAAAAAATCTTTCTAAATTTGAAATACTGTGAGATTTACTGAAATGTCAACTCCTAATAAAAAAAATGCTTCACTTGTAACAATACCTAAATGTGCTGAAATTTGTGCTAGTACTCAAAGGTGCTGAAGCACAAATGTGAATAGATAGAAATTGAAAGAGAGGTGCTTTGTTGAACATTCTAAAAACACTTTTTTTTTTGGTTTCCCTATATTCCTCCAAACATTCTGAGCCACATTAGGTCATTCTCCCAGTCACTCTCCATGACAGATCTCTATGCTGATATGGAGGTGCCAATTGAGACCAGTATGTGGTTTAACTAGAGATCCATGCACTGGTGTAAATACGCCATCTCCAAATACCAGTGAGATGGTGGGGAGGGGGGGAAGGGAGAAGGAGGGTGGTCATTTCAGTTCATCTTTTTTAAAAGTGGAAGTGGCAAAGTTCCTGGGGTTAGGTCTGCTTGAAATATGCCCTAGATTGTCTTGGGCAATTTTTGAATTTGGGAAAGATTGCCAAGCACAAATGCAGCAAATTTTTTGGGAAGGGAATCTTTCAGAGGATTGTATCTATGCTGTGGAATAAACAGTTGTCGTGTGAAACTGATGTGAGCCTTAGTTTTACTCTGCCTCCACTAAAATACACTTTTACGGTAGTTTGTGCAGGATCAGCACAGAGGAGTACAAAGAGGGAGCTTTTCAGTACAAAGGCTGCCTGTTTGGCCTGCCCAAACCACCGTGAATGTGTTTAAAGGGGACTTTTATTACCATGGAAACTCTCAGACAGGAAGGAATTTGTCCTGCCATATCTAGAAAATAGTCTGTAATGGTCAGCTCTTGGAACAAAAGTGTTTCAAATAGTGGGGTATATTTAAAAATTCTCGCTGTGAATTATGTTTTAAAACCCCCCCAAACATGTAAAATCCAATCTTATGCTAATGGACTTCTAGTATAGGGATTTAGGAAAGACTGCAGACAACTGCAATGTGAGCAAGAGAAGTGTAATGAAAAATCTAAGAAAGTTTTACCTCTCTGTCCAGAAGGCTTCTGAGGTGTTGAATGGATGTCAATGAAATATTCTTCCTTTAAGTAGCATGTTTATCCATCACAGCCATTCATTGAGGGACTGTGCGTGTGCTTGGCTTGAGCTGCTGAAGGCCGTCCTCTGAACACCATGGATTAATTGCTTTTGGAATGTCTTAACTAAAACCTGTTATTTGACTCTCTTGACAAATATCCTTAGTATTCACAAATGGCCTTTACTTTCCTAAATCACACCTAGATATAACATTTCTTGTCTAAAAGACATTCTAATGCCAGATCCCAGAATATTTGCACATCCTTCACTGGAGTTGTACATCAGTATGAAATAACTCTTAAGTCAGCAGTCTTCCAGCCAGCAGGAGTAGCTAGAGGTAACAGCAAGGTTTTCCATACTTTGTGTAGTCTTTGGTATTGATTTGTGTGTTTAATCAGTTGAATGAAAAATATTTTTTCACTTATTTGACCAAATTAGAATTAATTTTTTTTTTCTGCAAATCATATCAGCAGACACTGTTTTCTCATATCTTTCTGTACAGCAAATATCTGGCTTGTTTTACTGCTGTGCTTTTCAGGTTAAGTTGTTGAACCACCTGGCTGTGGCCTGAAGGCAGTTTGGAATGCATGGTATAGTAATAAGCTGATCCAATGGGTTGTGATGCTTGTAATCAGCCGTACCTCTCTTGCTTCTTCCCTTGTGCTGTCATTGCTGTTCAGCTACCCCTGTGGTGATGATCTTCTGATGGCAACTAATGGTTAGATCAGCTTACCTCTGGTGTCAGACTACACCTGAACATTTTCTTGGAGTGTTTGGGGTAATAGTAGAACAAAAGCATCACGCTTGTGGTTAGGAACAGGAATAACTAAGGAGCAAAAATCGTCATGAAAACTTTACACCACCCTGTCAATTTTGCAGTTGCTCACAACTGCTGAAAATCAGTGTTCAAAGTCTAATTCTAGGTGGCAGGCCAGGTAACGAACTGTTTTATATATGTGTAGATATATAATGGAGTATTTCTGTGTGCCTTTTACAAGTGCTGACTGACCTTGTTTGCGTTATCTGGGTTAACGCTGTAATCTCCTCCTCTAATATGGGGACTTCCGTCTTACAAGTTGATCAGTTTAGTTTCTTGCCTCCTGACTTGAGGAACCAAATGGATTGCAGAAGGTAGTTCCAGCCAGGATTGCAGAAGGTAGTTCCAACCAGGATTAAAAGAAACAAACAAAGAAGAAAAAAACCCCACCTCACTTGTCTTGTTTATAATAAACTATCCCTGATTAATGGCTCAGTTTCCCTCACAGGGCTTGGTCCGTTTCCCTCATCTGGGAACTGGGGTAGGCTGCCTTCCAAACTCTGTCAGGGGATGGGCATCTTAATCATGGACAGTCATTTGTCTTTCCAAAAGTATAGAAAACCCTGTTGAATGTATTTCCCTAATAGTTAACTAAGTTGAGAAAGAAAGGAAATACTGGTGACATCATGTATGACTTAATATGGTTATTAACTGCGCAGGTGTTGTAAAGCTGTGAATCTAAACTGTAGTGGAATAATTGTACCATATGGCAGGGCTTTTTTCTTCAATTCTTATTCTTCCTCATTTACCATATTTTTTTCCCTCTTTAAAAATGTATCTCTGTGCCATTTTGGTTTTGTAATACCTCTTACTTAAAAAAAGAAAGAAAAAAAAGATCCCTCAAACCTTGGCAGGTTTTGATATCAGTTCATTCACTGTTTCCCTACTCATTTTTCCAGTATGCTTGTGTAGTTTTGTTTCCTTCTTCTCTGCTCCAGTTCTAGGCTTTCTCCAGCTGGCAGTTCTTCATCTCCTGTGCTTTCCACGAAGAAGGCAAATGCCCAGCTTGCTCTTTTCCACTATCTCTTGCACCCCTTAGGGGCTCACACCCAGTGCTTGCAGGCCTGTGTTGCATGGCTCAGTATTGCTCTCCTCATGGGAAGTCTGGGAAGCACTAAATCATCCGGCCACATACTGCTTCCTTCAACTTTCTCCCCAGCAGATCCGTGGGCTGAGTTTGCAGTAGGGCATGATGGCTGCACGCAGCTTTAGAGCTCAGTAGTGGGGATGGGCTTTCTGCCCCCACCCCCTCACCCACACAGACATTTCCCTGCTCTCCAGCTGCTCTGGTTTCCATCTGTTACAGGGCCTTCTGGTGCGACTGTTTCCTCATCTGCTGAGCCGAGTGAAATGTTGAAGGACCAGACACTGCGCTGACCTGGGGAATTAAGGGGTTGTGGTTTTGCAGAAAATGGCTTGCATGCTTTTTTTCATTTTTTCTCAGAAACTTGGCATGCAACACATGCACATCTAATATTTTGAAAAACTTTGTTAGGTGCGTTTTCATTTCTTCGTAGCAAATGTGTTTGCTCATCTTAGTTGCGTATGTGATGCTGTAGACCTGCCTGACAAGACAGCTGCACCCTGCCCTGGGAGGGTCACTGTGCTACTGTCTGGTCGGCTCAGAAGTGTCCAGCAATGCTAAATGTTAACCTGCAGCACACGGACAAAGAAATATCTGAAGCCTTATTTGTGAAGACAAAAATATGCAACTAGTGAGAAGTAGCAGGGAGCCAAGGGAGGCGTTAAGAAACCTTGGAGTGGCCATCATTCTCTTGGCCCAGGAGCTGGGGAACTTTACCCTGTGAGGTGTTTCGCTTTTGGCAGGCAGATGCCTGCTGCCCATCTTCAGACTGCTATTTTAGGCCGCTCTTGTCTTTAGCACTTCCATTTTGCAGTCGCGTAGATTATGCCTTTCACAGATCGCTGGGCAGTTGCTCTCGAGTGATACTGGTGAGTTACCAACATCAGCAGAGAGAGTGTGGCAATGCAGGTCTGCAACAGAGTATTTCTGTAAAGCAAAACAGGTGAACAACAAAATGTCTATTTTGTAAGTGAAGAATTGTAGCCACTTCTGATTTGCAGTTACACAGAAACCCTGCAAAACTTCACTAATTATCCCTGCCAAAGTATGTAAAACTGTCAGAGAGCAGTCTCTTGCTAGTCAAATTGTCCTGGTGGGTGAGTGTAGCTTCCCTTTTTCTGACTACTGCATCATCTTCTTTTTGGAAGTAGTCGTTCTTGGCTTCTAAAATCTGTTTAGACACTGTCAAATTGGTTTGGCTTTCAAAATTATATGTGTAAATGAGAAGTGTACCTAGCACCCACTTTAGTAATTGAACAAAGCTTTTATTTCCTGACTACTACTCAGTGTGTGGGAGAAGTGTGCTCTGACAACTTGGGCTGTTTTTTGAGGACTTTTGTGATCTCACTGAAAGGTTTTAATATTAATTCATCGCTAGTGTTATGGTTATGTTTTGATGATAGTCACTTAGGAGATCGGTGTTAGGCAACCAGTTGAAAATTACTGTAAAGTGATTTTTTTTTTAAGTGGTTCATACATTCAACTGAAATCCCAGAGCACATTAAAAGTGCTAATTCTCATTCTCCTGAAAGCAAGGTTTCTATGTATTTCTCAAATTAGCCCCCCTCTGCCCCCACATTCTGGCTAATACAGTGTATGTAACTTAACCACTGATTTCTAACTAGAGATCATGCATTTATTAGCTTGATGTTGGCAGAAACTGATAATGAAGAAATAAAATATTACAGAGTTGCTGATAGGAACAACTGTTTGCCTTTTGGGATGATAGATGTATTGCATTAACAGAGGTGTAATATACTTCTGGATGGTTTTCTGTGCAAGTGCAGCTGCCACACATTGTTCCATGCAGAGTGAGAAGAGGAGCTCCATGCTCATGAGATGTGTTGCCTTCTTGAAATGCATGGAGCAGATGAAACACTGACCAAGAAGGGGAGGACTTGGTGAGACAGGAGCGTTTTTATTGATAGATAACATTTGCACGACTCAGTCTCTCAGCTGTGCTTAGTCGTGAGCAATTACCATGTTAATAGTTTGGGAGCTCAGCTGAACAGTAAGAGTGTGTATGGAGAAGTCAGGGAAGAGGCTCTGCAATGTTTTGGAAAGAAGCTTCCCCACCCTGTGTTCTGCACTTGGAGCATTACTAGGAAAGACACAAGATCAGAGTCAAGGGGAATCCAGCTTGTGATTTCTGAAGTTTGGGAACAACAAACAGTGGAGTGAGTGTCTACAGATGGTTTAAGGAGTTTGGTTATTTGGTATGCTAGTCTGTCTGGCTACAAGGCTCTCAGATGAAGTAGCTACAGTATGGTGCAGCAGAAATAGGAAATTAATTTAAATGGATGCATTAGTAGTTATCTGGGTTATAATTCGTTCAAAACTGCAAATGCCTAGGTCAAACAAGTAGGGGAAACTGGCTGGATGGTCTCTAGCTCCAGTGAAATGTGAAGTTTGTACTAAATGCTGAAATCTTCAGTCTAGTTCTCGAAACTGTAAAAAGATTTCAGTGTGTTCTGTAGCACCCCGTTTAATTTGTATCAGTTACCTTAAAAGGCGGTATATCTCTGGTGAAATAAGATGGACACTGCTTTTCCAACAAAGTATGAATGATTGGACTATATTGCCATCACAGGTTTGAAATAGAGGCGCTCCATAGATTTCTATCTTGTAGATGTTCCTTGCATCGCTGCTTTGTTGATGTATACTTTCTCCTTGCCTCTCAAATGAAACTCTGGTTTAAACTTGTTTTAGTTGGCTTCAGGTCTGCAGAAAAAGGCTTTTTAAGTACTCATCTGGACCTTACTGTAAATCTACTCCAGCTTTAATGCTGTTACCTCAGTGTTTTAGAAGGTGTGAGAGAGATCTCAGTTTTGTTCTTGTTGTGAAGAAGACATAGGGCATAGGTGTGAGACATGAAAAATTAACTGTTGATCCTCAGGTAAAATAGCATGTCATGGCCATAGCGACAATCTCAAATTCTCAGATTATCAACAAGGGCTATTTGCGGACCAGGCTGATACCACGGAGCTGACTCTCCTGGTTTAAATGAACTAAATTGAATTACATGTTTATTGCAGACAGAAAAAGTGATTTTGCCTGTTTCTTTGTAGAGCATCTTGATGTTGTAAAAAATGTAATAATCCTTCCTGTATGCAATGCTGTTTACAATCTTGAGATCCCTAAAGAATTGGGGATTTTTTCCTTTTAAGCACACAGATGTTGAAGTGGTTTTGTTTGGGTTTTCTTGATGGTTTTTCTTTTTATGTAATGCTTCAATTACTGATTACTGAAAAGGTTATAAATACATAATAATTCCTGTTTCGTAGCATCTTCCATTCATTCTAAAGAATCCATTTTATATGGAGGTGTCAGGAAGAGTTACTAGAATACATACACCATTTAGCATTTATCGTTACTAATACCTAACCACTGCACTTATAAATGCAGTTGCCTAAAAATGTAGGTATTGAATAATCAGAAAAATAAGTCTGATGCCATTTATGGTTTTGCATATAAGTATAGATACACTCTTTTTTGATAAGAGACTGTCAATATTGTCAAGTCTAAAGCTTACAATTTGTTCAATAAAACCTTCACTTAGCCTGCTCCTGGAAAGTTAATTTATAAATAGCCACAAATCAAGCACAAATGCAGCCTTCCCCAGAGGAAAAAAAAAAAAAGACACACAAAAAGAAGTCTTAATTTTAAATAAATACTTCTAGGTTTTGGTAGCAACAGCTTTTGAATAGGATCACCGTGCAGCCTGTTGTGTAACCCAAGGCTGCTGTGAGAGGCATGGTTGGCTAGTGAGGAGTGCATATGAAAGGGAAGGTGGCAGCTGGCTTACCTGGATGCTCAGAAGGAGGCTGGAACTCCTGACAACCCCAATGAGCAAATCTGGTTGACAACTGTTGCTATTGCTACTGCCTTGTAGACATCTCAATGAAGCCAGTTCCAGTATCTTTTGCTTGGCTCTTCCCTTTTGGTTTTTGAGCTGCGCAGAATGTACTGGGTGCTGTGGGGATACGATAAGTGCAGTTGGTGTTGGCATCCATTGCACTGGGAAGTGAGACCTGGCTTTGAGGGAAATGCAGGCAAAAGAGCTTGCTTTGCTTTGAAGCTGCAGTCTCAGTTGAGGACATAACATGGACTTCACTGAGGTGGTCTCTCTTGCTTCTGTGTCAAGACTTAACTTTGGGATAACTGTTGCCTGAAAACACAGGTACATGGATTTCAGGTACTGAGCAGGATAGGAAAGGAAGAATCATGCTCTTACGTGTTTCAGAATTTTGGGTGATGCTTTGTGATCAGATACAGTAATTTAAAAGGTACTGTAAAATGTTGGTCAGGAAAGCTCATTGTGTAGTGACAGCAGGCACTTCATCCTCCCTTTCAAGCACTTTTATGTACTTTTACTTGCATAACTAGTTTTATATAGTATATATGATTGGAGGGACAAGGAGCTAGATTTTATTGCTTTGCAAGTATAATTAATTAAACAGTTACCTGAGTCTCAGCTGTAGATCCAAATAATATTTGCTAACACAGTGTAAGTATTTAATCTGCCACTAATTCCTGTGACTTCTAAATCAACTGATCTCTAGCAGAGCCTCATCCATGCTTTTTCCTCAGCTGTGCACTTCATTTTGGGGTTCAGGTGATCTAAATCTATGCTATAATAATGCCATTTACTAATGCTGAAGTAAAATTTAATCTTTCAGTCTTTTGGTGGCTATCTTATTCTGGATGAGGCTTTTTTTTTTTTTAATAGATAAAATAACTTTGGAAATGTTTAGCACTGGAAATTCAGAGTTCTTTGTACCTGTTCTAACTGTCCTCACTACATAGTTGATAAGCAAAGGAATACAGTTTTAGCTGTTCGAGTTTATTCACCTTTGACTAGCAGGTTTTTGACTCTTGGTAGAAAAAAGATTTTCCTAGCAGTGTTTCTACATTGCACTGTTGTATAGGTAATTCACTAGCCATTGTAGGTCTTGTTCTGAGAACTGGACTCTGAATAGTAGATGAACTAGCTCTAAACTCTGCTGTTTACACAAATCTGTATGGTAGCAGTCTTCATATAGTACTTGATTAAGAGTCCTCAATTCTCTTGTTCTGGGATCCTTGCTACTTAAAGGGGTTTGCTTGGGTTTCTTTAATGAGCCATTTTATTGGTCATACTTTCACTTTTTCAGGTATTTACAAACACAAAAGAAAGAAATTGCTAGTCCAGCAAAGTTTGCAATCAAACTTTTCCAAAATTATCAAAATAAGCCTTCCTATTTCTTATGCTTGTAAAATAGTACTCTAATCTTTTAGGCAGCCTGCCCACTCCTTTAATTTTCTTGCTTTTCCTGCTGAAAAAAACACAACAAAAGCAACAACAAAAAACCCACACACAAAACAATACAAAACACATAAAAACTCCCTGACACTACCCTAGATTTTAACTTCACAGGTTTTTTGTGAGTAGAAATGAATTTTTGGGCTTGTTGAGGGGAGGGCAATGTGGAAAGTTTTGTTTTGGGTTTGTTTGTTTGGGTTTTGGGGGGCTTTAGGGGTTTTTAAAGTTTATTTTAACTTAAAAGGGCTTGGAAACTTCTAATTCTCTGTAGATGCTGCAGTAAGATTGATAAGCTTAACAGGTAAATTTAAATAGACTGTGAATCATTAGGAAAAGTGAAGATAGTGCTTTCTATTATGAAATTAGTTTAGCCCTGCTTTTTGAGAGAAGGTGGAGCGTACCACAAAGTGGAGCTGGTTTGCAAGTTCAGTTCTAGATGAGTAAAAATTCCCTTTCACATCTAATCTGTGAATGCAGCACTGCTCTTGAATGTTCATAATTTATCTCTGCAGAGCTTGTGGGGAATTGAAGGTAGCTCAAGAACTTTCCTGTTGGGTGTAAAAGGTTGTGGTAGGTGAATGTCAGCTGCTCCTGCTGGCTTCAGTAGTTTGAATGACCGTGGCTCTGCATTCTGCGTCAGCAGGTTGCATGTCAAAGATAGTTACTTCCAGGTTCTTCAAAATCTTGATGAGAAGGGAGTGAAATTGCACAGTTCTAGAATTTTACATGACAAATGTTCCCCTGGAAGGCTCTTTTTGTACATTTGAACATACTTCATCCTGGAGTAATTTTAGAACTGCAAATCGATTAAGCAACATGCTTTCTTCTGTTTGAAGAAAAAAACTGATGTCCCATTAAAGTTTTACACAAGAAAATTTGGTTTTCTTCCCTTTGAACCTGCTTTTATAGAGGAAAAACACTGAAGTCAGTCCTGCTTGGACAGAAGGGCCACACTGCACATGAGGACTGACAAAGGTTGAGCTCATCTGACAGTCCCCAGTGCAAATTTTTAATTTCTGGCACTATTGTTTATGCTCTCTAGGCACCTTTTTTTCCATGTCCGAATGAACTTGAGCTTGGCAGTTTGCTTACTCTTAAGTATCTTAGTCTTATGCATTAGAAGCTGTTGAGAGCGCTACACACTTTTCCCTTGGCATTGTCCACTGGGGAGGACAGCTTGGTATAGCTGTTCATGTTGCGGTTTGAGTAAGTACTGATGATCACTGTGAGCCAGGCATTACGTTAAAAAAATCCAAAACCACAAAAAATCAGACTTCATCTGTATGTGCAAGAGCCTGCTTCCATTGCAGTGACCAAGAATAACCCCCTTTTTTTGGCATATCCTTCTTCAAAAAAACAATAGAATGTTCAAGGAGCATATGTTGAAAGAAACAAACCCCTCAGATTTAAGAAGTCCAATTAACAGTAGTTGTAGAAGATCATTTGGGTATCTGTCCTGTATCTCAGCTGTCCCCCTGTATTCTGTGGGACATTACTGGACCCACTTGACAGTCCAGGCACTAAATGAAGGTTTCTGAAATCTATTTACTCCATGTACTGCATTCTGTCCTCCAGTGCACTGTCTTCACACACTCCCTCCCCAACCCTTTTTCTTTGTGGCCAGTTTTAAGTTAGTGAAATAATTTAACACTTCTTTTAAGCAGTCTATAGCATATTATAAAATACATAACTAGTTTGATGCTACAGGTCTTTTTTGTAACAGAGTTACAATTTGAAAAAAAAAAGAAAATTTTAAATCTGTAAAATCCAGTGTTTGGGTCTTGGGATGATTTCTAAGGTCCCTTCCAACCCAAGCCATTTTATGTGTGATTTCATTTAAAATACATTAGGAAATGCTGATGTTATCTTTTTCTAATAAAGATAATTTATAATCCTTTCCCGGTGTAATATGTAATAATTTTTTTCTTTGCTGAAAGGGTCACAACGGTATGCTTAAGTGTATGAGGCAAAAAGGATCATCAATACTGGAAGCTGAGTGAGAGCTTAAGTTCACATGTAGGATGATTCATCTTGCCACATGTAAAGAGTGTAAGGGAGAACTACCATTTTGTTCCACAGTCCTGAAGTGTGTTCTCTTCAGTCATGTGAAAACTGGCTTTTCACTTTGGGTGCATAGGGTGTATTTATCTTCGCAGAAATGAGTGTGGATATGTGGTTCCTGTACAAGCGCAGACTGCGATCTACCAGTATTTATGAAGAACACATGTACAGGAAAATGACTCTTAAGTACAAGTCATAAATTGAAATGATTATAGAATATAAGTGGACAAATATACCATGTGTGGTATCGGTAGACTGTAATTTCATCAAGTGGTTTTTCAGACTTCATAAACTATGAATGAAACATGATTGTATTGGCCTTGTAACAGGTAAAGTAAAATATAGGGTCTGGCTACTTTAAAGCGCTCATAATTCTATAGCTGGAAATAGCCTTTTGGGATACGATTAAGTCTTAAAACCTGCCCGTGATTAAAAAAATACATTTTAGTGAAAATCACATGTTCAGAAACTCTGGGAAACATTTGAGTCTCCACCTCATGAATTTTTACAGTTCCCAACTTTCTGGGTGTAAACACCATGAGCTGCTTTCGGCGAAAGGAGCGGGGAAAGGCCCCGTGTTACTCAGAGCTTCGTCACCCCTCCGGTTATTTTGTTGTTTACAGCGGGTTTTTTTTCCGGTTTTTGTGACTCGGGCTTTGTTTACTTCGGGGGCTGTGCCCGGCCGGGCAGGCCCGGCCCGGCCCGGCGCTGCCGTGCGGCGGCCATGCCGCCCTGCCCTGCCCTGCCCTGCGCAAACCCTCCCGTTCGCCGCGGCGACCTCTGCCCTTTTGTATCCTGTGACACTCAGCCTGTCTTTGTGCTCAAGTTTATCCATGATGGATACGTTTCCCTCCCAGTCGCATATGCCGGGAGCCCGGCGGAGCGAGCAGATAAATTATTTTCAGCTGCAGGCCCGGGCTGGGGGAGGAGGGCAGGAGGGTGGCGGGGCCCCTCCGCGCCTTAGCGCAGCAGGACGGGGCGCAGCCTCCCACTCCCCCGGGAATATGCAAGGGGATGGCTCTCGGGCCTCTCAGATCCTTTTTAAATGCAAAAGAATGTAGGAAATTGCCAGATCAGTTGGTTAATCAGTGACAACTGCAGTAGGTGCACAAAAAGCCCGGAGCCATCGGTTGCACGGGGTGTTTTTTCAGCGCCCCAGCAGGGTCGCCGCTGGCCCCACCTCTTGAATCCCCGGGTCGGTTTAGTGTCAGCTTGAGAAGGGAATGTAATTGCGGGGAGATTTCTGGGTGACTGATGGCGACAATATAAGTCTTCTCCCTGACACGTCCTCCCCGCTGGCCCTGCCAGGGCTTTGTGCTCGCCTGGCCATCGCACAGCCGCGGAGCGATGAGCGCTCAGCTGAATGTCTCCAGCCCACCAAAACAAGGCAGCCATGTAGCCGATACAATTTTTCGTGTTTTTTTTATATTGGCTATACTGCTGCCTTGTCATGGTCAAACCTCATTAAGGGGTCACGTTAAGCACGTTACTGCTCCCCTTTATGGAGTTATTCGCGAGGTTAACACCTCTGTCCAATGTTTTGAAGAGTATTCCTGAAATATTTTTGTGACCGTAATTGTTTCTCTTACTTATCTAGGACTATTTTTAGATAAACCACCTCATATCTGTGTTTTAAACTTATGTTGGGAGAGAGGGTAGTCATGCAATGAAAAAGGCCTCTTAAAATTCCAGGTTACGTAACACTAAAACTGAAGCATTTCTAGATCAGGTTTGTCCCTTCTTCTCTCACCTCATGTTTGTAATGTACTTAATGTAAAAGCAGTTTCTTTTTTTTGTTTTGTTTATTCTTCTGGTTACCTCATAAAAGGCCTCCAAAAACATACTTCTAATAAATGGCTCTAAACTTTCCTCTTTTTCTTCTGATCAGGAAAGAAAAGACATGCTGAGGCTTATTCTGTAATATTATAGGTGCTGACTTAAAATTAGTAGTGCTCCCATGTTAGGGCAAAGAGTTTGCAGCCCAACTAGTATGGCAAATGCCTTCGTATGATGTAACAGCGAGGCTCAGTGGGTTTGCATCAGAGTCCTCCTAAGTGACGCTGTTGTGGTCTCGTATCAGAGCTCCTGTGAACTTGAATGACGTAGGATATTGTTTCCAAATGTGTGGCACAGGCTGAACTCTGGGCTGGTCATTCCTGCATCAGCTGCTTGACAGCAGCAAGCTGCCAAATATTTGAAGGCTGTTGTGCCCTGAGTTGCCTCGGTGAAAGCCTGTTTTTTGCCAACGTGCATCATACATTAAGGAAATAAAATCTGGCTTTTTCTGAACAATTTTATGAGAAATGTAGGATTTCATGGATTTCTTGGCAAAAAAAATGTTACTGAATATCATTCATGGCATTTTAGCTGACTGCACATTGGCAAAACCTGTGACCTTTGAGGAAAGGCACCTGAGGTTTTCTCTGTGTGCCCGCCCCCCCCTGCTTTCTTAATTTAACAAGAGACATTGTCAGCTTTTAAGTTGCTACTGCAAATTCTTGTAAGGATGTATTTCTGTGGAGAACTAACTGAATTTTACTAAGATAAATGTGAAACTAAACTTTTCAGAAATGCTTAAATCATATTTGCTGATGCTTCCTACTAAGGCAGAATATTCCTGAAGTGCATCAGGTCATTTTTTTCATCTTTACACATCCTGTCTCCCTTTCCCGGGATGAGGGGGAACGAGATTCCTGCCATCCTTTGATGTCTGAACTATACGGACTTAATTTTTAACACAGCTGTGCTGTGTAAAGTGTATAATAGGAAAGCATTCTGGGTGAATTTAAAAAAAAAAAGGTCTTCAGGCATTCAGGAAACCAAATTTCTTTGGAAGCTGCAGTCATAAATGATGCTGCAATCACTTTACAGGTCTGGTCTTATATTTTGGCTAATCTATATGCAGGAGGAACGTACCTTGAGTGGTGTCTGTGACAGCAATGAAAAGTAAGCATTAAGCACGTAGGAGACGAGGCGTGCTTCCCACGGGCACGGTCAGGCACTTGCATAACTGTCCTGGCATCAGCAGTGCTGTGCGCTCAGTAGGTGAATGAGGTGAAATGTAGAAGCCTCACCAGCCATCTTGCCCAATTTGAATGTCTTGTCGTGACTTTTTCTATGTTGTCATGGTGTTACATGTGTTTATGAAGTTTTTGGTGAATGTTTTCCTTCAACTTTGTGAGTAAAATAAGAATGTGACTTTCATTGCTGTTGTTTATGTCATGTCCTTCCATGCGACAAATGCTTAAATTACTACCCCTAACAGCCAGCAGGAGCTTAGCAGTTTTGAAAAGCAGTTTAAATGTGCAATGTTTAAATGCAGATTTAGTAGCCTAATGTTTAATCCTACATTTTGAAGCTCTGGTCTCAAAATGACCTTTGGCATGGTGGTGTTTTTTAGCACGAGAGGTATTTTTTAGCCTAGTTCTTCAAAATAGCACGGTATTTGTGGTGTTTATTGCGTTGTATGTAAGGGCATACTTCCATTATGTGAGTAGCTGGTTTGTTTGTGTCTGTCAAGTACTTCAGAGTTTTGTCAGAGGCATCAACTAATAGCTGTAAAAATATAACTCTGCATGACACATGTCATTTCAAGCTTGGAGCAGTCAGTATTAGTTGCCTTGTCACCTTCTGTTTATTCAGTTTGCTTGCTGCCCAGCCAAATGCTGCTGAATTTCTTCTGTAGAAAGGCTGATAGCTGAATCGAGGAACCTGTTGATTTACAAAATGTTCTTCTGAACGGCAGAATGTGAGGATGGTGTGGAGAGCATGGGCATCTGTGTCCTGCCCTTGCTGCTTCCTTGACTGCCTGGATCTGCTGCTTTGGGAGCAAAACTAATGAAGTTCAGGGTTTTAGTATCTGCAGCCCTAGATAAGTTATGTGTGTGCAGCAGCTAGTTTAGTTGTACTCCGAAAAGTGGGAAGCTGCTGAAGACTGCTGAGTGCATGCAGCTTTGGAATATTAAGCTGGGCAATGGTTAACTACTACTTAAATTTGAGATCTAGCTGTTTAAGACTGGAATGTTGCAAACTGGAGTAAATGTAAGCTTTGTCTGTTGAGACAACAGGGTTGTTAAGCAATTGACTGTGTCCTGGTGGTTGGGATCACACCACTGCTTTGAACAGAAACAGACTGTCTAGGCAGCCTTAACGAAATATATTCATTGACTCTAGGTCAGTCTTCTTGGTGCAATCTTTCGTGTTCAGGAACAGAAAAGTGATAGAATTTTATAGCAGAACCTGTATAGTTTAAGATGGCAATAAAAAAAATTCACTGTCTTTTCATACATTCATACTTTTTTACAGCTATCCACATTTCTAAGGGTTCAGATACTCTTCCCTTTCTACCCAAGAAACGGTCGCTGCTTCTGTGTATGTTGATTTTAAGTTTTAGGAATGTAGAGAAGAAGATGCACCATCCCTTTTTTTCAAACTATTTAATAAAAAAAAAAAAGACTGTAAGCTCAGTTTATCATGGTTAGTCTTGCTGTTAGTATGTCTGCATTCATGGGGAAGTGAACAGTGGTGCTGAATGAGTATTTTAACTAGAATTATTGCTTGATGCAGGTTCTACCTGTATTTGTGTTTGCTTTCTTTTGTTTTGAAAGAAGCAGACATGGTTGCAACTTGAAATAAGTCTGTGACTCTTTTGACTTGCTTAACTATCTAGAAGACGTCTACCCTGTTAGAGTAGAAGGTTGAGAGGTTATTAGGTAATTCCAGTATTGACTGTTTCCTTACCAAAACATTGGTTAATTTATTTTGATCCGGCTGTAGCTGCTACTGTCTTTCATGCTTCAACAGCTGCTGTTAGCCGTATATCACATCAGAGGTGTGACTTTTATTGGGGAAAGTAGAATAAGGTTTGGTGAGAGCACAACTGACTGTAAAGGGCTGTGGTCATTAAGTTTGAGGCTAGACTTAAATCTGAAGAAATACTCCTTAAATTTTGCGACATCTTCTTAACCGTGGTCTTACGCTGTGTTTCAAACGTAGTAACTTTAGCATCCAGAGCTCAAATACGAAGTTGATTCATGCCTCAGATAAAAATGCAGGTCTAAAATTACGTAATGGCAAATAGTATTTTTGCTCTTAATTTAGATGATGGATTTGTTTGTTTACAAACTGCATCATCAACTTAAAGGTTACTTTTCTTTTGAAAGAGTGTGTGCTCAGGAAGTCAGGCGGGTGCTAGGTTCTGTAGCACATCTCCTGCATTGTAAGGGACAGTACTTAGCCCAAACCCGCAGATTGGGATGGTGTGAGCTGAACAGAAATAATGTGTGTTTAGTGAAACAAAACCCTTACCCTATTTTAATTTGGTTTTCTGGGTGTAGTAGCAGGTCTGTGATGTTGGCAGTTATCAGTGGGTGACTGGCCTGAATTTTATTGAAAGCTTGTCAGCTGAAAAACAGTAAACAAAGCAGGTTCACATGCGTGCTTGATGCTTGTAACCTTGTTTCTGGAGATGCTCTGTTAGCTTGTTGTGAAGTTTCATTAGTGCTTCAGGAGAGTAGAGCCTGCTTGTCTTAAAAAATGGTTCTTGTAGCAGGCAGGATTTATATAAAAAAATGAGTGGTAACTCTTACATGTTCGTAACTGTGTGGCTGTTTCTAGCAGATGGGTGAGATCCTCTGCTCGGCTCCAGTTTGCTATTGCCCAGATTACATCAGTGGTTGGGAGGTAACAGTATCTCTGTGCTCTGCTTTTTAGCATTTCCAGGCAGAGCGACTGTTCTGTTGGATGGAGACTCTGTGTGCACACTGATGTCCAGCTTTAACAGCTCCTGGTGCAAGTGTGCATCAGTAGTCGCAGTGCCAGAAGTCCTTGAGCATTCGGGGATCTTCACTGCGACTGCGGTCTGCTCTGGAGCAGTCTAATAGCAAAAGCTTCTTTTGGTAAAGGAGGTTCCTTCTCACCTTGTTGAAACTTCCTTATGGCATGCTCTAATAAGCTGAATGAGGTGGTAAATATTATAGATGGCTTCTGCCTAATAATGGAAATGAAATAAAACCAAATAGATATTAGAGATATGAAGATGGCTCATAGGAGTTTACTTCCAAGTGATTTAGGAAGTGTTAATATCCCAGCCAAGCACTAAAGAGATTTAAGAGTGTGGTTTTAAAGGTGACATTCAAATGCTATTTTAAGAGAAGTGATAAATGCTTGTGCCTTTCCTCTTGCCCTCTGCTTCATGCTGTAGAAGGTCCTCTTGACAGTGGCTACAAGAAGGGTAACAAATGTGCTGATATTTTCTCCCTAAAACTTGTCTGGGACAAATCACCTTCAGTGAAACAGTCTAGCCTGGCATTTTGTGTCCAAAGTGACTGAAAGCATCCCTCCTCCACAACAGAATGCAAGATGTGAAAGCGTAAACTTGCAAATCTTCTTTACTTTGGTTGCTGATTAAGGGCAAGTTGGTATCTGCAAGTACAGTCGCCACTAAATTACAACCAAGATACAAAAAGAGTTTTACTTGCTATGTGTATGGGCTTCCTCGACTATTGTCTTAAAGTTTATTTAGCATGTAAGACATAGTGTTTAAAGTTCTGATTTTAAGAAGAAAAGACAGCATTAGACTACCTTTGTTCATGAAAAGCAGATCCAAACAAATCTTTGGAGTTCTTGTGGGGAGAGGATGGGGGACACATTTTGGAATAGACCAGTCTTCCCTGTGGTAAACCTGAAGGAGAACTTTTCTGAATCTGCTTTATTACTGTGTTGTTGCTTTTTGCTTTTTATTCCCCAAGTTCAAATGTGTACCTTAGTAGGTTAGCTTTTTGTTAAGTCCTTTTGCCGTTATTAATTCTCTTGAGTGAGTAATCAAGATTACAATTCTGGAGAGAACAAAACTTCAGTGTAGTCTTCCAAAGTGCTGTAGTTGCAGTAGTAGCATGATTACCTGAAGATGAGTAATCAACTCCAATGATACTGTTCCCTGTTACCGTCGTAAAGGAAATTAGGATAAGGATTGAGAAATCTACTCTATCATGTGATTAAGTTTTTAAATTCGATTTTCTTACACAAATTGAGCACATAGTTTTGCTGAAATGGGAGGAAGCATTGTGTCTTGCAGTTTACAAATTCATTAAATTAACATAAACTCTGTGTGTTTAAAAAAAAAAAATTCCTTCCTAAAGGCTAAGTCTTGGAGTTTGGTCCGTTTTTAGTGGGTCATCCCTGTATGCATTTGAAAAATCTGTTGTGCGTATAACTAACTTTAGTTCATCGTAGGACCTGGTGCTTCTGCTTGCTCATCTGATTACGCAGCTCAAGGGAATAAGGTTAAGGACATGCTGTTGGTAACTAGAGCGTTTTCAGGGCTTTAGTTCAGCAGATGGGCTGCTTGGCTATATTCATACATCTGCCTACCTGCTGTGGCAGCTGCTGCTGCTGCGTGTTGTGTTCTTTTGTTCTGTTCCACCCAAGAAAGGAGCACTAGGAAGTGTAGTGAATGGATTAATTTAAGGTTAAGGCTAGTGTTTTGCTTGCTTCCTAACTCTCTATCATAATAAAGCTTTGGATAAAGCTAATGAATCCTTCATAATGTGAAATAGATTTTTAAGATGTATTTCAGGGGGCTGAAACTAGCTAGCATCTAAAAAACAGTCAAGTATGTTTTCTTTATGTTGCGTGATGTTATTTATTTCAATATCTTCTTCTTTTTTCTCCCTGTTCCCCTGCTTTTTCTAGGAGCAGTAACCAGACTTGCCTGACACTGCGTGGTCCAGAAGAATTAAGGAAATATGGAATGACATGAAGGAGATTAGTTGAGGATTAAAGGCTTTGAGGACAAAACACCTCACCGAGGTGAAGCACAGACTAACATTCTGGTTGTAGCTCCG
Organism: Aleadryas rufinucha; assembly: GCA_013397815.1. Taxonomy (NCBI): domain Eukaryota; kingdom Metazoa; phylum Chordata; class Aves; order Passeriformes; genus Aleadryas; species Aleadryas rufinucha. The sequence goes on from VZTH01018224.1 coordinate 39,835, forward strand.
AGGAGCTGTGTGCTGAAAAAAGATGGCAGATCCAGGAATGATGAGTCTGTTTGGAGAAGATGGGAATATTTTCAGTGAAGGGTTGGAAGGTCTTGGAGAATGTGGATATCCTGAAAACACAGTGAATCCTATGGGTCAGCAAATGCCCATGGATCAAGGATTTCCCGCTTTACAGTCATCTCTTCATCATCCCCCTGCAAATCAAAATCAAGCCAAGTTGACCCATTTTGATCACTATAATCAATATGAACAGCAGAAAATGCACCTGATGGATCAGCCGAACAGGATGATAAGCAATGCCCCTGGGAATGGTATAGCGTCTCCTCATTCGCAGTATCACAACCCTCCAGTTCCTCAGGTTCCTCACAGCAGTGGTGCTGGTGGTCAGATGGGAGTCTATCCTGGCATGCAGAACGAAAGACATGGGCAACCTTTCGTAGACAGTGGTTCCATGTGGGGACCACGGGCAGTTCAAGTGCCAGACCAGATAAGAGCACCATACCAGCAGCAACAGCAGCAGCAGCAGCCGCAACCGACGCAGCCGCCACAGGCACCCTCCGGACCCCCTGGGCAGGGCCATCCTCAGCACATGCAGCAGATGGGAAACTACATGGCTCGTGGTGATTTTTCAATGCAGCAGCACGGTCAGCCGCAGCAGCAGAGGATGAACCAGTTTTCTCAAGGCCAAGAAGGCCTCAATCAGGGAAACCCTTTCATTGCCACCTCAGGACCTGGCCACTTGTCTCATGTGCCCCAGCAGAATCCCAGCATGGCACCTTCTTTGCGACACTCAGTCCAGCAATTTCACCACCATCCCCCCACTGCTCTCCATGGGGAATCAGTAGCCCACAGTCCCAGATTCTCCCCTAATCCTCCCCAGCAGGGTGCTGTTAGGCCGCAAACACTTAATTTTAGTTCTCGGAGCCAGACGGTACCCTCACCTACTATAAACAACTCAGGGCAGTATTCTCGATATCCTTACAGTAACCTTAATCAGGGATTAGTTAATAATACAGGGATGAATCAGAATTTAGGCCTTACAAATAACACTCCAATGAATCAATCTGTACCAAGATACCCAAATGCTGTCGGATTTCCATCAAACAGTGGTCAAGGACTAATGCACCAGCAGCCCATCCACCCTAGTGGCTCACTTAACCAAATGAACACGCAAACTATGCACCCTTCACAGCCTCAGGGAACTTATGCCTCTCCACCTCCCATGTCACCTATGAAAGCAATGAGTAATCCAGCAGGTACACCTCCTCCGCAGGTTAGACCTGGTAGCGCTGGAATACCAATGGAAGTTGGCAGTTACCCAAATATGCCCCATCCTCAGCCGTCACACCAGCCCCCTGGTGCCATGGGAATTGGACAAAGGAATATGGGCCCCAGAAACATGCAGCAGAATCGTCCATTTATGGGTATGTCTTCAACACCACGGGAGATGGGTGGGCACATGAGACCAAATGGTTGTCCAGGTGTTGGCCTTGCAGATCCACAAGCAATACAAGAGCGACTAATATCTGGCCAGCAGCTTCCTAGTCAACAGCAGTCTTTTCAACAGCAAATGCCAACCTGTCCTCCCATGCAGCCTCATCCAGGGATACATCATCAGTCTTCACCACCCCCACATCCTCATCATCAGCCTTGGGCACAGCTTCACCAGTCACCACAAAACACACCACAAAAAGTGCCTGTCCTTCAGGTAAGATACTTCCAATTAGTAGAAAAAGTTTTTAAATTACTGTAAATGCCTTTCAGGATACACAAGAACTACAGTTTCAAAATAGTTGCTCCTGTTCAACTCCCTTGTTTGTTATTAGTTATGTGGCTTTTTTGGTGTACAGAGGCTGAAGGTAAAATGAGATTCAGGTATCTATCTTTCTAATGTCCTTACAGTAATTTTTATAGGATAACATGGATAGACCAAAATGTGATACAACAACAGGACAAGCTGAATACCTACTATTTTTTTCATGTTGGTTCCTTTGGGGAGAAAATGGAAAGCACGTGTGAGAATTGTCATTTAAACTATTAAATTTTTGTATTTGCAACTTGGAGAAAGAAGTGTATGTTAAAAGGTGTTTATTTTGGCAAAACCAGGGTCTTTTTTTTTAAATCCTAAGGGAATGTTCTGTGGTTTTAAATTAAAGCTGAAATTCTTACATGTGAAAAAAATTTCTGATGTGAACTTCTTTAGCACTAAGTAATGCAACTGAGAAGCTATGGGGAAACAGTTTATGCAAGGAGAAGACAACAATGTGAATCACTCTGAAATGAAATCTTCTGAGCCTTAAATGAAATGTTAAGTAGAATTGAAGTTTCATTTTACTGAGGCTCTGATCTGCCAGGTTTTGATGGCCATGTATTGCTTCCATGTCATTTTTCAATTAAAAGCTAAAAATGGTAAAACATCTTGATCCTCTGTAGCTTAACAGGTTTGGCTCCCTTGCTAGCCTGTTAAGCTTCAGCTGAAAAAGTGCTTTTTGGAATCTTCACGTTTGTCATTGTTTGCCTTTGACTCGGTCAGTCAGAATTCAGGAGCTTTTGGTACCAGATAAATTAGTGGTCAAGGTATCAAAGGTTTACTGATTTTATTTTTTTTCCAATCAGTCAGTAATGAATGCCAAGTAGCTCTGCCCATAAATATTTGGAGACAATTGTTGGAATGCAGTCGTAATGATACGATGCTACAATACGCTCGATAAATCATAAAAACAGCTGTCCCAGGCAGTGTCCCGGGCCTGTGCGCAAAGCAGCTGCTCAGCAGTCCCCTCCACTGCTGCCTGCCGGCTGCTCCCGTTCGCCGCTCCGCACAGCGTGAGCTGGCTCTGGGAATCAGATGTATGCGCTGCGGAGAGGCAGCTGACAAGGAGTGGTAGATGGAGCAGCTCAGCAGCTGGGACAGGCTTCCACATTCCCTATGGAAGAGAGGAGGAGGGGGGGAGCCTTGCGAGGGAGATCAGGGACTAAGCTGGGCAAGGGGAAAAGTGCACTCTCTCTGAGGGAGGAGGAAGCTCTCTTAAAGAGGCACAAAGTATATCTTCAAGACCATCTTTCTCTTCCCTACCTACCTCAAAGTTGGTTTGAAATTTTAGATGCCTGTGTCAGCCCTTCCTCTCTCTGCATCTCCACATACAGACTTTGTTTGGAGAACCTAAATTACAGTTCTTGCATGCACATGGAGTTATGTGTTCCTGTCTTGAGAGAGCAGTTCTTGCCAATGCCTCCTGTTACCAAGTGTGTGTTTAAGCAGGATGAAAAAGGAGAGAACTCAAGACTAGGAAAAAGTGAAGAGAATGAGCAGGTATTTGGGAAGGGGTAGTGACAGCACAGAGAAATCGGTACAGAAAGAGTAGGAATGAGAAAAAGAAGTGTTTTTTACATGTTTTTTACCCCGAAGATGAGAGCTGAAGCATCTAGCAAAAAAACTTGAAATAAAGTTGTATAAATGGTAATGTAAGACTTTTAAGACAGTAAAGGAACAAAACAGTGTCACTGGGATTTTTCATAACCAGTGATGGTGGGGATGTGGGAGGAAATACTTGAGGTGGACTCTACCCTAAAGCGGTGGTGTTCTTCACCAACATTAATTCCTTGTTTTCATCTGACCATCCAGTAAGCCTATTTTTGGCATCAAAAGGTGGTTTGGAAGAAGAAAGTTTACTTGTAAAATGCACAAGCTTGTTAAATGTTCTTGGGACATTTGTTTCCCTTTAATCAGTGAAGAGGTTAAACACAGACAGCTCAACCCTTAAATGAGCTATGCAACCTATTACAGGCTGCTGAACTGCAGATGAATAGCTTGAAGAAAGGTAAGTGCTGAAACTAAATAATTAGAGGAAAACCACATGATAACTCCAGTTATTTGATTAAAATCAGTAATGCAGACAGTTGTAGCAAGCCAAGTAACTTCTCTGTTAGCTTACTTCTGTTAAGTTTTTATCTCGTAAAAGTTACTGTTAACGTACCTTCCCATTAAGTAATTAGTTTGAGCCCTGACTGTAGTTATGAAACTCTTGACAGGCAGGCGTTTACCCCTTGAAAACTGTTTGGATGAAATGAGTATTGTTCAAATCAACAAAAACTTAACCCCTCCCCACTCCCTGGGGAAAAATGCAGATGTGCGAAACCCCTGCTCTTAAGCTGAATACAGAATTGGTAGCTCTCCTGTGTCGTGGTTTTCCTTTCATGTCAGTAGGCAGAAAACTGTTCACTGAAGAGCAGTTATTTAAATGACTGGTTTGTTTTTATTTGTATAAAATGAATCAACAAAATTAATATAGTCAGTGAAAATGGAAATCACTATGTACTTTAAAATCAACAGAAGTCATCTTAGTAATTATTTTTCAGTGATTTGAAGCTAGCCTTATCATGGGAAGGCTGTAATACTTGTGGTTAACCAAATTACTGTTTTGTTTTTAGATATGTTGGAAGGAAAGTGAAGTTCTTTTGCTTTTAAGTTGAAAGAAATTGCTGTGTTGATTCCAAGGCTTGTTATTTCTTTTTTTGTGTGCAAAACTGCAAATTATTTTGGCTGTGAGATGAAGCTGGTGATTGACAATTCATCTGGTTTTGATTAATAGCTGAAAACTAGGCATGGTTATTAGGACCGTGTTAGCAGTGAGTTGCTGGCTTCAGTAGAGTTTGATAGATCCGTAAGAACCACTGCAGTATTGGGATGTTCAGTCAGTGTGCTTGGTTTGTCAGGCCCTCCTTTGAAACACTCTTCACCAAAGGTTTTTGGAAGAGCTTGGTGGCCGTGGGGTGGGAAGGCTGGCTCTGCTGTGGCAGAGCAATCCACTAAGGGGCAAAGCAGAGAGCAGTTTTTTGCTTGTTTTCACAGTGGAGCCATCTCTGTTGGGCTTGTGAGCTTGTGCTCTCCAAAATACTCAGAAATTATCTGGAGAAGAGTGAAAAGTTAGATGGCAAAATTTGCTGCTGCTGTTAATATACCCAAAGCAGAGTGCTAAATGCAGATGTGATGAAGAACCTAATAAGAATTAAATAAAATAATATAGGAAATGTAATAGGAGAGTCAATTGCTTGGCCACTAAGTTGTGTGAGTCTAGACATGGCCAGGGGAGGTTTAGATTGGATATTGGGAAAACTTTCATCACTGAAAGGGTTATCAAGCATTGAAACAGGCTGCCCAGGGAAGGCATAAAGTTGCCATCTGTGAAGGTATTTAAAAGATATATAGAAATGGTGCTTAGGGACATGTGGACGTGCTTAGGGAGGGATATGGTTTAGTGGTGGGCCTGATAGTGCTGGGTTTACAGTTGGATTTGGGGATCTTAAAGGTCATTTCCAACCTAAATGATTTTATGGTTCTGTGGTGCTTGGACAATGAAAAGGTGGGCAAAACCATCTTTTTAGGAGCAGGTCTTGGTGTTAGATGGCTGTCTGAAAATGTACTATAACAGTTAAAGAAATCAGTAGGAATTGTAATGAAAGTAGTAGAGAGCAAATCAAAGATTATTACCTGTATGCATGATATGCTGGTGAGGCAAGTGCTGTGAAGTTCTGTGTCCCTTCCTCAGGCCTCAGAAAATACAGCAGCACTTGAAAAAGCACAGAGGGAGTGTTTCAGTGGGGGAGAAAAAGAGAGAGATGATGAAAGCCTCTAAAATTCTGAGTGATACAGGTGCATGAAGAGGGGGAATGTGAAGTAAGGGTTGTTTGTCACCTTTTTTGGTCTCCTTGAATTCTTTTTAGGTATTCAGCAAATTGTCAGGTGGTGAACTCAGAACTGCACATGAAGATGCTGATCACTGAGATGTTGCACAGAAAAATGCATCATCATTTGATAAACATAAAGGCACCACATTTGGCTCAGCAGATCTGTGCCATACATAAGTGACTGAGAATTTGTTACTGGGTTGCATCTACTGTGTACACGTCTGGTTCTTGTCCTCTTTCACACACTTTATCAAAGGTGATACCAGGTTAGACAGGCTTTTGGAGGCCTAATGTTATGCAGTTGTTCTTACATATCGTTATTTTCAGAGCATTTTATTAGTGATAGAGGAAGTGTAGGAGTTTCTTTGCCAAGAATAGGCTGTCCTGGGTGTGTTGTTACACACAACTTATTTACCCACAGCTACTGTGTGGGCTGAAGTTTCAACTCCTGTTCATTAATCATGTTCCACAAATGCGATCTACATTATTTATAGTCAAACACAGGAGTATTTAAATGACAAACAGGATGGTATAGCCTCCATGCCTGACTAAATGGGAGAGCTCAACAATGTGCACCAACAGTGCTGAAGGATGTTGGGTTGCAGTGTGCAGGTTCTGGTGGAAAAGGAACTCATTTTGTGTGTGTTACTGGTTCACTGCCAGGTTTATTCTGCTGGCCTAATTATCTGTGGGCATGTGACTTTGCATTAAATCATAACTCATAGCTGTGTTTGGTATGAACACATTCTTTTGAAATTTCCTGCCCTCCCTTGCAGGGGAGGAGGCAGGGAAAGTCCTGCAGAGTCACCAGCTGGATCACACCTTTCACAGGCCCTTTCTGCAATTTCAAACCCTGTGTTGCTGCCTCAGTTTAATTTATGCTTGGATATACCTGAATGGAGAGGGATATTAATGAAAACTCTGATCAGCCGTATTGGTTTGATGCAATATCCTAACCTGGCAGAAAGAAGAGGTTAAATCAGTTTCTGCTGGCACACTAAAATGAAGTCGTGTTTCTCCTGGGTGTTTGTTTTAATGCCTAAATGTAGTAAGGAGAGATTGACCCCTTGCTGTCTTGACACGAACAATTATCTTCCAGTGTGTTTCCTGTAAGTTTACATAGTAGCAAATGATGCCACTTCAAATAGTTAGGATTATTCTCATAAATAATATTCATAAGCAATTTCCCACATCTCCAGAGAGAACTGCTGGCTTTCTAATCCCTCAAATGTTTAACTTTTTGACTATTTTCCTGTTGATAAGCAGAACAAGTCCAATTTATTTAAAAAAAAAAAAAACAAAAAAAAACAAAAAAAAAACCTGTTCAAATAGTAGAAACACTATTGGGTACTTTTTGTTTTGATGCAGAGGCTGTTTCACATGACAGTTAGCTGGGGTACTGTATATGCTGCATATTCAGCAGTCTTGTGGCTGCCTGTCCCTAGAAATTCTAGTTTCCTTTTTCAAGTATTCACAGACCAGCAAACCAGTGTATATTGGCAAGATTATTGAAGCTGCTTGACTAAATGGAGTTAAGAACCCACTAATACTGAACTCTAATCAATTACAGATGTATATTATTTTTATATATAGATAAGCATGAATGTGTGTATTTGTATAAAATATATGTATAAAATATAGTCAAAATAGGAAGTTGTGGATAGTAATGAAAGAGAAGAGGGGAAGAAAATCCACAGTATTCGTATAAAAGTAAAGGTTGATAACAGTATTTTTTTCTGAAGAGTTTACAGGCTTCTGCAGTATTTTGTTAAGACTCTGAAGAATTCTTGTATTTGAGCAATGTACTTAACTATAATTTTCCTACTAAAAGAAAAGCAGACCGTAAAATCTACCTTTGGTCAGAAGTGTTGAAATTATTTCACCCCTGTGGAGTAGAATTGTCTGTTACACTGATAACTCGATCCATCTGTGAGCGAGTTCCCATGCAGGTCTCTCAAAGGATACAATAATTATTATGAAATACTGTGTCCAACAAAAGTTCATATTCTAAAACTCCTCAGTTACATTCCACTCTAAGAGTTAATATTGACATATCCAAATGCTTATTTCTTCCTCACCCTTGAAAAGGCTGTGCGTGCTTTTGTAAATAAGGGCTTGCAGTGATTCTTCAGTGAATAGGCCTTTGGGCCAAAGATTTGCATTTTTGAGGTGGTTTTGCTATGAACTTTTTGGTCTTTTTTTACTGTTGAGGAGGCACAAGCTACTTCAAGAATACGTCTTCCCTCAGGTGCCGTGATTTAAATGTGATGAAAATAATTTGTGCCATTAAATTATCTGCTCTGAAGTTTTGGGTAAAGCCAGTTTGTAGCATTAGCATAAAAACACAAGTCTGCATCAGCATAGTGATTTGTAGGTTTAAGAGTTACCCAACTTGTTCTTCAGCGTGGGTATTTTGGAAGTTTCTATGATATGTTGGTGATCTGAATGTATTGTTTCCTGAAATCATTAGCATTTTCTGAAGAATCACCCACCTAGAAAAAAATTTAAATTTATGCTGCTTGTTTGGTACTTCAGTATTGTGTTCTTATTTGCTGGTGATGGTCACTTCCAGTGGGACTTGACAGTCATCTTACTTTCCCATGGTCGAAAGATGTTGTCCTACTTTATATTTATTTGAACAAATTTAAATATGTTGTTTCAGAGAAGATTTTTTTCACGACTGAAAGCTGATAGTCTAATAAAAACCTTCATGTCTGTATCATCATCAGCCTACAGACTTACAAAGATGGAAAATCAGGGCAAATGAAAGGACAATGCTTTTTTTTTTAAATTTTGAAACAAATTCTTTAATTATAGTGGCAATCTTAATAAGGAACAAGTTGCAGGCAAAGTAATAATTTCCTACCTTTTTACTATGGATCCTTCTCCTGGGATTCTGTCCTGCTCTTTGTCATGGAATTTGAGGCATCTATTTATTTTAAGCTATCCTGCCCTTGCTTGTGTCTTGAATGCAAGCGTCACAAACTTCCATAAGTGTTCTCTTTTTTCCCTCTGTGGAGTAAATTGACACTGTGGAGTGTCAATTCCCACTATGATGGGACACCATCACTTTGAAGTGTAATTTTTAATTTTTGTCTGTAGAAGTTGTTTTCTCCCTCAGTTCAGTGAGCTTGTCACTTTTGAATTTTCAGATTTCAGTTCTTTTAATTGTATGATGATACATGTAATTTACAGGTGATAATGTAGTCTGGATTTGGGAAAGAACCCCACTTGTTTTTTTCTTTTTCTTCAGAGATGTTATCTGTAAATATTTATAGACTTCTCAAGAGAGTTGTAAAGTTTGGTAGCCAAAGAGGAAGGTTTGACACCCTTGAGTGGTTAAAACATCTATTTGTACATCTATTCTTTTTAAATACTCTCAAATTTGCCAGTGTGGTTTAAAGATGGTGAAGCTACTTCTTGGGAGCTGGTAGAGCAGGGTAGGAAGTATGGGCAGGAAGCAGTGATCAGGGAAGGGGCAGTGAAAGGCTGAGCTGATCTGCCAGACCAGTGCTGAACAGTAGGAACAGAGAGGAAATGGCCAGTGTCTGTGTTGAAATGGAGACAGAGAAGTTTAGGGAGTCACTCCACCTCTTTCTCTGCTTGAATCACCTGCCTCTTGAGCCCTTGCCAGAGGCAGCCATTTGGTGCAGTGTTGCCTGTTACTGCTCTTCACACTGCTTCAGGGTGTACCTTTTGTGTCACCATGCTGTGGGCAAATAGCCCACTGACAGCTTCCCAGCATAGCTGTGTAAACTCAGTAACTCGCAATATCTAATCTGCTTAAAAAAAAAACCTGTTCAAATAGAGGTGGCTATGGCCTGGGATACAGAACCTTTGCTGCTTCCTTGCATCAGCCTGCCTGATCAGTTGGTGAACGGGCTTATCTGGCCATGTCATGTTCCCGGCAGCTCTCCATTGTGTGACCACAAGGTCACCCAAGTTGGTGGTGTAGGAGTGGGCATGTTTGCTGGGGCAGAATGGGGACTGCCTCTTATTCTGTCAGTGAGTTTTCAGGCCCTTTAATACCCTTACACAGCTTGTGTTTTTGTAGCACTTGCCCTCAGTAACCAGCCCTTGAGTCTTCCCTCAAATTTTGATAAATTAAAACTTCTGTTAGAAGTCTTAGAAAGCTTTGTCTTGTTTTATTGAATTAGTGACAAACAGGCAATGTTCCAACTTCTGCCAACTTCTCTCTTACTCCACACAAATGTTAATGACTGATTTGATTTCAGGAGGGTTTTCTTTTTTAGAAAAGTGGGGCTGTTTTCCAACTGAAGTATTTGCAACTATTTTGTTACTGGAGAGGTGAAAGAACATCCCCTTTCTACCAAAGGGCTTGGCACAGTTTCATTAGGTGTGTCATACTGAAGATGCTTCCAGTGTCAGTTTATGAATTGTCTTCTTTGAGCACTGAATGAGATTTTTTTTCTTTTTTTTTTTCCCCAGCATGGAGAATTGTTTAAAAGCATGGCAAGTTAGAAATAAAACTCAGATTAATTTTTTTAGTCATCTTTATGAGGAAACAGAGCTGAGAGACAGGATGACATAAGTGATCTGAGTGTAGGTTGGCTCTTTCCAGAGTTTATAATCATTCTTTTTGATTTTACTGTACTTTATACATTACCTACTTAGTTAGAATTTTCTCTGTTCCTGGCAAGGTTGGTGTAGCCAACAATAGTGTTGCCTCTGTTTATGAAGGTGGCCATAAATGTTGTTGTTTATTTGAAACCAAAATTCATAAAACCCCGATTTCAGTTCTTGCTCGGCTATCTGTTACGCTAAAATGTGCCACCTCCTTGCTCTCTGTCACTCCTTCTAGTATTGCTCTTGCTTAAAGAGTGCAGCTCACGAAGACTGAGACGACCAGTCTTAACAGTTCAAAGCAGGAAATCCCACTTACTGTGTAGGAATTTGGTAGCTGTAGAGGTCAACGTGAGAGTAGTGCAGTTATACAAGATACAGAAGAAAAAAAGTGGATTTCTGTGAATTTTCACTGTTGGGCTGCGAGAAATCTTTGTTCCTTTGCTTTTGTTGTTCCTCAGTACTGAGGATCAGGATGCACCTCTTTCTTGTACTCCTCTTCAGTGGTTTTACTGTGTTAGCCAGGCTTAGGAGACAGCAGCTCTTGTGTTACGCTGAGCAAGCACAAATTTTAAGAACTTCTGGGAATGGGTTCATATTGCATGGATTTCTGCTGTAGAAATGAAATGTTAAGAAATCACAGGCTGATAGAATGACTTGGATTGGAAGGGACCTTGAAGAGGCTGAGACAGAGATGCTGTAGTGGGTTGACCCTGGGTGGATGCCACCCACTAGATCACATTCCTCAGGTCCCCATCCAACCTGACCTTGAACGTTTTTATGGGTGAGGCATTCACAAGTTCTCTGTGCAACCTGTTCAGTGCCTCTGTACCATCTTGAAAGAATTTCTTCTTAATATCTAATCTAAATCCTCTCTTTTAGCTAAAAACAATTCCCCCTTGCCCTGCTCCTATCTGCAAGTGTAAAAAGTTGCTCTCTCTCTTTTTTTTATAAGCCCACTTTAAGTATTGAAAGTCCACAATCTTATCTAAAGTCATAACTTCTGAATCTTGGCGGGTTTCTATGGCATATTATTAACCTTTTAATTTTGGAAAATTGCAAGTATTTGTCTTCATGAATGCAACACTTACTCTTCAGTATGCAAACGCAAATGTACCATTGTTATATTACTATAACATTGTAGGGAGTGTCAAACATTTTTTTAGGCTTCAACTTCCACTTTTTAAATATTTGTATTATAATATAATTTTAATTTATATTAAAATATAAATTTGTTTATATTTTCTTAAATATAAACTCTAGTTATTTAAGTCATAGAGGAAATTTTCATATTATACAAGAGTTCCCAAAAGGAATGTATACTCACTTACAGTAGACTTTTCTTACAACAGACTGAATAATTTAATTGGTTGAATCAGAAAAAATTAGTCCATGTTAATTGTGCTAGTTAAATTATATTTTGTCTCTGTAACTCCCACAAACAAAAGAACATGGCCACAGTAGCTGAGAAGTTAATAGTTCCACAGATTTTTAGATGTCATTTTCCTGTTAGAGTAGAGAAGAGAAGAGAGGACTCATAACAAGCTTCATAACAAACTTCCTAATGTCTAGTAGTCAGTATGAACTCTTGTTTTTTCCACTCTGCTTTTACATCTCCTTTCTCTCCAGATGGCCCTCCATCCACTTGCATTCTGGTACTTCATATCTTTTTTGGCCCTGCAAGACTCTGATAAGTGTGATAATACTGTAATTTTCCTTACATGTGAGCACTGAATGATATGAAGTCCTTAATTTTATTTTTGGAAGAAATCTTTCTGTACCAGCCAATTGTTGCTAAATATGGTGGGAGGCTTATAATACAGAGTGCATGTTTGAATTTAAAGTGACACCTTACCCAAAAAAGTTGACATCACAGTTTACTTGTACAACTGTGTATGAAATAATGCAGTCATTAAAACTGGTCTAAAACTTTGGGCATTACAGTTATTTGAATCTGTTTGTTAGTGGGGTCTTGCAGATGTCTACTGGGGCAGGCGTTGTCAGAGATGGACATAGGGAAAGCACCTGCAGTACTGGAATACTGCTTGGTTTTAAGTGTTTCTCTCTGCAGGCCTCCTTTGAAATACTTCAGGAAAACTTGTTGAAAAACAAATAATGCTGTACCTAGGATATTAGACTGCGATTGGAGGAATTTTTGCTGACTGACACAGGTTGGTTGTTTGGTGTCAGTATTGTCAGTGTTCCTGTTGGGTGTGCTTGAGGTGCTCTGCAGCAGTGGCAAGTTCCTGCAGTTCCCTGCTGCTCTGTACAGCAACGCCCAAAAATGTAACTCAAACTCTTATGGCAGTTAGGGGTAAGTTAAAAGTGGTGCTTTAGACACAGCTCTCCAGCTATAATATAACATTACAATATAATCCCAAATCTGGATCTGGTATTGCTGTATGCATGTCTGATTTAAGATCTGCCTATAGGGATTTTTACATTTTACTATAGGTTGTATAAACAATGTCTGGAGAAAAGATAGTAAAGATATTTGCACTAAAGATAAGGTGTTTCATAGAACAATATTCATCAAACAGGTTGGAGAATCTAAATTATGAGTTACCTCAGTTTGTGCTGCCAAGTGAGGTAGGTGTTTCTCCACAGAAAATGAAGTGTGGGATTTTTGATGCGGTTTTTTTGTTGTTGTTGTTGGTTTTGGGGTTTGTTTGTTTTGGGTTTTTTTTGTTTTTTGGGGAGGTTGTTGGTTTGGTTTTGTATGTGTGTGTTTGAGGGGGTTTTTTTATGTTTGGGTTTTTTGTTTGGGGTTTTTTGTTTTGTTTTGTTTTTCATCCTCCCCTCCAGTTCTAATGACACTTTCTGATTTAATTCTTAGTTTAGTTCAGTTACTAGAGGAGTTGGGGAAAGGCCTACCTGTGACATGCCATAGCTACCATATTCAAAGGCTATTTTCATTTGTTGCTGTGACTATAGGGTCTGAGAATTATCTTGGGCTCTTTGACATAAATGGACCTGAGCAGCAAATATAACATCAATGGATTTTTAGCAAGTCTGTGATTTCAAGCCCACTGTGTCATATTTAAGTTAATAAAATACTGCAACGAAAAGGCCATATGGAGAATCCCACCCCAAAAGAAAAATAGACTTGATTACTGATGATCAGTTCTGGTTTTATATCTCATGTGTATCTGTTAAGATTTCTTTAAGTTGGTGTTTCCAAACCATGGTCTGTTATACCTCTGAACTCCCTGCAGACTACTTTTACGTGGCCTAGTTGCATTGGTTAAGGAGAGTAGGTTTATATAATAAGCAACAAAATGTGGGAAGTTTATAAGGAGAGTTACATGTCCACTACTAGAAGCTTGTACATCTTGACAATAGGAAGAAAAAAGGGGGAAGAGGGAAATTTGACAGAACAGAATTCTGTGCTGTAATGTCTGATGGGATCTGCTCAGGCTGGTGTCTGAAATGAGAGTGGTTGCATCTCAGTGTAAAGCAAAGTGCAGAGACCTCCTGTCCCAGTACTGCTCGATGTCTTTGTCAATGACTTCGACAAGGAGATCAAGTGCACCCTCAGTAAGTTTGCAACACCAGGCTGGGCGTTGAGGTTGACGTGCCTGAGGTCCAGGATGCCATCCAGAGAGAGCTGGACAAGCTGGAGAAGTGGGTCTGTGTGAACCTCATGAGGCTCAGCAGGTACAAATGCAAGGTGCTGCACTTACTACATCAGGGTATCAGTTACAGACTGGGGGTTGAAGGGATTGAGAGCAGCCCTGCTGAAAATGACTTGCAGGTGCTGGTGGATGAAAGACTGCTTGTGACCTGCCAAAATGTGCTGGCAGCACAGAAAGTCAGTTGTATCCAGGGCTGCACCAAAAGCAGTGTGGCCAGCAGGCCAAGGGAGTTATGTCCTTCTGCTCTGCTCTTGTGAGACCCCACCTGGAGTGCTGCATCCAACTCCGGGGTCCTCAGAGCAGGGAAGACATAGATCTCTTGGAGTGAGTTCAGAGAAAAACGTGGAGATCATCAGAGGTCTGGAACTCCTCTCCTATGAGGAAAGGCTGAGAGAGTTGGGCTTGTTCAGCCTGGAGAAGAGAAGGCTCTGGAGAGATGTTATTGCAGCCCTTCAGCACCTAAGAGGGGCTTATAAGAAAGATGGGTGCAGACCTTTTAGCAGGTCTTGTTGTGATAAGACAAGGGGTAATGATTTTAAACTGAAAGAGGACTGGTCTAGAATAGATATAAGAAAGACTTTTTTAATGGTAAGGGTGATGAAGCAATGGAACAGGTTCGTCAGAGAGGTGGTAGATGGCCCATCCCTGGAAATGCTCAGTGTCAGGTTGAATAGGCAAACTGATTGAGTTGAAGATGTCCCTGCTTATTGCAGGGGAATTGGACTGGGTTGCCTTTAAAGTCTTTTCTGACCCAAGCCATTCTGTTATCTCTCCAGGAGGGAATTCTCTGTTGGCTGCTGATGGTATATCCACGCCTCACCTGAAAGTTATGGACTGTATACTGCCACCTTTCCTGGAAAGGCCATGGAAAGACCAAAGAGAACAAACACTAAAAATGTTATGTTTGTTACTTGTTATATTTGGCTTTGAAGGGAACTGGGCATAGCTGAGCCTTTTCTGGGGGGCTGTAAATTTGGTAGTGGAAAGTGTCAGCGTGAAACCACAGTTACCTGAGTTTGATAGGTCAGTATTAGTAAGCCAGCTAGAAAAAGATGGCTTTAGCCTGTGGTATGTACCCTCCATATCTGTTAACTTCTTCCATCAGATAACCTTTGTGTAACTTCAGTCATTGGGAATTAGCTGGTGGGTCACACAAACATGATCACTGTTTCCATTTCAAAGGGTGGAACTGTGCAGATGGTAACATGCCTGGGGTTGTGGAGGTGACCACAAACCTCCTCCGTCTTCCACCCCCACCATCCTGGGCGAGCTCCTCCACATCTGCCTGGTGCTCTGAGGGGTGCCTGCCTCAGAAACCCTGCCTTGAGAAGAGTTAGCACTCCCTGTTCATCAGCTCCTGCACACTTTCTCAAGTGTCAGCTTGACTTCTCCTGTGCATTTACATGTCCTCAAAAAAGCAAAGAAGCCTTTGGTTGTTGTCTTCTGTGTTGCTTTGTCTTCTAGTAGATCTAGAATATAACCTCTGCAGCTTCAGGATGTAACTTCCTGCATTTAAAGGGCTTTTACTGACTATGTCTAATTGGATAATCAAAAATTCTTGTTCAGAACTGTGGGGACTGGTACATAAAAAGCATACTAGCAGTGCACATGAAAATGTCTACCTTACTTCAATGCTAGTAAACCACCAGTTTATTTCTTGCAAGTTCCAAATACAGAATTACTTAAATCTTGATCAGCATATTTTCCTTTTAACTCAGAAATATTTTCTTTGAGTTGTAGATGCTGAAGAGGTAGATGCTTGTATTCATAAGTGAAGCAAAGAAAACATT
>VZTH01018224.1:55571-80295 GCA_013397815.1 Aleadryas rufinucha
GGGGGGAATAAATATCCAAGAAAACTTGGGTTGTAAGTAGTTGAAATATGATCTGCAGGTTGTCTTGCTTTTCCAGTGATCAACTGTGTAAGTCTTACTAGTAGGTGTGAAATATGAAAACTCTTGCTCCTTTCTGTCTTTTCTAAGTGTCTCTACATCAGTTTGTATGAAACTTAGCCCAAAACAAAGTAGTTCTGTGAACCGCTCAATTGCCTCAATGGGTGGGGATAGAAGAAGGTATTTTAGATTATTAATTAACTGGTCTGAGAGCCCTCAAAGCAGGCCATGGACTTCTGGGCTGGGAGCTCTGGGGTAATTTCTATGCAAAACGTTGCTCTTTTTCTGAGGGAAGAATTTGTTCTACCTTCATTTATCCTCATTGATTCTGATCTCTTGTTTTAGGGATGATCTTGTATTAGGGATGTGTGTAGGAAGCTCTTGAGGAAGAACAAATTTTCCAACAGAGCATTAGAAAGAGGTGAAATTCTCTCGGGAGTCTTTTTAGGTGCAACATTCCTGTTGGCAGGTTAAGACACAGGCCCAGCAATTGGATACCGGCTCCCTCCTGCACTAACCCACTCCTTACAAGTATATCACTAATACTTAAATGATGTAGCTGTGTAAATGAACAAATGACAGATGACCAATAATTTAATAAATTGCCTACTTCTACTTTTCTCAAGTCTCTATTGTCTAGAGTACTTGAAAATAAAAATTACTTCTGCAATATTTGGGGAAGATTGCCCAAACCAGGGAATAGAAAAGTTGTTCCAAAAAGAACACTGGGACTGTGGCATCTTTATTTAATAAGCAGCCCTTTCTATTTTAAACATCATTGTTGCATTTTATATGACAGTCATGATACAAAGATGATTACTTGTCAAAAAAAAATTTATAAAAATAAACATTTGAAATCACAGAGGTTTTCTTTGGGATATCTGAGTAATCAATCACATTCATAGCTGTGATGACTCAAGGATATGTGTGAAGTAAGGCTTATAAAACATTTAATACTTCGGGGTTTTTTCTTACTGTTTTGGCCAGTGTAGTTATAAAAGCTGTTTGGGTAGCCAACCCCTTTTTTCAGGTTTGAAGATAAGACTTCAGTGACCAGGAGCTTGTTTTACCAGCCCTATTAGTCTGCTTAATAGATACTTTCTTCCCCTAGAAAATTAACCATAAATATTTTTTTCTAAGCATATTTAACTCTTTTCTGAACTAGTATGTTCAGTGTTTGTCATATTCCAAATTGCATTTGTTAAAATGCATTTATTTTTTAATGTAAACAAGATTTTGCTGTTGATTTTTTACTGTTCCCAGTCTTTAGAAGCAAAGTACTTGTAAAGGTTGTCTGGGCCATTGAGTTGAGCTTCCAGCTGACGCACGTGCTATCTTATGAACTGCTTTTCTAAACCTCATCAAACTTAAAGAGCACTTGGCTTTTGCTTACAGTATTCCTGTTTTTTGAAATTCTTACCCAAATCAGTTTATTCTGAATATTGGAACAGGCATCTGACTCTGTCCTAAATGTATTAGATGCTGGTTTTGTACCGAATTTGCTCTGGTGTCAATTTTATCCATCTTAATTATTTTCATTTCCTGTATTAGGACCTGTCAGTGTTTTGATAAGTAGTAATCTATCTAAAGTAATTTAAATTCCCTTTAGACTTCTCCTTCAAGATAATCCGTACTCGTGCCTGAGGTGTAATTGTTGGTGTGGATGATCAGAATTTTGTGCAGTGTTGTACTCTGGCACAAATACTTCCCTAGGTTTACTGGAAGCAATTTTGAGAGGTACTTGAACATTTTAATTTTCTTTTCCTCATTGTACATCACACCAGTTGTTTACAGACATCCTGTGGTTTAAGTGCAAACTATTTTGGTCTTTAGCTACACACTCTTACCTTATGTTATCTAAGTATAAATTAATAAAAAAAAGTCAGGGGTAATAGAATGGCACAAAAATTACAAGTACTGAAGTATTTCAAGTTTGGAAATGCATATGAAATACTGATTAAATTTGGGAGGGCTCTAGCTTGATGGGCTGAACTTCTGTTAATGTTTTGAAGTTGTGCAGTGTCCACAATTCTGAGCATCTCACTTAGAACTAGGATGGTGAGTAAGCACAAGCTGCTCTACTGCTACCAGAGACATGCAGCTGTGTAATGCTTAAAGGACACCTTCCCTGGCAATAACATTTAAAAATACTATTTCGTCTTACTCATCTGCAATCCTCTTCCCACAGCTTGAGCTCAGGACTATAATAGAACCTGTTATGGGGAAAAGGTCTATGACTCAGCCATTGAGCCATGCAAACTCTTGGCTTCTTTAATTGGCACCATTAAATCTTTAGTAGTTTTTCTCTCATAATATATGGGTGTCATTGGTATAAAATGCATCACTGCTGAAGATACATTGTACCTTTTGCTCTCTGATTTCTGTGACTTGATCAACAATAGGTGTTTAAAGGCTGGTTAATCAGACTTTTTTAGAATTACTGCTTAACTATTTAGGAGTGTATTGAAAACAAAATGTAAGAAAGCCATTGCACAAATCCTTACTTTCCAGGTTGTTTTCCTTTTCTATTTAGACACAGGAGAGGGAAAAGGAAAAACCTGCCTTTGCATTGTGTTTTATCTTCATAGAAGTTATTTGACCTGAAGACTGGGTTATCTCCTACGTGACAGGATGGGAGATGTTAATTCTTGAGCATATAACCAGGGGAGAACTGGTCTGATGTAGCTGATTATTCCCCCCCCGCCCCCCACCCCGTTGCAAGCTGGTTTTGGTGTTGGTTTGGCAGGTTTTTGATTGCACTGTTTTTTTGTAAGATATTGGAAAGTGAGCATGAAAACAGCTGTAGTTTGTGAAGGGGGTCAGACATCACTAGAAACAATTTAAACACTGAAAGCAAAATGCTTGAATACATATGTATATATTAGTAAATATATGTGTATAAGGAACAATAGCAGCTTTTAACTCTTCTGTTGTTGTTTTCCCACATACTTAATATGGGACACTTGGAGCTTTTCAGTATTTGTGTTGCTGTAAGCATTAGTGCCTCTGAAAGAGGGGTGTGATGAGGGCATTGGAAAACTGTAATTGTTTGTTACCATCTGCAGAGTCTGCCTTCTTGTATCTCCAGTTGGCAAGAAGGCTTTGGTTGTAACATTTATATATCCTTTTTGAAAGTAAGTATCAAGAAAGAACTAAGTAAGCGAGAGAAAATGTTAAACTATGTTACTTAATGCACAAAATTTAAATGTGTTTACGGAATGATGTCAAGATGCAAAGCCGTAGTTAAGAGATCTGAAGTAGGACTGAATCTACGTGTTCCTCGTGCCTATAAAATGGGATGTAATTGGTGTATGCAACCTTCTGTGATAGAAGTAGCTGTTTAATTACTTCGGTTTTATTATTTGAGGTATGGCCTGATAATTTGTTGACTGTATATTACCCAGTAAACCCAATAATGGATATCACTGAATCTCATGAAACAAGCAGACTCTTCCTACAAACAGTGTCTCTCTTTGTATATTTGTAAAGAATAGGTAAACGACCTTTTTAAATGGCAATTTTAATCATAATACTGAAAAACTTCACCAACCACTAATTCATTCATTATCTAAACTCTCCTATAGTGTGTATTTCCCATTTTACATATGAGTAAACGAGGACAGAGGGATAGGGAGTTGCCTGAGGCAAGAGTGATAGTAATGGGATTTGGGGCTTCTTTTTGTGTGTTATGCTGGGCTGTATTGCCCTAAAGCTGAAGCCAGTATTTATCCAAGTAGGTGCTTTCTTTCAGTCATCGTTGAGTACTTTTCAAGAAGAAGGTCCATGGCAAGTCCTTTGCTGGAGACCCCTCTTAGTAATAAATGAGTATGTAATTTAAAAGAAAAGGGAAAAAAAACCCCAAAAAATCCAACAAAACAAAAGCCTATCTAGGAAAAAAAAAAGTATCACAATGAGCTGAGGCTGCTAGGAAAAAGTAACTTATCTTTCCTGACGTTCACTGCTTTCATCACTCCTCATAGTTTTTCCTTCTGGACTTAAGTTTTCAAGCTAGCATGAGTCTTCTCTCCAGGATAATGTCATAGTCATTTAGATCTGATTTAATCTGGAAGTCTCATCCATCCTGTGAACTGCATAAGGCAGCAGATCTGGAGTAACTAGGGAAGAGTCACCCCGTTGGTTAGAGATATTATTGTAGAAAGTTAAGCAATAGGCTGTAAATTTTGTTTAGTAACAATTATTCTTTGTTTTCGAGTATTTGAAATACTTAAATAATTTAGACTGTCATTTAAAAAAATAAAAATATGTTCATAATTTACAGTGTGTTTTCTTAGGGTTACAATAAACTTAAATAATCTTTTCAAGACAACACTACATGTTTGCTATTTCACTTGCAGGCTGACTAATTGGTCAGCGTCTGAAGAAAGGTTCTGAATTTCTGCTGGACAAGAACAGTTTAATATTGGATACAAATGGGTTAGAAAAGTCATTCCAACTTATTTGGGATGTCTAATTGAAGTGATAGTATCAGTGGGATTTTAGAGTTTCTTTTTCTCTCATGATGTGGTACTTCTTTTTGATTAAGGAAATGGCATTTAGAATGTCAGAACATAAAGTTACAGTTTTAAATTATGAATCCCCTAGTACTAAGTGTGCTCACCTTTACTATGAGATTGAAACAGCAGCAATTAAACACTTTGAGATTTGGAGTAGACATAAACAGTAGAGACAGCTAGATTGAGATACTGTGGATATAATCTTATGGTATCAGAAAACATTTACCAAATATGGGCTTTTGGGAGAAAATTCTGAGATGAGGCTCTTTTAATCAGAAGAAGTCAGCAAACGTAAAGATTAGAATAATTAAATAATAAGAAAAAAATTGGTTTAGAGTGGTTTAACTTTCTTTCTTTGGTGGTATCTCAGTATTTTACAGTATTAGAAGTCCATGTGATCAGAGAATTCTGTGTGTTTTTTAAAATATGTAGCAGAAAAGACTTGAGTGTACGTTGTAGTTTAAAAAAAAGGGCACCAGCTCAAGTAATGAATGAAAAGGATTTCATCTTTTGATTGTGGATACAGTACAACTTCACTTTGCAGAGGGGGAAGATGGCAAGGGAAGAAAGAGTTTTGTATTATTTGTCTAGTGTGTCTGTTCCAGTCATCCAGATAAAATATTGAATGTTTGTCATCTCCAAACTGAAACCAAAGTACACTATCTGTGCTGGTAGTGTTTCCTCTAATGCTTTCAGCTAATTTTTCTCAATCTGGTGCACTCTCATCTGCAAGATATCTTGCTAAAATTATAAAAATACCTTGTTGTAAACCATGGAAAAGTTCAGAGTGCTCTGTGATTTAATAAAAATACTTAAGGATGGTATTGTGGAAGTATCTTGGGACTTCAGTGGGATCTCCTTTCTATGGACAGGAGTAAAAAGTCAGGGTTTCTAGTCCTTTTCACATCTGTTGAAATCTTAAACATCTAAGGCCATTGCCCTTTCCTTGAACTACTAGAACATGATATATATATATATTTATACCTTTGGGGAAAACTTGTTCTTTTTTTGATGAGGGCGTGCAGATAGGGGAAGTGATAAAGTTCTTAGTAAAGACACTCTATGAATTGCATCCTCTTTTCACCAGCCTTGTCATCTGATGCATGTTTGTCATTAAACTGTGACTGGTATATTTTTTATATGTGCAGGCTTCTTAAACATGGATGTTTTAGCAAGTCTAGAAGCTGATGGTAGGGAACTTTTAAAACAAAAATGCTGAGCTTTTGTTTTTCTAGGTATATAAGGAAGAGGTTAGGAAAGTGATAGAGAAGTTTTATCTATTCCTACTGTGTTGGAACAAACACCATACACTAATAAATGTAATGGCCTAAAAATACATATGAAAGCATTTTGCTGGTGGTTGCTATATCTTGCTGTTTTATGAATGTTTGAAGTCTTGCTCTTCAGTTGCTGCCCTCAGTCACGTCTATGAGCAAGGGCACCTGTGATCTCCAGGCTGTCTCTGAGAGATGGCTTTCTCAGAGGTGGGCTAGTCCCGTTGAAGACCCTTGCATTAGAGTGCCCTCAGAAGAGGGGAGAGAGGTTGCCCTGGGGCAAGTATGCATAGCAAAACAGAGAGTGAATTACCTCAAGAAGGCTGAAAGGGCTGGCTATGATTGGTGTCTTTCTAAAGCTTCCCAAGACTGGAAAATAACCAAGCCCAGAAGAAAGGCCACTATAGTGTGCATATGCAAACAGGGCACATAGTCGTGGACATGAGGGTTGAGTTTTAGGGCTTTCTGGCACAGGCATTTTGTAAAAAACTACAGAGGCATGTAGTGGTGCCAAGTAATTAGATTGGGGCAATATGCAGTTGTAGCCACATGGTGCCCATCTGCTCCTGGTGGATTTCCTTATAGTCTCTTGCAGTTTGGTTCTTTTGCAGTCTACAACTTCCTCATGAAGGGAAGTGGAGGGAGGGGTACTCACTAATCCTCTGCTCCCTGATGGCCAGTGAGAGGACCTGAGGGAATGGTATGAAGCTTTGCCAGGAGAGGTTTGCTTTGGATATTAGGAAAAGGTTTTTCTCCAGAGGTGGTTGGGCACCAGAACAGGCTCCCCAGAGAAGCGGTCACAGCCCCAAGCCTGACAGAGAAGTGTTTGAATATTTTCAGGGACATGGTGTGACTCTTGAGGTGTCCTGTGCAGGGCCAGAAGTTGGACTTCGGTGATCCTTGTGGGTCCTTTCCAACCCAGGGTATGCTATGATTCTGTGATTCATTGTTAAGAAGCATTAATATTGTCCTTACAAGTAAGGGACTGGAGCTCACAGGATGTTCATCAGACAGGTGGACTTCTCTGTAATTTGTAATTACTTGATCCTTAAGTGCTGCAGAACAGGCAGGAGAAAAATGTTTCCTGGCCTGCAAGTCTTCAGTTTGATCTAATGAAAAAACCCACCCCAAACATGCTGCCTTTCTCTCTATAGTTGTTCTCCCTTTGTTAGACTAAAGTAAACTTTTTTATTATAAATTACAAGAAGATGAAGTGTACTTTTTCTGGATTTAGATAAAGAATACTTTATTAGAGGTTTGGCACATCAGAAAAGAAGTATTGCTCTAACTTAACACATACATCTTGTATTTTTAGGTTTTTAATACTATGTATCTCTCAAGTAAACATACAATATAGTATCTTATTACCCTTCACCTCATATTTTTTATGTTTATAGCCTGTTAAATAAGTTTTCCTGTTAACTCTTGGGGGTTAGAATGGGTAGGGGAAAAAAGTGCCAGAATAGAAATGCTCTTGCTGTTGTGATGTGTAATGCTATTACTGCTACTATTACTTGCAGCAGTGAAAGCACAGATGGAACTTTTTCAGTTGTCTGTGGTCAGAAGAACCAGCATTTGTACCACGTATGCTGGTCTTTGATTTTCCTTGTAGTCATAAACCTGGTGCTGTTTGCTGCGTGTCACTGTGATTTAAATTTGGTAACAGAAAGATATATTGATAAGAGTAGATATGATCTATTTAAGGTCCCTCTGAAAATGGTTCTCTCCGTGACTTTATTCTTGTGTAGAAAAAACCCCAAAGTTTTAGAGGACATTTTCCACTTTTATTACTGTGGGCGGACTCTAAGTGCTTAATACACCAAGTCAGCCAGGACTATTTTGTTGCATTTTCTTTTTCTGGGTGGGGAGCAGGGTGTTTAGTGGAAATCACAGTTTGTACCAGAGCATCATAAACTATGATGATGGCAATACAATCTGATGTAGGAACAGGTTACCCTTCAGAGAGGATGGATCTCCATGCATTTGACGTTCAGTAGCTGAATAGAGGGAATTCTGCTGGCGGAGGGAGGAGGCTGTGTGTACAGGGCAGTATGATTTTGTCTCTCCCCTCAGGACCTTGGATTTCAAAGCATGGCTGTGAAACATGCCCAAGAGAAGGAGGATGTTTGCATTTGACTGTTTTGGAGGAACTGCTTTGCTTTCACAGTAAAGGATAAGGGCTGTGGGGAACATGGAGGCAAGCCCAAGAGCAACAACTCAGCCTTGTATATATGCTAAAATGTTAGGTTAGTCTTTTATAATGCTAATTTATTTAATAATAGCAGTTTAATTATTGCTGTTTTGGTTGAGTATGTGCAGATGTTTCCTCCCCTACATTCCCCCTTTACAGGAGCGGTTGAAGTTTTGTACAGATTCTCTGGGGACTCCTTCATCCTGACATGTTCTTACTTCACTGTGTGACTTCCCTATCTTACCTGGAGATGAGCAGCCATTGCCTTGTCTTAGAGGGGTTGGAAAGAACTGTTGTTAAATCTCCTGGATATTTTCTAATCCAAGGAATTCTCTAGTAAGCACTAGGTATCTTGATAGCTGTGCCTAGGAATAACTTTACAGACATAACTTCACAAAGAAAATGCACACATTTTTAAATACAGATGTTACATGGCAGAATCAAAGAACCGTTAAGGTTGGAGAACACCTTTAACATCATCGAGTCTGACTGTCAACCTAGTCCGTTAAACCATTAAACCTTGTCCTCAAGTTCCACATCCACATATTTTTTGAACACTTCCAGGGATGGTGACTCTTCAGCTTCCTAGGCAGCCTGTTCAAATGCTTGACAACCATTTATGTGAAAAACACATTTCTAATATCCAATCTAAACCTCACCTGGCATAACTTGAGGCCATTTCCTCTTGTTCTGAAATCTGTTGCCTGGGAGAAGAAACTGACATCCACCTCACTGCAACTTCCTTTTGGGTAGTTGTAGAGACTGATAAGGTCTCCCCGAGCCTCCTTTTCTTCACACTAAACAACCCAACCTTCCTCAACCACTTCTCATAATACTTGTGCATGCCCTTCAGAAGTAAAGTGTTAAGAAAAAGATGCTTAGAGGCCATTTGACAGTAGGACTCTGGCTGGCCTGCTGGTCATTTTCTCATCTGTGGTGTAGACTGCATGGCATAAACTCTGCAAAACTTCTGTGGTAAAACATTTGTGTGTTCTGGCACGTCTTCTGCTTGATAGTGGAGCACACACAAAGTGAAGTTTCCTTTTACTGTGGACATGCACGGAGGACAGGCTTGAGGTGGACAAGCTGTCAACATGAGCAATAAGCTTTTACCAGTAGAATTCAGTGCTTAATTGTCCCACCCTTTCTATGTGTCTCTGCAGCTAGAGCTAGTAAAAACTTGCCAAAATCATGAGTCCTCAGTCTACATAGTGATGATGGAGAGTTGAGAGTCTGGCTGCTGTTGCGTAATATTTAGGACCTGACCTGCTTGCATTAGGAGCAACCTTATACTGCTATGTCAGTCTATTTTGCAAAGTAATCTGTAGCAAAAACAGTGTTAACAAAACGTTTGTCTTGTTGGCCATCACATCACCAGTTACATACAATCCTTGTGGTAGCTATTGCAATGTCTTACATGTAGAGCCAATTTGGAGCATGCACTCTTGATTACTGTAGGGTTGGCAGTTGTCTGAGATTGCCTGATCAACGCTGATGTCAATTCTGATCGATGGACAGCAACCTAGGAGCTCTCTTATGGGACAAGTTAGTTGTTTCTTGAGCTGTGAATGAACTGTCATCACTCATTGCACTGGCTGATAATTTCATGGGCTTAGTAATGTGTCTCACTTCTTCTCTGAGCACAAAACACTACATATGATTACTGTAAAATTATAATGGGATGTTGGCTTTTTGGATGGCCACATTAGTATCATTTGTCTTTTGTAATCTGTGTTTCTCCACAGAGTACATGACCAGAAAATAAATAATTCTATTACTGTAGCTGTGCTGAGACTCAATTAAGAAACTTTGTATTTTGCATAGCATGTTTTTGTTCCTCCAAATACTGTAACTGGGTGATATTTTCAGCTCCACCAAATCAGAAATTGCAGTAGTTTTACAGTGGTGGCGAAGGGTACTAAGATTGGTTTTAATCACTTCCACTCCACTGTTAGTATGCTCTTGGCATCAGAATTCTAGTTTTTTTGATTCGGAGTTTTGCAAAAAACTTTGGATCTGCAAGTTATAACCTGTTAGTAATTGTACTGTTTTTAATGGTTTCCAGTAGTAGTAACAGAGCAGGATGACTCAGAATAATCTTAGATTATTCTGTCTTCTCCTAAGACTTGATTAAGAAATAAAATGGTATTGCAGCAGCACTTTGCTAAAACATTAACTTTTTTCATGGACAGTAGTTCTGTCTGGCTAGGAAGGTATTAATAGAACTTCTGTTTTCTATACACTTTCATCTGTGTTCTGAAGAGGTATGTCAAGAAATTTAGATTCCTTTCAAGCCAATTTGCAAAATAAGACTTTCATTCTCATCTGGTGTGATGTCTTTCCCTTAATTGCAGAGATCACTGACAGTGCTTGTTGGTTTATAAATCCCAGTTGTCACTTTGGAACTACAATTTTCGTAGGAGGGTTTCTGAATTACTGAGATACCAGTTGTTTCTAAACAGCATCATATTCCCCAAAATATTTTAAGTTTAGTACTAAGTATTTTCATACAGTACAGTAAAAGAAATGTACACATCTTCAAGATAGTAGATTCACAGAAAAGGGCAGGGATCATCATTCACAATAAAGGAGAAGAAGCTGATTGGTAGAACATATTTTTGAAACAATTACAAGTGTGAATGTAGTCTTTAGGATGTTTCTGGGCTTCACCTACTATAGAAAAAATACTGTACATCTTTTATTGAATGTAGGTACTGGCATTTGGCCCAAGTTTTGGAGGTGGTGTTGATTCCTCTTTACTCTGGAGTTTTTACTGGTATGTGAGCTCTGCATATGGACAATGTCAGGAAAGTATTAATAGAGGTCTAGAAAAGGTGAAGCATGCTTCACGTTGAGGGGGCACTAAGAGAGGCCTAATGCTGAAAGTATTCATGAGACAAGTTAAGAATTGCAGGGACAAAGCAATGTATAGAGACGTGACACAGAAATTTTCCAAATTAGTCAAGATGAGTAGTTCATTCTAAATAATCCAGAGGGAGGATGAATCCTATCATTAACCTTTGAAAGAAAGAATCATGGAGCAATTTGGTTATGTGATGGCTTTTAACACCTTTTGGACTGTGCTGTCAGGAAGGATACAAATTCAAAATGAGTGATCTCTGTGGCACTAGGTAGAGCTGCTGCTGGAAGCACGCTATATAGTCTGTCTTCTGTTTTAAAAGAATTTGCACAGGTTGCTCTTTTAACTTCTCCAGAGTGAAGGTGATAATTGAACAGGGTTGCAGTTGAGAATATTCTGTAATGATTTACCTAAAGTGAAATTATCCATTGTATGGAGATCATACCAAAGAGGTTTGTATTTTGAAGTCAGTGGGAACTGACTGACCACTTGCTTTACTGTTAGACAACTTAGTAAACTGAAGTTCAAGAAAATTTAAATGAAGTGTGGTTGTTGTAGATCTTTATTTAAATATGGAAGAGACCCTGGAGTCTGGAAATAATACCCACGAGGGAAATGAGAGTGTAGTCCTGGTAAAAATATTTTTTAAAAAAATTTTTTTGTTTGGTGCTGACGTTTAAATTTCACGAAGTTAGCTGAGTCACTTTGTATACTTTGCTGCTCTTGCTTCATACTTTGTAAAGCTCAATATTGGCTCAAGTTGCTGCTCTGTTAGGGAAGTGACACTCAGCTGCTTTCAGTACAGTTGATTGTGGTTCAATTCTTGTTCAAGCAACAGAAAGACTCTCCTCCTTAACCTTCCTCCCTGCCACTCACCCTCATTGGATTAATCCTACATCTTGTCCACCTTGCTACTTCACGTAACAGGCCTGGTTTGAGATAGCTCTCTGTGCTTTGGGCTGGGGAGAATGAGCTTACACTCTAAAAGTGTAAGCAGCTGTGAAACACAGGCAGATTGGTTTGAATTTTCCAAGTCATGGTAATACCTGTTTGGAAGCTCAAAAATAGGTTTGAATTCCAGAAATTCTGCAGTCTAGAAACAGATGATTCTATTTCTCTAACAGTGTTTTCATTTTTTATTTCCTTGGATGTCGTTGGCTCTTACTGACAGTGCTGTGTAGCCTGTTGTGCCACAAATTGTTTTAACACTTCGGAGTTCTTGAAGAATCTCTGTTCTTCTCTAATAAGCTGCGATCTTTAGGAGTGTCCTGCATTGTGATATTGCATGTTAATAGCATTGATTAACTGTCGAGCAGTGGGAACTGATGAGAAAATGTCCACTGTAAAATTAAATGGAATTACTGAAGGCTGTGCCACGCTGCTGGTTAGGGAGGTGACTAGCCCCAGTAGTCACTGGTAGAAGTATTAATGTGAGCTCCAGGTTTTTTCGCATGATTAAAACAGGCCATCTGTTCTTTGTTAAATGTTTACAAAAACAGCTTTTCTCTAAAAGATTTAAAGAGATGTGGGTCTAGTAAACACACCAATATTTTTGAGCACCTTTTTCACCTTATTTCAAATAATACCAAAAATAATTCTGCTGCGATATCAAATAGAATGAATACCTATTTGTGTTTAATCTCCACTGGTTTCTTTCCCATGGAAGATTAAATTCTGTACTAACATACTAAATTATGGCTTTGTTACTACTAAAAGCAGCAAGAGAAGCAATTTCTGTGAAGTATGCAGATATATTTTTTCAGTCTTTTGGTAAAAACTTGTAATATACATATTTTTTAAAATTCTGTAAATGGAAAATGGGGTTCTTTGATTAGAAATTGTGCCCCTGTAACTAGAGCTAATCCTTTCTAGATTTAAAGAAGTAGAACTATTTGAAATAATTCCCTGTGGTAGGCTTAATCTAATATTTATAGTGAAAGCCTGTTGTTCTTCCTTTTCTCCCCACTTAAGAAATATCAGACAACTGGTTTGGGGTAAGAAAATGCATCATTCAAGCTGCTTCCAGTCTCTTCTCAGTAGATTTGTGCTGCTCCTACACAGCTTCACACTAGGGAGCAATGTGGGCTTGTCAGTTAGGGATAAACGGTTTTAGCATATTGCAGAAGTACAGCCACAGACTTCGTAGAAAAATGAAAGTATTCACAGCTATTTCTTTGAAAGAATGCTACAATTTAGAAAATCACATGTAAGTGAATTACAAAATGTGCCAAACTGCAAGGGGAGTGGCATGTGGCAAAAGTAATATATTTTCAAGTAATAGGAAATAAAACCTACAAAGCCTAATTAGGGCAGAGTTGTCTTTTTGTGGCTTCAGTGTTCCAGAGATTGTGAATTATATGAACCAAAACCATAGTATTTTTCTGCTTGGTAATGCACATAACTTGATCCTTTAAATAAAAGGCAGTAAGTTTGTGGTTTTTTGATACTTGTTTCAAGCATAATGTTTCAGTCTAATGTATAGTCTTCAGTTGTTTTAGGGCCTGAGAATTACTCTTATGGACAAGGTTTCTGAAAAGTAAGAATCTGAAATTTTGCAGGGTACTACAGTGTGGCAGCAGTCACTGCCATTTTGAGGGCCTTACCTTCTGGCCAGACCTTACATTAAAACTGCAAATGTCAAGTCACGAAGGGCTGACACTGCTGTTGTGGAGATTTGGAAAGCTTTGCTTTCAGATTTGCTTATGACGCTGCTGAAAGTTGTTGTTCAGACTTAAACAAAAACAACCCACAAGTTGGCAAGGATTCATTTTTTTGGATACTGAAGCATGTATAAAATATAATATTGATTTCAGCGACGGTCATAGCACTAATGAAGTTGCAATGCTGAAAATTTTGTAAAATTAAATTTACATGGCATTACTGTATTTCTTGTGGTTTTTAAAATTTGTTGGCTTGGCTGTTTCATATGCATAAGAGGAAGTAAAATAAAACTACTGATTCTGATCTGTTCTAGAAAGTTGTGCCTTATATATAAGCTTTTAGTAATTGTAAAAGTCTCTCTTAATATGGCAAACAAATAGTGCAGTGCCAAATTTAAGGTACTTGCTCAACACAAAATCTACAAATAATGGAAAGAAAACCCTAGAGTTATGTCGATATATATGTTATATATAGCAGCTGAGCAGCATTTTAAAACCAGATTGAGGATGGTTGGGGCAGCTCAGTGAAAAAATTGGTCAAACTTGCACTTGACATTTTGCAAAATGTAGGATGCATGAGATACAAAACAGCAGATAATGCAAAAATATATTGACTATCTTGCAAAAATACAGGTTAAAAGTACTGCTCTGAAAACCCAGGTATAAGAAGTACTTAAAGGTGATCTTGGTAATATTCCTGTATTTTCCTACCTAAAAATAATGGTTAGTACAAGCACATAACAGTCTGAGGTAGAGAGAAGACAGTTTTATTCTGTGTCGTATAACAAATCTGAGACACTCGATTCAGTCAACCAAATTCAGAACCAATTAGAAGATTTTAAAAGATCTCTATTTCATGTAATGTGTAATTGGACTGCAGAACTCATTGTTACCACTGAGTTTCTGGGATAGTGTTTTCTATACAGATACCCAGTTTTTGTGAACTTTCCAGCATGGAGATGTACATGCCAGTGGTGACTACAGATTTCTAGAACAGGTGTTGATTCATACTTCAGGATGCCTAACATGAGATGGTCTTCAGGTGGGGCTGATTGATGCAGTGCTAATGCAATGAGTGCATCGGGTTTGCATTAGAGCTGGGTTTCCACTGCAACTTAGACCCTGTTGCACAAGAAAGGATCTTAATAAACAGGTAGAGGACAGAAACATGCAGAAGTCACCCTGGAAGTTCTTGGTTAACCCATGGAGACCCAGACCTGTCAGTCTGTCACTCAGGCCTTCCCTCTTGTCCTGTCTCTTCCATGCAGAACTGTAGTGTGTAGCATGTACCATTCAGACCTCTCTCAGACAGCAGAAAAAATTCTTGTCTTAACTTCCTGACAGCCTTGCTCCTTTTGCTTCTGAGTATGTGAGTGTGTTCAGTGCACGGTGGGTTTATGTTACTGTGAAGAAATGCCAGAATTAGTTAGGTCTGCACTGGTTCAGTTTGTTTACATTCATAAAATTATATTAATATATTTGGAAATACACACATGCATTCACTTTCTTATGTAATATCATCAAGAATTTTGTTTTATAAATCTTAAGTGCATTTCTATTTAGAACTAGGTGGCTGAAGTAGATGTGTCTGTGTATGCCCATCAGTTCTCCTTATGCTCAGGAATTGGTTTTATAGTCATTCATTTGCCTGCTTGTCACTTCTAAATAAGTGCCATTTGAAAGAAAAGTGGAGAAAAGGAAATGCAAAGAACATTACAGTTACACTGGCACTGCTTTTCCTAGAAGTAAAATTCTTACTTGTTATAAACTTTTCTTCTGCCCAGTTCAATGGATCAAACATCTCAAATGGCTATCCTTTGACACCATGACTAATGGGGAACTCGTCCACCTAGTATCATCCTGACTTAATTTTTAACGAACAGAAAAGGAGGAGAAACAGAGAGAGAAAAAGTGTGGGTAAAATGATCTGACCATATATGTAGGTGCAAGAAAGGCATCCGTACGCTGTCATGCTATTACTTTTCTTCTAGAAGAGCACTGTCATCCTGCACTTATAACCATGGACAGGCAGGGAGAAGCAAGTCAGAGCTTTGATATGCTGGAAAGTCATGGTAGAGCTTAGATGTCTTTTCACTGCAGACTCATGGATCTTTGTGTAGAACAGAACCATTAAGGTGAAAATAGTTGTCAATATATCCAATATGTTTTAGTCTAGGCATTTAACATTTGTGTAATTATACATAGGTTTTCCTGTAGTTTATAAGTTTGGTGTAAACCTCATATGCCATAGAGACTTTGAAATAGGATGTTTATGCAGGTTCATAAGCACTTACAGTAGTTCTCTGTCCAATCTGGAGCAGGAACAAATCTGTTTCGAGTACAAGCTGGAAGCTGTGGATCTTGGACATAAAATGTAACATTGTATTACATTTTCAAGTGGCTTAATCCTTCACTTGCTGATCAAAATACCTCCTGCCACAGATGAACCAATGTAAATTGCCTTGATTAATTTTTTATCAATATAGCCTGTGAATATACTTTTATTCTCCTTCAGATGTCTAGAAACTAACTTTAACTATTTTTTTCCCCAAAGGACAAAATTCCAGTGCAGCTGAATAATTTGTAAGAAATTAATCATTCTGCTAACAACTATTTTGAAATGTCTGAAACAACAATTGCTTTCCTTTTGCATCTAGGTGTTGAAGACTAAATGTTTTCTATATTTCCACTTTATACAAGCTTTAGAATAATTTTACCCTTGATATATCAAGAATTTCTGGTCATTTTGCTACTGTTCTGACTGCAAAAAGCTTTATTATTTACTATTTTACTGCACAGCGTTTCAGATATGCTGACTCTTGTTTATAGGTTAATCTTGTGCTTAATATTTTCTCCGTTACCTCATGCTCCAAAGGAGCAAAGTTTTAGAAATCCAAGTTGCAGATCTACAATTTTATTTCTATTTATCTCTCTCAGCATTCTCCATCGGAACCCTTTTTAGAGAAACCAGTGCCGGATATGACTCAGGTTAGTGGACCGAATACCCAGCTAGTGAAAAGCGATGATTATCTGCCATCAATTGAGCCGCAGCCACAGCAAAAGAAAAAGAAAAAGAAAAACAATCACATTGCTGCAGAAGGTCCCAGTAAAGGTTTTGGTAAGGAAGACTTTCCTGGGGGACTTGACAGCCAGAATCTAAGCAGAAACTCAGTGGATTGCTCCCAAGAAGACAAGAAGAAAAAGAAAAAGCCCAAGGCAAAAAAAGAACTGAAGGATCCTAAAGAACCCAAGGAAAAGAAGGAACCCAAGACCCCCAAAGTCCCTAAGACCCCTAAAGAGCCAAAGGAAAAGAAAGCAAAAAATACCACGCCAAAACCCAAGACCAGCAAAAAGGCTAGGTAAGTCAGGAACCTTGTATATGCAATGAGAGAAAAACAGTATGTTTGTGGGACTTCTAGAGCATCTGTGCTAAATGGCGTGGGTGGAGAGGAAATCTTGTTTTGTCGTTTGCCTTCTACCATCTACAACATCATGTTTTTGAGAAGCTTGGGCACATTTCTCTTGTTTGACTTTCCTGTTTATGGCTTCACAGTTATTTTAAGCAAGGTGGAAAGGCAGAAGGTTAGTTTTTCCTTTCAAGGCAGAAAAGTTTCTGGATGTGTTAGATTTCAAAACTAACTCTTTCTTCTCTAATCCTTATCTGTCCTTGTGTGTGGTTTTTGTGTTGAGAAATTAAATTGCTTCAACATTATTGCAGGTTTGACCAAATTCAGAGATGAAGGCTTAGAGTAAAATGGTTTGATGATGGTTTTTCTCTAAATAAAGAAGTTAGGTACTTCACATTGTTGTATGCTATACAACCCTTACAGACACTTTTTTATACTAACACAACTCATGGGCTCTAAGTTCTGCTGTTAAAAAGGCATTTTTATATGGATATTGATGTGTCCTCACTGTAGGGATTATATTAATTTTCCTGTTTCATTTAAAGACAGTTTTTCTAGCAGAAAACCTTGGTGTACAGACCAGATGGTTCAACCCTTTTTCCGAACTGGGTTTCTTAACTTTCCATTGAGCACTGTGTATCTTTATCAGGATAGGCTTAAAATGCTACAGAGTAGTACGAGAAAGAATAAACTGTCATTACGCATGAGTAAATATGTCACAGGTAATAACACAGATTCTTTCCTTGTCCCTCAAATCCCTAAACACCGTGGTTATAAATGCCTACTTGGAAGAAAACTGAGACCAAAAAGACATTAAAGCTCAATTTTTTTTTTTCATTTATACCTAGAATTTCTTACAACTGTTCTGAATTTGTTCCAAACATCTGAATCTGTTTTTCAAGATGTGGCTAGAGTTATAAAATATAACTTCCAGATGGAAGCACAGCCAGACTTGCTTAATCCAAATCAGTTTGCAAAATCCATTTGTATTAGGGTTTAAAAATTACAGTTAATGAATCAACTTTGCATATATTCTACAAGATTTATTGGTTAGGTTTGATCCAGCTCTATAGCTAGATGAGGATGAACAGTAAGGTGTTACTTGTTGCTTTAGCAAGATAGAGAAGTTTCTATAATAGCAGAGATGATGTTTCCTGAAGAATTTATAAACAGTGGTTTGTAAAATCAAGTGTTGTTGTGTACAGGTTTTATTAACTTATCAGTAAATTACAGTTGATCAGCCTATCCCTATTGCAGCATTTACTTTGGCTGTGTACCAGGCTGTCCTAAGGATGGGGTTTACATACATAGCAGCAATTCACAGCTTAGAAAATCTCTTAAGTTGTATATCACCCAGTATGTATTTTTGAAATGAAAATACTGTATCAGCTAAAATAGCCTTTTCATAGAATCACAGAATAGCTGGGGTTGAAAGGGGCCCCTGGAGATCGTGTAGTTCAACCTCCCTGCTAAAAGCAGGTTCACCTATAGCAGGCTGCACAAGGTCCATCCAGGTGGGTTTTTAATATCTCCAGGGAAGGAGACTCCACAGACCCTGTGGGTAGCCTGTTCCAGTGCTCTGTCACCCTCAACGTAAAGTTTTTCTTCTTAGACAGGTGGAACTTCCTGTGTTTCAGTTTGTACCCACTGTCCCATGTCCTGTCAGTGGGCACCTCTGAGCAGTATCTGTCCCCATTGTCTCAACACCCATCCTTAAGATACTTTTATGCATTGATAAGATCTCTTCTCAGTCATTCATCTCCAGGCTAAACAGGCCCAGCTTCCTCAGCCCTTCCTCTAAAGAGAGATGCTCCAGTTCCCTAGACTCACAGGTTTAAAGGCTGACCAGGCTACACAGTAAGCGTTACTGAGCATTTCCTAGATTTTTGCTGCCAAAAGATAAAAAAAACTTTTACTGCAGGGCTTCTCAATTGATTACAGTGAAGTCTTGTTTAGTAAACCATGGTTAGAAGAAGTCTGCCTCAAAAACACGCATGGATGATGGTCTGGACATCAGAGCTCAGAGCTGGTCTGTCCTGTCCACTCAATCCTAATACCTCTATGCGCATCTTCTCTAAATCTTGGAACATGCTATGCAGATTAAAGGAGCAGTGTTTCCTCTGAAGGAACAAAACACTGCTTTCTTAGTCGTAGGAGAGTCTTTATCTTCTTTCCCATGCAATGACTCTTGTCCCTGGCTGGCTAGGTGACTTACAGTATTTTAGTAAGTACTAAGCCTTCTTGTTTTATCTGTGAGAGAAACGTGTTTGGAGCAACAATAAGAGCATTCGCTGTTCCTTATGCTTACTCAGGGGCATGGAGAAAGTCCTAATTTTGCCATAACGGGCTTGTGTCTCTTGTTACCAAATGCTCTCTTGAAAACAAGGTTGTTCTCATTTTGTGGTCTTGTCAGCTTCAGTATCAAGCTTCTTTGAAGAACCCAGAAACTGTGTGGGGATGCTATGCTGCCAGAGAATTTTAAATCAGTGAAAGAAATGTGCTTACTTTGGCAACATCACAGACTGGGGAACCTGTCCAGTGACAGATCACTGAACCAAATTTTTAAATAAATCAACAGTCCAAATGTTTAATCATATAAGCCACAGTATTTCAGCAGCACTAACTCCGGAAAGGAAATACTACAGTAGCTGAGATGAATGAGTTTAATGCAAGTTAATACAGATTATGGATGATTATGTAGAAGTAAAATATTTTGATAAAGTTGGTATCTAGCATGTCTTTACTGCTACTGCTTATATTGCTCAGTATTTTGCTTCTAAGTCTTGAAAGGAGTAGTGTGGTTTAGAAATCTAAAAACGCTATGTGTAACTAACGATCCTTATGCCTGAGTAAGATGATCAGCTTCAATAGAAGAGTTCTGCAGTCATGTAAAATTAAGGTAAATAAAGTTAGGTATTTGTTGAAGAGCAGCATTTTTTTGATAGAGCATAATGAGTCCTTATTAGTTAAGTTTGACACAGGCTGTATTAGAGCATACACATGGATGAAAAAATCTGATGCTTAGTTGTCTTAACTGTTTTGTAATTTAATATAGCTCATAACTCTGTTATTTTAGTTCCAATTTCAACTAAAAGTATAATCCTTTTATGTAACAAATAATAACAAAACCCCAGAAACTTTATCCTTCGCATCTCTGTTATCTTTGGTGCACGTTGAGACAAAATGAACAGCCTGCCTCACTGAAATGCACCTTCATGTGAGGCACAAGTCAGATTGGAAAATGGAAGAATCTGATGAATTTCCTGACGGTTTGAATTGTGTGATGGGCTCTCAAAAAGAAAGAAAATGCCCAAATAGGCTGCTAGTATGTTACACTGCATAGTGAAGGAAAGAGCATGCATTAATATTGTACTATTACACTTCTAATGGATATTAGTCCAATCCTGCCAATACTGAAAGACAAATATAGTGGTGGCTAAAAAAACAATAACATTGGCAAAACAAATGTCTTGTGGACCAAACTAGTCAAATTTGAAAGCAAACTGTAGGTAAACCTACAAGTGAAGGGTTTTCATTAAATTGGGTGGGTGCTGAGTATTATGTGGGCTCTAAATGTTATGGAGCCAGCTTCAGGCACATGCAAAGCTGGCAG
The DNA here is from genome assembly GCA_013397815.1 of Aleadryas rufinucha. NCBI lineage: Eukaryota > Metazoa > Chordata > Aves > Passeriformes > Aleadryas > Aleadryas rufinucha. Next base: position 76,148 of record VZTH01018224.1, read on the forward strand.
ATTTTTCCAAAAGTAGATGGACAGGGAAAGGCAAGTAATCCTACTGAATTGCAAAGTCATGGCTCAGATGTCCGTTCCTCCTGTGCCTGTCCCTGGAGGAGATGAGGACCACCTGTTTGAGAAGATCACACTGCAGCACAGCTGATATCTCTCCTGCCGCTGCTTATGAAACCCTAGAGAGTGGCCACCGATTATGGTGGCAGGAGCAGTAACTATTTGCAAGGGCCAAATGGCAGCTATTTGCAGGAGCTCTTGACTTGTCCCATCTCCTCAAAGCAGTATGCTGTGCTTTGCAGGGCTGCTCGTATCTGCTTCCTCCCCTCCCTGTGGCAGGGAAAACTTCATCTTTCCCACACACTGAGCAGCAGCCTGGGACACAGTGTAGGGCGAATGGGTTGCTGCTTACAAGGGGAGTGCTAAACGTGAGCATAGTGACAGTTTTCAGAGGGAGGTGGAGAAGGGCTTTTTGGCACACAGTTCAGCTGTTTGTTGTATCGGAAAGGGGATGGCTCCTGGCCACGGAAGTGGGAAGAGGCTGCTGCGTGGGGGAGCGGTGTGGACAGCAGGACGCAGCACCCAGGGGAGCTGGAGGACAGGAAGAGAGGTCCCGAGGCAGTGGTGGTAGTTTCCACTCCCAAGGTCAGATCATCCTGAGCAAGGCAGGAAGGGGCTGCCTTTGGGAGAGAACAGGAAATCGTGCGAGATTTCCATGCATGTGTCCGCTGAGGCTGTTCCTGTTCACACCTGTCCTCATCTCCCTTTTGAACCAGCCCAGCTGCCTGATATTTACCTTTGCTTGTGCTGCAGGTCAGGCCTTGTAGGCTTCACTATTACCAAAGCTTTTTAGTAATTTGGCTGACTTTTCAGGCTGGAAAAAGCTAATGTTTTTCCTACTTTTGTGATACATAAAAATGGATTTTTAAAAAAGTTTTGATTACACTAGGAGCTTTAAAAAATAATTTTCCTTGGATAAGGCAGTACAGTATAAAGCTCACATCTCTGACATTTCGAGAAAGTGGGATTATTTTTCAATTGTTTTTATGCTCCAGAGTGAATGTGTAAAGTTTGTCTCAGTCAGGTTCCAATCATGAATCTGTTACAGGACAATGTTCCCAAATGGTAAAATAAAAATCAGTAATCCATCTGACTTATTTTAGATCATAGAATTATAGAAAAAAACATCATCCAAGTCATTATAATTGTCATAAATTATACTAATAAACAGATCTATCAGTTACCCAGATCAGGTGACGTAGTTACAGAATGTAAACATATGGGCTAATTACTTCCCCTCTTAATCCTGCAAAGCATGTCATGATTTTGGGGTCATTTTTGAGTCAGATGGTTTGCCCCTGTAAGTTTCTGGAGTTTCATCTAGCTCTCCTGGTGGCTGCTGGGCTGATACAAAACACTTTGTCAGAGTTTGGGTATCTTTCTCAAATTGTAAGTCAAGCTCTCTTTTCAGTTGTCCTACTTACTGTTCTCCTCTTCATCCTCTTTTTCTTCATGTTGTTTGCTTGTTTGATGTTCTGCAGGTTGTCTTCTTACTGATCCCCTTTGGTCAGTACGGTGTGCAGTCCTTGAGGGTAAGAGGATGAAACCAGAAAGTGATATTGGTCAGCGAGATTGTAAAACATCTAATCTGAAATGTCTGTATTTATATCACTTGAATTTAGGCACGAGTTTAACTGACAGTTTTGAAATACTTAAACATTTTGTGTGTGGCAAATACTGCTTCAGTTTGTCCTAGATTTATAGTTCTTGTTTTGGGACTGGACACTTACCTTGTCACTAGTGGGCCTTGGCTAAATTTTGCATTCATGTATATGTAAAAACAAATGAGAGATATTTGTCTAAATATGTATGTTACAGTTTATCTTCCTTGTTGCCAGACTTGGAAAGTACTAATCATGTGCACCCAGTGTTGAGCATTGACAGGGAGACCTAACGGCAGGGTCTCTGAGAACAATCTCTAAGTACCTGCCTGTTCTTCATGTGGAAAGGTAATTCTTTTCCAGGCTAATGCTGTTCCTGAATGGTCTGAGTATGATCTGCTGGAAAGTGCAAAAGCTGAGTCGAGAGTGGGTACATTTAATTGTCAGGAACAAATCACACTGGCTCTGTGCAAAGATGAAGAGCAGTTGCTGACAATGCAAGGAAGCTGATGTTCTCACTGGCCAGATGAAGCTCCTGAGTGTGTGATGCACTGGGAAGCAGTGTGTCCCTGCATTTAGAGGGGTGGTGCTGTTCTTCTATTTCACCTTTTTTTTTTTCCTTTCCTTCCAAGAAGTTGTAGCTGTGCATTTAAAAAGAGCAATTCTGTTGCTGAATTTAGAACTCAAATTCCCGGTGGAGCTGCACACGGGCTTTGTTCTCCCCAAGCTGGTGGCTCTTTCGTATGTGTGTTTATAACTGGCCTGGAAAGGGAAGTGATTTCAAACTGTCCGAATCTCTTGGGCCGCGTCTGCGTTGCCGAGAGTGCCTATGTAGGCTGAGGCACACGGCTCGGGGATAGATACAGGTCATGAAGAGGGAGGGAAAAGGGAACAGGTCAGAGAGGGAGAGGTCTCTCAGAGGCCAGAAAGGAACCCGTGTCGGGGCGAACCTGCCCGCAGCGCCGGGCTCTTTGTCTGCGCCCGGCCGGCCGGGAGCGCAGCGCGGTCGGTGGGTCGGCGGGCCCTCGTTAGCGCTGCAGGCTGGTGTTTTATCCCGCCTAGCCTACGCTATTCTTCCCGGCTTTAAGCCTGTTATTCACAGGCGGCCGTGCACCGGGGGCACGGCACGACGGCTGAGCTTTAATTGCGCGCCCCGCTCCGATTTACGAAGGTCAGGGGCGAAAGGCGCCGGGCTGTCAGTGTGCTTCACCTGGCGGCGATCTTCACCTTCCATTTAAACAAGTTCGAGAAATGTGTAAAGTGAGGTTTTTTGTTTGTTTTGTTTTGTTGCTGTTCGGTTTTTAGTTTTTAGTTGGTGTTTTTGGAAGCGGTTTCGCGGTGATTTGATAAAAGCCGGTGTGTGTGCGGTGGGGGTTCCCGTGCCGCGGCCGCGCAGGTGCCGGGAGCGGGCGGGCGCTGATTGAGGGAAGCAGATGGCAGCGCTCGGTGGCCGCCGGCCAGCGGAGCAGGTGCTGGTCACGTGGCCGCGGGTTGCCGGGGCGACGCCAGCGCTCTCGGCGTGCGGATGAAAAGGCGAAGGGGGCCCCGCTTCAGCTGCGGCTTTTTGTGCCATTGGTGGCAGCCAGAGCGGAAACAAGCGCCGGCGGGGAGGGAGGGGAGCCCGCCGGGCACCGAGCGAGGGAGGGAGTGAGCGAGGGAAGAGAGGGAGGGACGCGCGCTGCCCGGCCCCGCCGCCTCTCGGGGCTCGCCCTCTGCCCGCGCTCCTCCCGCCGTGCCCAACTCTGCCCCCGCTGTGCCCGCGCTCTTTCCGCCGTGTCAAACTCTTCCCCCACCCACCCCCTTTCATTTTTAATTTTTTTTTTAATTATTACAGTTTGAGGTGGGGTTTTTTTGAGCTGTGTCAAGTCCTGTCAGTTTCACAAGATCACGGGGTTGTTAGGCTTGGAAGGCACCTCTGGAGATCATCTCGTCCAAGCCGCCTTCCAGGTCAGGGTCACCTAGAGCAGGTGACACAGGAAGGTGTCCAGGTGGATTTTGAATGTCTCCAGAGAGGGAGACTCCACGACCTCACTGTTCCAGTGCTCTGCCACCCTCATTGTAAAGAAGTTCTTCCTCACATTGAGGTGGAACTTCTGTTTTTGTTTCTGGCCATTGCTACTTGTCTTGTCGCTGTGCACCACTGAAAAGAGTCTGGCACCATCCTCTTGACACCTGCTATTGAGATATTTATATGCATTAATGAATCACAGAATTGTTAGGGTTGGAAGTGACCTCTGTAGATTATGTAGTCTCAGTCTTCTCTTTAAATAGGCCCAGCTCCTGCAGTTTCTCCTCATAAGAGAGATGCTCTAGACCCCTGTTCATCATTGTGCCCCTCTTCTGTATCCTCTCCACTAGCTTCTTATCTTTGTTTTACTGAGGAGTCCAGAACTGGACACAGTACTCCAGATATGACCTCACTAGGGCTGAGTAGAGACAATTTTGCAATAATACAAATCCATGTTCAAAACTCAGTCTTTTTTTTTTTTTTAA
>VZTH01018224.1:80626-106353 GCA_013397815.1 Aleadryas rufinucha
AGTAGAAATAATTACAAATAAACAAAAATACATTTTCAAAACTCAGTTTTTTTTTTTTTTTTTTTTTTAACTTGGAAATCAGTGTTAGTTTAAGCATAGGCTGCAAGGAGAAAACAACACCGTAGCCAGGTTGTCACAGTCCTGAGGAGACATGTATTGGGAAATTTTAAATTACATCTCCAAAATACACTGGTGGTGGGCTGGTGTGCTGATCAAAATGAACAAACTTGAAGCTGATGTTTAAATGAGAAATTATAAATGTGAGGATCATGAAGAAAAAACAAACCCCAGGCAATCTCCCAGGTATGGAATTAAAGTGATGAGAATCCAGAAGCCATATAAAAGTGTCTGATATAGTGCTTGATGACCTGTGTTTTAGCCTGACTCAAAGGCTAAATGTGCTTAAAAATACTAACTTCTACCATTGATTTCATTGCTATTTAAAAATTTCACCACTACAATGCTGCAGATCATCCCAGTGTGTGATTTGGTGACGGTGTTTTTAAAGATGGATTTTGATGTATACATCTTCACCCATTTTGAAGCCTCTGAGTGCAGCTGGAGAAATGCAGTCCCAGCTCTTCAAGTGGTAAACATTTTTCATGGGGGAGGAAGGGAAGGAACAACCCCAAAACATTTCTCTACTGTCAGTGGATATAGCTTTCTAGTATTGTGCAGATGCTGAGATACTAGCTGGGTGGTTTTTCCCCCTGTACAAGCTGCAGTTGCATGCATTGAGGCTGTATGGGTGCCCTCAGCACTGACACTAAAGTGCATTTCCTGCTTGGAAATAGCAGGGATTGCAGAAGAAGGTGAATTCAGTCCTTTGTTTTGGTAACCTTACTCTGGTTCTGCACAGTTAATATAAGACAAGCACATGCGTAATCCTGTTTCTCTTCTCATGTGTCAGGTTGTCCAAACACTGCTTTCAGAAAGTGCAGGTTCTGAAGAGAGCAGCTCTTCCTTTCCCATCTCATTTTTAGTTTCTTGTTGAGTACACATCGAGTGTCGCTGTCTAAGGCCTTGAAGGAAAGAAGCGAGGAGTCTGTTGTTAAGGCACGTGTGGTGATGGCCCACACATCATTGATTTTGCAGTTATCTTGAAATACTTAAGAAAGGCAGTTGAAAATAACGAAGTCACTCATAACAAACATCTCACAGATCAACTGTTTTGTTAAGCACCTCTTGCTTATATTTTTCTACAAATACTGATTAAAAATACCTCTGTTATAGTAGCAAGAAGCAAGATTCAGAAACCAGTGCTGTGAAGAAAAAGGTTAACAAGGGAAAGGAAGGTTCTGAAAACTCAGATTTGGAAAAAACTCCACCACCGTCACCTCATCCTGAAGATGAAGATGATCCAGGGGTTCAGGTAATGCTATTGTTGAAGTTCTTTGTAGGCTTTGACAACTTAGAAGCATAAAACAATAGTTCTCATGGTCTTTGTTACAGAGATACAAGTATTTGGATAATTTCTGTGTTGTTTACAAGGAAGGTGAAAAATGAAAATCACCATGGTGAATATTTTACAAATTTTTTCATTATAATTTTGCTTTACAGTCTTGGTGCTGCTGAGTTTTCACATATTGTCTTCGATTACTGTTGCAGTTGTGATGCTGAATGTTCTGTTCTGTGGACTTAATGCACTATTAGAAGGTCTTGCTTATAAGCTCGGTGTTTATTCTTGCATTGGCTTTGAAAACCTTCAGAAATCAAGAGTGAGATGTGACAAAGCAGAGTGTTGGAAACATGCATGTCAGGGACTTGTAGCTACACTGCTTTAGTGGATGAAGGGCTTTTTTTGCAGGGCTACCAGTCATGGGCTCACACTGATTAATTTCTCTTGACCGCTGCACACCAATCACCATCTGTCCAAACTTAGTTTCATGTAAAGAAAATCTGGAAATAGAGTAGCATATATGACAAGTTTTATGTGCTCTGTCATTAGACATGTCAAGAAGTGGTCAGCTCCTGTCATGCTTCTGCTGGCAGTGGTTAGAGTGGGCACTAAAAATCTGAATCCCCTCACAAAGAGGTGGGGACAAATTGTGGTGGGGAAAATGTGAAATTCCTATGTAGTCATACCAGTGTACATTAAATCCACTGCATTTGTCCATTGCATGTCAGGTTGTGGATGGGTTGCTTCTGGTTATATGTTCAGACTGATGATCAGTTGGGAATGGTCAAAGTAGCTTGGTGAAGACTTTGGCAAACAGTTGTCCTACACAAGCATGGTTTACACCTTTCCTCCCACTATTTTCAAGAAGATGTAGTAAATAATGAAATGTGAGCAATCTAGTATATTCTGGTTAAAAACAAAAGAGGCAGCAGAAGAGTGTTCTTCCTGTCTCCTTCAAACTGTGTATTCTGAACTAGAGAAGTTGAGTTATACCATGCAGATGTTGAAATGTTTGAAGAATTAAGTTTGCTGTCCTGTGCTGCAATTCTCTCTCAGCCCGATTGATGGCACTGGAAAAAGATGAAGAAACTTCGGAGCTGATAGGTTTTTTGGGTTAATTTGTAGGTGATTGTATTGGATTTACAATTCAACACCTCTGCAGGGTTTGCTTGTTTTCAGTCTAGTGGAACAAAAACTTTGTCAAACACAATTGGGTGATAAACATTATGTTTGATTTTTTTTTTTAATGGAGGTGCTAGGGTACTTGCATCACTTTTTAATTAAATATAACAAAGTATTTCAGGAAACTTTTTGTTTTCTTAGTACTTTCTCGTACTGTTCATGCTATACTGCACCTGTACTTTGCATGAACTTAGGAAACGGTTCCAACCATGTTTGCTGGGACAGCTACAGTTAATAAACTTGTTATGCATTTCTCAGCCAAGATTGATGTTACTCAGTTGTCTAAAACACAGTTGCATTCTTAGTGTCAAATCCCAAGCCTTCTGTAGTGATATTATGTAGTAGTGCACAGTGATGCATTGTTTTCTTTAAAGAGGAGAAATACTTGCTTTGTGTGTTATCATGCAGATTTTTAATGTTCCATTATCAAAACTATTACTCACCTTTCTACCTATAGATCAGTTAATGAGTTAAAGATAATCTGATGCAGGTAAACATGTGCGTAGTTTCTGACAACAGTGCACAACAATTGCAAAACCTCATATGCGTGTAAGAGGAAACAGGAAGTTCATCAAGTCAAAAAAATATCAAATAAAGGCTACCATTATGTTTTAGGTATTTTTTCTGTTAGGTAAATGGAAGAAGAGATTTTTGGCACCAAAAGTAATGGTAGGACTTACCTACAGAGTCAGAAGAAAATTGGTATTTTCCCATAAGTGATCATGTAAATCAAGATGCAAATTTGTCAAGTGTTATCTATTTTGAAGTATAAAAATATTATTTTGTGGAAACCCCCGTAAGTTACTGCGTTAAAGGTAGAAGCCACATCACCATTGTTTGAAAGGGTGATGTAAGCTTAACCTTTGCTCAAATTTTTCATTTTCAATTAAATAAATAATTTCTAATTTTATGAAGTGCATAAAAAGCATTTGTGCTTTAAAAAGCATGATTAAGTATCTAAAAGTAAATATTTGACTTTGTCTACGTATATTGAGAAACTTGGGTGCATAAGGCTGTTAAACAAGCTACATAAGTATTTGCATGTACCAGTGAAGATGTGTGGTAACTGAGAAAGATGTATAAATAAGTAGTGTAAAATACATAAATAAGTAGTGTATCAAGTCATTAAGGCAGGGGGTTTTTTAACAGTTGATATTCAACGTGTACATTACTCCATTGAGATATTTGATGCTCAGTTGACAGTTGCCTTCAACAACATATGCTTACAGCTTTTCAGATATATAACCTGATGCAGACTATCTGGGAATTTGAATTTTATTGTTGTAGAAAACAATACCCAGCACCGAGCATCGTGTTGCAAGTTCTATCAAATGCATGCCTCATATTTTACAGGTTGTTTTGCACGGTTTTGCTGAAGCTGTCTCTCATCCTCGTGGTGAGGGTATGGGAACACAGAAATCATGTTTTCAATTTGGGGTGGTTCAAGTTTTTCATTCTCCTCTATTAGTTTGGGGTCCTTTCCCATGCTGTGCTGCAGGATGCCTTTCTGAACAGTGCTGGGTCAGTGAAGTGAGGAAATCGTATTTCATTGTGTTTCCCCTACAAGATAATCCCAGTACAACTGGGCGGATGGGGAAAGGAAGAAAGTGTGTTGTCACTGCTTAGCAACACAGTGGGCCATGCTGTGGAAAGGTGGTGTTTGGCTCCTGCACTGGCCATCTGTCAAAGTTGGTTAGAGATGTGAATGGAGAGGTGCAACTTCGTGGGTTTTAATTGCTCTGAGATAGACTTTCTTATTTTCTAACATTGTTCTAGTAATGTTAAAAAAAGTGAAAAAATGCCCCACCACCTTCCAGCTTGGAACAAGCATAAAGTCTGTTTTTGTTTGTGGTTGGTTTTTGTTTCATTTTAGGTTTTTTTTGTTTTTTGCTTATGGAATTTAAGAACAGCTAACAGGCAGGAATTCAGAATAGTAGTGTCCTGAGTCCACTATTTCTACCAGGATGCTGTAGAAATGATAGCATTTACTGCACACTAGTGTGTTACAGACACACAGAGAAATCTTCTCAGTTATTCTGCTGCTTATCAGTTTTGTTTCTCATGCAAAGTATTCATGCTTTCTGTTCAGAAACGACGCTCCAGCAGGCAGGTGAAGAGGAAGCGTTATACCGAAGACCTGGAGTTCAAGATTTCAGATGAGGAGGCTGATGATGCCGATGCTGCTGGAAGAGACTCTCCTTCAAATACTTCTCAGTCAGAGCAACAGGTCAGATATGAATAGACTGGAAACGTGGCTGTAATTGCAGCATTCAGTGGTCAAATACGGGCCCTTTTCCTGAATGATATTCGTACATGGTTGACAGTGTGCCAGAAGACATTAGTTTTTACGTTCTTAAAAAATAAATATTTGAACTCATGGTTTTGTTCGCAAGCTGATGATACGCAGCTTGAAAGTTCAGGCTTAGTTCTTTGAAATTAGTGGTCCCTAGCTAAAGGAAACCTAAACTGTACTGCTAGGAGTCTTGAATTTACTTCTGTGAATTCAGTGGTCTGGCTTCTGTGACTTTAATAAACCACTCAAGCTTGTCCCCTGCTGCTAGGCACCATAAGAACTCCTTTATGAAATTACTGCCTTGTAGTACCCAGCAGGGTACACTTTATTCTCTCTGCAATGTAAATGATGGATAAAATAGTTTGAATAAGATGAGGGGTAATACTGTAGGAATGGCTGTTGTAACAATCTCATTGTTTTGTAGTGCTTTTTCAAAGAAGTACTTCATTTAGCTGATGACCTATTGGAGAATATATACATGTTCTTTAGTATTTCATTTGGCAATTTGTTAAGCCTTGTGAAATATTGTATGTGATCTCCATTGTTGATTGTGTCTTATCAGAAGGAGAACTTGGATGGTTTGCCTCCTGTTGTAATAGTGAATTAACGTAATAGAGAATTGCAGGCAGTTCTGAGAGTGATCGTGTGGACACCTGCACAGCCAACTAGAGCTTCTGAACATCATCTGCTGTTTAGACTGTATGGTGCTGAAAGCGTGTATTATTTTAGGAGAGGGGAACTGCTCGTGATGTTACATTTGTTTATCTGTGCATGTCAACCTTAACTGAGAGAGCTGGAGTTGCATTAGGTCTTTAAAATGTGTTCAAACAAGTATCCTTTGATCCTTTATTATGGTATTAAATCTCTTTGAATCCTCAAAATTCTCATGCTAGGGGGAAAGTGTCCTCTTGGTATTAAGCTCCTGTTACAAAAAAATATTTTAAAGTTTTTCTAATAAAGGAAGTCTTTAACAAAGATGCACTCCCATAACTTGTATGGTGTTTATCATGTAGGAATCTGCTGATGCTGAAGGTCCTGTTGTGGAGAAAATCATGAGTAGCCGTTTAGTCAAGAAAAAGGTAAAAAAAATCCCACTCCCCCCATATTTTTAAATAGGCTAAGCATATTTCTGCTGAAGCCCTTACTGGGTTCTTAAAATACCTCAGATACTCACAATTAAAAAACTGTTCTGTTGAATAGAGGAGGTTCCCTGAAAGTGTGTTCAGATGGTATGCAACATGCTTTTCAATAGACATACACAAAACAGATTGTTTAATCTTTTACTCATTTTATGCTTTTTTTGGATGAAAAAATTGATTTTTGCAAATATACATGCCTGGGTGAAATCTATGCTGCTCTTTACTTCAGAGTGATATTCTGTAGGAGTTTGAGGAATGAGAGAACTCTCCTGTATCCCAAACGTCTGCCTTTTCTAGTAAACAAAAACCTTTGCCCATAGTTTTTGTATCTTTTGATGGCAATTGTGCTTAGTAGCTGAAACAAATTTACAAGTGACCAAGTATGACGCATACACAGGTGATGAAGATCTTCCTTTTCACTATGCTAAGATGGTGAAAGAAACACTCAAGTTCATTGTGGTTCCCTTATGATTTTGCCCTGGTTCCTAGTTAGGTTCTTGCTTACAGATTTGTCTAATCTGCTTCACAACTTGATTGGCCTTTGCACTTCCAAAGTATTAGAACTCTGAGAAGGAACTAAAAAAGAACTTACTCCAAAAAGGGCATGATTATATTTATAGACTCTTTTGCAGAGCTAATTCTCTGACTTGCACTACAGTTGGACAGAAAACTGACTTACACAGATATGACATCATGTTGATCTTAGTTAACCAGAAATACATCTTTTCCTCAGTGTTAATTTTCAAATTGGAGAAAGGAAAATTGCCTTTATTCATAGATTTTTTTATTCAATGTTGTGGTGGTTTGTGGTTTGATTTTGGGTTTTTGTTTGGTTTTCTTTGGCGGGGTGGGGTGTGTGTGTTCAATTTGATTACTACGGTCCTAACATCATTAACAGTTTTGTAAACCTACATTCGTTTGGATGTCATGAGTGCCTGTGATTTAATCTGACCTGTTTATGCATCTTACACAGTGTAAAGTTTCTAAGGATTTTTGGAGGTTTTTTTCTCTTTTGTGATTTGTTTTTGTTTTTTTTTTAAGTCTAGAGCTGTATTTTGTGTTTCAAACCATAGGCTTATTTTTCAGATAAACTTGAGATACTATAACGTGAGTATTTAGTTGTCCTGATGGTCTACTAGGCAGAAGAGAATGTGGTTCTTTCATAAATGTCTTTACATGGGAAGCTGTTTTTCACCAATTATTCTTCCCTTCTTCCTCTCTCCTGCAAACAAAGGTGTGATTACTCATGGGGAGTGTGTATTTTGCTGCAGTTTGTGGGAAGTGGTTGGTCTGCTGCCTACATGTCTTTGATTGCAAGCTCTGCTGGAGGCAAACTCTATTTTGAGCTTTTTCTTTAATGTTTTTTATGGATTGTATTTGCAGGTTTGAGGGGTGTCTCTTCTTTCCCTGCTCTTCTCCCAAGCCCTCTTCTCCAAATTTAAAAAAAAAATGGATTTCAGGATGTTAATATTTAACATCTGAAGTATCCAACTGTGCTTTTATTAAAGGTCTTTTACACTCTAACGTCATCAAAACCCTGGTTGTTAGATTACTAATCAAAGTAAAATTGCTGCGATCAGGACCAGTGCATAAAATAAACATGAGGAGAGGCTTCACTAGGAAACCTTTCAGTGGATTAGGTTGTAACAAAGATGTTGCATTCAAGTAAAGGACATTAGATAATGAATACGCTTTTGGAGCAGTATTCTTATCATAAAATCATGCTGGTTTTCTGAGAAATAGCCTTAGTCTAGTTCTGGAGTTAGCAGATAGGATGCAGCACTGTACTTGCAGCCAGTTTTGAAACATACAGAGTAAAAGGTAGAACTGAGTTCATGTTTGAAGTAAAAAAGACAGTGTTTTTCCCAGTTCTTGACATGGAATGTTGAATTCCCTTGAATACTCTTTCTTCTTGCAAAAAGCATTAAGTATGTGTATCGCTCTCTTTCCAAACCTGATGAGTTTGTATGTTGAAATTTTTCATTCAGTCGCCTTTGAATTCCTGCTTCTTAACTTTGAAAAGGAATAGCTAGAACTGATTATGCTATCCAGCACAAATAGCACATATTATGGAAAGACAGGGAGTTTATAGAACCTTGTACCTCCATATTACACATGTGAATGTCTATTTTTGCCTACTAGTACATGTGAGAATTAGAACTAGTTGAAATGTGTACAACACCTACATCTCTTCTTCAAACTGATCAGTTTACAGTTTAGTGCTGTGTATCAATTGAGGTAATTGGTTTTTGTGTGTTGCTTTGCATCTGTTATTAATGTGTTCTATCTGCTATTCTTCTGGTAGTTGATAGTTGTGGTGGTTTGGGGTTTTCTCATGGTTTGTTTTTTATTTAGGTTTTTTTGTTTTGTTGGTTGTTTTTGTGTCTTTTTTCTCCCAGCTTTTGTCTCTCCACCTGAGCGGCTTACACAACTAACTTTTGCATTAACAGTGTTACTGTGTCACTTCTATGGCAATGGCATGCAAGATTACGTGATTTTAAGTGTTTGCTTGAATGAAGGGGTCATTTATTTTTTCAATTATCTGCAGAGACTGCGAATCAGATCCTGGTCGCACCTGGAAGTGATAATTTAAAGTGTCCTGCATTGCCCAAGTCTGCCATGTGTTATTTTAGGATGTTTGTGTAATCAGTTTGGGGAGAATTTTGCATAAATTTTCTATCTCACCTTTTTACCTGGTTAATGTAAATGTACAGATAGTGGGGGGTGCACAGTGACATCAGAGGCATGAGCTGCTGTCTAATATACCCTAAACTGATGTACTGTTAATCTCTGCTTGAATGCTGACAATTTTAATTTGATTAGATTTTTGCAGGAGGGCATAAGTGCTGAATGCCAGACTAAGATTTTAAAAATATTTTTTATTAAATACTTTTTGCTTAGGTGAATCTTTGATGCACTCTCATAGAACATCTAATAACATAGACCAGTTATTACCTTTTAGACAATACAAAAGTGTGTTTTACTCATGAGAGTTACAGAATTTATCAAGATCTGCATTGTAAATTATTGTTATTAAGTTGGCAGCTGACAGAAAATATGTTTGACTGAAGTGCTGTTGAGGGGAGTGAAGTTGGTTAATATGAAACCTCTATGTAAAGGTGTTTAATGATGTTGTCATTGTAATACTGATGGATCTCAAAGCATTCTGGTTTAACACTAATCAAAGAGACTTGGCTGTAATACATTTTAGATAATAAAAGAAGTTAATGTCTTAAAATTAGGGTTGACTTCTTAAAGACTAATTTTGCCTCAGGGCAGTGAATAGGTTCAGATAATGTGATCTCCAGCTTCTTTCTTCAATGCAGTTTTGATCTCTAAATATTAATATCATCTTGAGAAAGACTCTTCTCAATTTTTTGTTTAAAAAAAATATCTTGATGGTCTTCAAAATTCCTTCCTTTAACAGTGTCTTTATAAGTGTCAGAGAACTTGCTTTCCTGCGTATAGGTTTAGAGGATAGTTTGGACAGCTTATCGTCTTCAACAGAAGATTCAAGAAGATCAAAAAGTAGCACCAGGAATCTTCTTCCATTTCTTCAGGGAGAAATAGGTGGAATCTGGTATTGCTTCTTTCTCTAGGAAGGAACACAAGCATACTGTACTGGAGTGATATAAATGCTAAACTGAAACTCCCTTGCTAGTCAGGAAGTAAAGGAATACTATGTGAATCAAGGACTAGGAATGCATGAACTTTACTGTGCTAGAACACAGTTTAATGCAGCTGCTACTGTTGTTGTTTAATTGCACTGCTATGGAGGTAACACCTAGCCAGCAACTAAAGATGACAATTCAAGTTTCAGAGTAGTCCCTCTTGTGTGTGTGTATATATAGATATATATCTTTTAAGAATATATGTAAATACAAAAAATGTTGATTTATACAACAGTCAACAGTTTTGCCTGTTTAGTGCTGCATATACAGTACTTACTACAGATGTTGTTGTCCCTGATGAAATGTATGAACCAGGAAATGCTCCTCTATTCAAAATTTTTTTAAAGTTCATTAGTAAAAACAAACCGTTAATGTTGTGACATAAACCAAATTCTAAATGTGTGCCTGGTGCACTGTCCTTAGTTTGTCCTATGGCTGGGTTAAGGAGTAATTCAACAAAGTATTACATGCCATATGTTATGCAATACTTTGGCACCAGGGATGAGTTCAGGGTAGCTCAACCCTGAGCACTGAATGCCCTTGGTTTTGCTGTTTTATATCACAACTTTAACCTTGCTTTAAATGTAGTTTTTGGGTGTTAATTTAATTTGGCTGCTCTGTATGTGAGACATCTTGCCTGAGTGAATTTAATTGCACCATTGAGTAAAACTAAAGCCATGAACACTGATGCACTAAAATTCTAGCAGAGGTATAAGGTTTAGTTTTATATGGCATCTTGTTTGGAGTTATTAACTATATGGAGGAATAAACCCCCTTTAAAACTCTTTTTTAAAACATTACAAAACCCACAATGTAAAGTTGCCATGAGCCAGCCAAAAATAATACATATGGCATTCAGGAGTGCAGTTGCTAATTGGCTGCTGCCTGAGAAAATGGTACACTTGGCTTCTACTTAACACTGTGGGTTTGGCAGAAAGCCAGATTTGGGGTGAGGTTGTGAATGAAGCTGCATGTGGTTAGGGAGGAGTTCAAATGATTCATGTCTTGGAAGTTGTAGTAAGCAGTGCAGTATGTACTTGGGTAAGCAGCTGAAGGAAACTCCTCACCCATGTCCTCCCCCACAAACCTTTTCCTACACCTCCACTTGTGCCTCTACGTGGGGACCGTAGTCCATATCTCAGATAGTTTTTAAATCATTTACTAAATTGGGCCATTTAGAGATTTAATTCATGTTTCAACATTTCTTTTCTTTTAGATGGAGAACGGAGAGGAAGTAGAAATAGAGGAATTCTATGTAAAGTACAAAAACTTGTAAGTAAAGTTACAGGTTTGATTACTATCCTTAAGTTCACATAACTTCCAAATAGCTTTCAAAACTGGTTTTGTGATTGATACAACTTACTATCGAACTTTAAACATATCTAATGCCTAATCCAAAACAGTGACAAATAAACAGGGAAATACCTTGCATTGGTGGTACAGAGTTTGACAGTGTTGTCTTCATTTCTGTTCTCTCCAGAATTAACCCCATAGGTAAAATTGCTCTGCTATTAAATACTTTAAGGCTCATTATGCAGGCAGGCTCATGAGCACATACGTGTGTAGCTGTGTAGGTCTAACTGCAAACGTAGTGTGTGTGTAAACTACTCAAAAATACCCTTGATGTTGTTTCAAAAACAAGATTTACATTGAACAAAATGTTATCTGAGGATAACAAACAAATGAGATGGCTTTCAATATTCCAGCAGATCATTACCCCTCCATGAGAGGAATGTAATCGTGGTGAGAGCAGCATGTTGTTTCACTTCTGGACTCTGAAACTGCAATGCAATCAGTATTTAAAATAAAACACTTCATAGCTGGATAAACTCACTTTTCTTGTAGAAAAGTAGCACACCTTGTTTATTTTTACCAAATTTTCTGAGAGATAGAAATCTGCTTTAAGGGAGCTTATGGCAGCTAACTGCACATAGTTGACTTCACTTTAAATATGCTGTCATTTTTGTACCTTTTGCACTATATTGTTTATTGTATAATGTTTAATTGCTTAATTATGCTTTGTTTAGTTCTATTACATAGACATATAATTTTTGTGTTAACTGTTGTGTCTTAGCAGTAGAACTTTTGACAGACTAAATTTATGGAGTGGGACAAGTCATTTTGGCAGAGATGCTGTTCCTTATTCTGTGTTGTTACTGGGGAACTGCATTTACAAGGGGGTTTCTTTTCTCTCTGTCAAAAAGACTCAACCAATTTTGAGTTACAATGCTGTTCTGACAAAAAGATTATATAGCATGTTAGTACTTAAAATATTTGCATCTTTTCATAACTTATAAAAATCCTACTCTTTGCTAGAATATGATGCTAAATAGTGAATTTATCATGAATGTCTTGTATAGTAGTTATGTTTTAAGCATGCCAAATAAAAACTGTCCTAACCTTGTGCCAAACTAAGTATAGAGGGTATGTATTTAAATTTTGAGTGGGAGTTGTTTCTATTTCCTGACAAGTTTCTCTATTAGTAAGTATAATTACTTTGAGTAAAGATGATTGGTTAATAATCTGTATGATAAAGAAGATAGTGTCTAGTTTTCCAAGCATAGCACTACAATGTGCTGGAAAGATCTGATTATACTAGTGGAATACATAAGGAGTGCAATGGAAGGAGAGTTTGAGTAAGATTTTTCTGTTTTATCTTCTAGTTCTTACCTTCACTGTCAGTGGGCATCTGTGGAAGAGCTGGACAAAGACAAGAGAATTCAGCAGAAGATTAAGCGGTTTAAGGCAAAACAGGGCCAGAATAAATTCCTTTCCGAAGTACGATTTTTTTGTTTGTTTCTTTTGGGTGTTTAAGGAATATTCTTAGGAATTCTTGTTCTGTATACAAGCAGAACATTGTGAATAACTGTGTGATATATCAGTAGCACTTATTCTGATATAAAACAAAACCATTCTGGATGCGAGTCTTGCAAGTTTATGGAAGTCAAGTGATCTATCCTGACTGTATACTTTTTCCTATAGTTTTTGGGTTTTCTTTTTCCTTGAAGTGAGTGGCTAGTTATTAGCCTTGTAAGCCTGACTGAATCAGTACCATGTCTTTTTTCTCTGGAGCTGATTATGCCAGAAGAAATGCATGCCATTTTTCTGTGTTATGGACTGCTGCTCACTAGGGATTCTAAGCTTTTTATCATCAATTTAATTTCACTTAGAGCCATAAGCAGTAATGTGGCAGGGGTCCTGTCGATAAAAGACCAGATCTGCTGATTTGTGTCTCTGAAAGATCACCTTTTAGAAAAATGCTGTCTTTTAAGAAAAAAAAAATTGTGTTCTTGAGCTACTATATTTATTTCTTCTATATCATTCAAGCTGAAATAAAAACCTGTTGCAAATTGAAAACTTCCATCTGTTCTAAGTGAAGATATGTGGATTTGTTTCTATTTTGTTTTTTTAATCTGTTTCCAAGTGGGTCACAAGTCATTGTAAATACTTGGAATTTGTCCTTGTTTTAGAAAAAGCTTTTAAAATATGCAGTTTTTAGTATAAGGCAACCTTTTGGCTCTCTCTTCTGTTGGAGTGGATCTTAAAACTATAGAATGAAATGCAATGCTTTAGTATGTAAGAGAATCCTGTAAGTTGTTTAAGGCTTAAGAACAAACCTAAAAAATTGTGATTTTTGGAGAAACTGTGTATGCATGCATTGTGTTTTCTCTGTTTTTGAAATAATAATCTTTGAATCTTGCTTATAATGCAGTTAGACAATTCCTGTAGTTAAAATAATCCAAAGGCACTTAGTGTACAAGGCTCTAATTTCTTTATTGCAAGCTGTAGTTTTCAAGAATGCTAAATGCATTGCATGCCATAAGCCTTTTCGATTGCTCATTAGTGAATTGTAATTTCACACTTCATTTAAAATATTCTTAAACATTCTCTCACAGTAAAAGGTTTCACACAGTAATTAAGAGGCCCAGTTAACAAAGTCTGAGAAGTCTGATTCCCTCACGGGGAATGATCTTGCTGAATTGTAGCATTTCAATTAACATGTTGAAGTTTGCCAAATATAAATTCTGTGTCACCGTGACCCAAAATATTATTGCCTGGTGAAATATATAATCATTTTTCCTCTCAGGAAGGGCTAATAGAGATATCTTTTATATTTTTGCCTCTCTCCTTGAACAGATTGATGATGAGCTTTTTAATCCAGATTATGTGGAAGTTGATCGAATCATGGATTTTTCACGTAGCACAGATGATAATGGAGAGGTAAACAAAACTTTTAGTGCATCTCTAGTCATATAGACATCATGTTTAGAATTTATTGTTTAGAAATATACTAATTAGAATATATTAGAGAAACTACCATGGTATATGTGTGTAGAAAATAGGAACGTTTGAGAAAACATTGGTTGATGTAGCAGTTTCCCTTAAATAAAGGGGTTAAGTGAGAATTCCAAACTTCTTATAAGTTACCTATATTTAAAAAACCACACAGAACAACCAACCAAAAAGCAACAATGACAAAGAAGTGGTATTTAATACTGTAGAAATATGATGTCCATGCATGTAATGCAGCATTTAAATGAAAATTGCAAGAAAGAGTCTTAGCTAAATGTCATGATGGTTTAGACATTGTTTAGACTACCTGTTACAGAATAAGTCCTGAACTCACTGTTTCTTCATTTTTAATGACTTGTTCTGCAAAAAAGATTATTTTTTCTTCCAGAAGATTCCTTTATGGTCCTGTGAGAATAAAAAGCTTCACTGGCAGTATCACTGTTTCTGTGTTGGCTCTGTCAGTGAATGGTGGTGGTTTATTTGTCTGTTATGAAGTTTCTGATGACGCTGATAAGAGAAAACAGATGATTTTTAAATATGTAGTAAAGCATAGAAATTGTAAGGGTTGAAAAATTAATATTGTTTTGCTTCTAAATTTTAGTCAAACTGTAGTGATTTCAAGTGTAGTGTTGTGCTCATTGTGGTAGTAAGCCTGCGTTCTCCAGGCTCTCATCTTACTTCGCTAGGTCGTCAAGGTCTCAGCCTGCTGTTTGCTTATCCTTTTGGCTGAGTCAGATATTCAGGTCTGACCAAGCTTTTTGAACTTTATCTAGCCTGCAGATCTCCTGTAAAAATGGTTACACTTTTATTCTTTCTGTATTGTGATGTAATGTAATTTTTGTCTTAACAAAGCCTGTAACGCATTATCTGGTGAAGTGGTGTTCGCTTCCTTATGAAGACAGCACTTGGGAGCTCAAGCAAGACATCGACCAAGCCAAGATCGAAGAATTTGAGAAACTGATGTCTAGGGAGCCAGAAATGGAGCGTGTGGTAAGAATTGGCTCTATATAGAGGATTTTATTTGAAAATAGTAATGTAATGTGGTCTTTTAGAAACCACTAATGGGATTTGCTGTATTTGAAACAGGAGCGACCTCCTGCCGATGACTGGAAGAAATCGGAGAGTTCCAGGGAGTATAAAAACAATAACAAACTCAGGGAATACCAGTTGGAGGGAGTAAACTGGCTTCTTTTCAATTGGTACAACACGTACGTAAAACATTGCTTACTACTGAATCCTGCTTTGGAAAAGCTTTTATAGCTTATTTGAAATAGCAGCCTTTTAAAGTAACCTACTAAAGTGAGATTTTAGAATCATTTACGTGGCTCATTTTTTGCAGCAGGAGTCATATGCAAACTCATTTGGGGTAGAACATAAATATTTCTGTCAGGTTTTTGTGGCAAGTGCTTTGGGTTCATGCATGCTCCTGCTGCCCTTTCTCCCCCCTTGTGAACTTGAGAGGTATGTGGAAGGGATATAGCCATGCTGACTGCATCACAAATCATAACATTTACTTAAAATGCAAAAATGTTATGATGCCTTTTCATTCTAGAAATACCTGGTTTTTTCATGATATCACCTTACTGATTTTCTATGTTTTAAGTTGGGAATAAATCATTCAGACTGTTTTTATTACTGTTTTCAGACGAAACTGCATTTTAGCAGATGAAATGGGGTTGGGAAAGACTATCCAGTCCATTACGTTTCTCTATGAGATATATTTGAAAGGAATCCATGGTCCTTTCTTGGTTATTGCACCATTGTCCACAATTCCCAACTGGGAAAGGGAGTTCCGCACCTGGACAGAGTTGAATGTGGTTGTGTATCATGGGAGTCAAGCGAGTCGACGGACCATTCAGTTGTATGAAATGTATTTCAAAGATCCACAGGTAAAAGCTCTTAATGACTTTTCTTTTTCTCTTTTTTTTGTATATGCTTTACAGTTGTGTATTAATTTAAGCATCAGTTAGTTTTTCAGTACTGTTACATTAGGTTTCAGTTAGAAATACAGATGCATGTATTAAGAATGCTTTTTAATACTGGCCAGTATATCTCTGGAAATAAAGAGGCACCAAGAAATGGTGCCATTTTTGTTCAGAGTTTCATTCTTTCATGCAAGATTTTTGTTATTTTGCATTTCTGAGGAGAGCTGGCAGAAGAGATTCTTAATGGAGAAACTCCTTTAAGTGGAACTAAGCTTAAAAATCAATCTTTGCCTACCATTCCAGGAAAGACCTGCTTGCAGAAATTAAACTTGTCAGTGCTTCTTTATCAAATTTTGTAAGTCAAATGTATTTTGAATCTGTGTTACTGCGCTTAGGTTGAATAGTTGTGATGAAGAAAACCAGAAAAGACTAGGAGTAGAAACAGAAAATTATTTGGAAAACAGAAGCTAAGAAGAGCAACAGATCTCTACTCCTAAGTGCATGGCTTTTCCCCGAATAAACAGAATTGGGAAAAATAAAACGTGCATGCACTGAATGTTATTGCAAAACAATAAAATCTTCCTCACGTAAGAGAGAGAAAGAGTAGAAGTTCAACCTGTGGACTACTATTTTCAAGTGAGCTTAAAAAAAGTGATAGCGGTGAATTCATACATTTAGATTTTCTTTAAAGCATTTCATTTTACACCACTGAACATTTTGATTAATAAACTAGAAGGATATAAAATCAATATGGCACACATTAAGTGGATTTAAAACTGGCTAGCTGATATTTCTTGATGTAATTGTTAATGAGAAATGATTTGCATTTCCAGCATGGTTCTTCAGGGACTGGTTCATGTCCATGAGCTATATAACTTAGCAATGACCTGAAAGAAAACATCAAATCATTACTGAGGAAGTTTTCAAATGACACAAAGATGTGAGAGTGGTAAATGATTAAGACAGTTCATGGATACAGAGAAAGCTGTATTGCTTAATAAATTGGATCCAATCTAGCAATACTCAGAATAGCTAAATTTAAGGCTATCTGTGGACAAGGAATGAAGATGATTCTTACCGTAGGGAGAGCTCAGGTCTAGGAAGGCTGCAAGACGAAAGCAAATCCTTTTGTGTCATGGCACATGACCAGTTAAACATGAGTTCATACTATGACACAGTTGTTAAAAGGGCTGGTGTAGTGCAAGTGTGTAGGAGGAAAAAAATCTTTAATATAAAGATGAGAGAAGTTATAGCATTCTTCTCTTTGTCAGTGATGTGATGGGTAGTCCAGTTCTGCTTAGTTCTCACTTCATGTCCTCAAGGGTGTTGAAAAACCAGAGTCCTAAGAGCAAAGCTACAAGAGTGGTTGCAAGACAGAAAATATGTTTTTACAGGTAAAAAACTGATTAAAAACTGTTTTGAAAGTGATGACTGTGGCATAACTTGAAATGCCATTAGGGCAAACAGGAATAGAACTACGTCCTTAAATGTAATAGAGAAACACATAGTAATTTATATTAGTTAGAAGTTACAGCTGTTTGGTCTAGAAAATAAGTGTTTTCTCAGCAATTTATCAAAGAAACTTTCAAATTAAAATCATTTGTGTGTTGTTGAAGATTTATTTGAATAACAGTTACTACACTGAGGTCTAGTGGCCCAGAGAAGTTGTGTATGTCCCAGTCCACGGCAGGAGGGTTGGAATTAGATGATCATTAAGTCCCAATCCTGGCTATTTTATTAATCTCTAATATTCTTTATGATAATTATCACATTTGGCTTCTTATCTAGATGTAAAATACAAAAATGAAGTGAGGTTGAAATCAGTTTTTCTGGTTTTAAAGTAATTTCTTAGCAGAGATTGATATTTTATATAATTAGAAAATTTGGGTTTATACAAATAGTGTCTCTGCTGAATTGTTTCCTCTGTTAAAAATCATATTTGTTTGCTATTTGAGTGGTGCTTGTTCCCAGCATGTTCTTCCCCTTAGGATACAGCAGTTACTTAGCGTGAAACCTGAAGGAACGTCATCTGAAAAATCCCACTTACTGTGCAGATTCTTAGTGTCATTTTGGCAATGTTGTTTCATTGATCTAAAGGCAACTAAAAGCATCTACAGCAAAGATGCAGCAGAAAGTTTTGTTCCCCCATTGCCTTCTGCTTAACTCACTTTTTGCAATGAGCATGGCAGTCATTTGACCCCATAGTGAGTAATGACAAAGCACTCATGGCCCAGAAAAATGAATAATTTTCTGCTGGCTTTGCTCCCTGAACTGGCTTAACAGGACAATCAGACAATTACTACATTTAGGGATAAAGGAGAAATGGAGAACTCATCCTTTTGGTGGCAGCTAGCTTAGTTGTGTCACAAAATCACCTTCTGTCTTCCATTCTTTGTAAGACTGTCAGGTGTTAAATGCATGGTAGAAACCGAATTACAGGGAAAAAATCTCTTTATGTTCTGAAAAAAACAGTCCCCGTGTAGTGTTCGCTCTGGCATTCTCCAAAGTACCATCACTGGGCATATGATGGGAGACAAAAAGGGAGAGAAAGAAGACATGATTTTAGCAGCATCATTTCTAGTTCCCTTGCCAAACACATCAACCCAGACATCAGGCATCTTTGGCTTTTTAGTTCTTAATATGAAAAGAGGCCTCTCAACCTGAGCTGTTTCTCAAAAAGACAATTGAACAATGAGAAAGTCTGAGTGGCTTTTGAAGGGCGATGATAAGACTACATGCATAAGAAGCACCTACCCCATCTGCAGTAGTAGTAGATTTTTCAGAGTCAACACCAGTTACCAGAGTCAAGTTGTTGTGAAATGCTAGAGAGTAGTCAATAGTGAAATAAGTTTCTGCAGTGGTGTGACTTCAACAGTAAGGACATGGTGTTTTCAGAGACATTCTGCTTGTGAGGTTCACATCGAGAAGCCTGTTCTGGTGTTCTTGAGCAATATAACTGAAAGGTCTTCCTCAGGGCCTTTCCCTGGTTGGAATATTAAATAAACCATGTGCTTTTCCATATTGCCCCACTTCTGAGACAGAGTTCTGCTTTAAGATTGCAAAAACTATATATGCCAAATACAGCTAATGACAGATTCTTGGAAAAGAGTTGACTTGGTTTGTGATGGAAATTTACTTGGCTCATGAAAAGGTTACAGCGTTTCAGTTTGCTGGCTTTCAAAGTTGCCCACTTAGTGTATCTTCATCTGCTGTTTGTTAAGTAACAGCTTTTTTTGCCCCTAACAAGATAAATATTTCTGGATTATGCCACAAGAAAGCATTGTTGAGCAGGTCATTACTCTCCCCGAAATGTTCTTGATGTGAGTAGGCAGATTTAATGCTGAGTTCGGGACATCAGGTTTTCAATAATTTCATTGAGTCAGTAGCCAGTTCTGATCCCCACGGGTTGGAGAGGATTATATGCAGGTCACTTATAAAAGGATTCAGTCTCTTGCACAGGTCTAAAGGAAGAAGTGGTCACCTTACTGTAAAATACGTATTTCTTTTGAAATGTATTCAATATACAACCTATGACAGAGTCCTTTGAAAATGTGGAATGGCTTTGAACTTGTGTAATGCCCATCCTTAGAGAGACAGTTTTTCTGCACAGACCCAGTGACATTGGAGGTACCAAATTACATTTTTCTTTGAACAGCATTGGGAAGAAGCATAGCATACTGTCAGAAAGATGCTCATTTCATGGTCCTGAATAAAGTTTGTTAAGGGTTTTTTTTTAAACAGTCTTTATATCAGTGCTGAAAATAAGACTGAACTAATGAACCGGTGAATATGGTGCCAGACATCAAGTTAATTGTCCTGTAGAACTTTTCTTAGCACAGACTTACAAAAATATTATAAAATTGTATGCAGAGATACACATTCTCCATTTAAAAGTTCAGATATTTGCTTCTGTCAAATCTGTTCACTAGAATTGTTGTAGATTCCCTATTCCTGGAAGTGTTCAAGGCCAGATGGAACAGAGCTTTGAGCAGTCTGGTCTAGTGGAAGGTGTCCCTGCTCATGGCAGGGGTGTTGGAACTAGATGGTCTTCAAAGTCCCTTCCAACCCAAGCCATTCTTTTAATTGTAGGTGTTTTGAATCCTGAGTGTTTACCAGGAAAAAAACAAAAACAAAAACCAAAAAAAACAACTAATAACAGTGAGCACAATATTCAAATAGTCACAAAAAGGAAGGCTTAATGCACTTTTGCTGTTTTTGGATTGTTTGGGAGGACCTTCATGTACCTTCAATTCAGAAGTAAAAAGAGAATTGTCTTGACAAAGTCTGAAAACCTTATTTCAATATTGCAGCCATACATTAATGCCTCAAGCCATTAGTATAATCCATATGAATTACAACTGAAATACTCGTGTGACTTCTTTGTAATCAATATGCAGTGATTCTATGGGCCTATTTACAGGATTAAAAACAGCTATCATGAAGCCAGTAGCAAACTTACAGAATTGTATTCCCCCATTTAGTCAGAAATAATGACTTAATTTGCTTTGAATGTCTTGTCCATTGTACTGTTTTGTATTTTTAAACAATAAAATTTGAAGATGAAAAAAATTGCTTCCTTTCTTTGCCAGGGAGTTTACTTTAACATTTGCTGTTCTTTTTAGGGTCGTGTGATAAAGGGGTCCTACAAGTTCCATGCCATTATCACAACGTTTGAAATGATCTTGACTGACTGCCCAGAGCTGCGTAACATTCCATGGCGTTGTGTGGTCATTGATGAGGCCCACAGGCTGAAAAACAGGAACTGTAAGCTTTTGGAAGGACTCAAGATGATGGACTTGGTCAGTGTGAACATCTCTTACCTATGAATCTTCTGTATTTTTATTACTTCTGATTTACGGTTTAATCAAAAAATAAAATAAAAGGGTTTTTTCCCAAGTAAATCATCAGTTGTTAAGAAGAATGAGGGAAGGCAGATGAGAAAGTCTGTAAAATACCTTGAAACATATGCATACCTTCAGTTTTGGAGTGCTGATATTTAATAAGCTTTTTTTCATTGATTTAGATGTAGAATTAGGTGGCTTCTCCTAAGAGAATCAAGATAAATTTATTCTTTCCTTTCACTCCCTTCATGTGGCTTAATCCATAGTCACTTCTTCACAGAGACATTTATTTAAAAGAATAATGTGGTCAGGGGACCAAATTTGTCCATGAGAGTTAAACTGCTCTGCATTAATATCAGCCCTAATGTTAATCTGTTGTGTGGCCTTAAGGATGTTCCTTCACGTTGACTAAGGAAGGGCAAATGAGTTGGTTTCTGATGGTTATGTAAACATGTTTTATGTTATGTGTACAAAATAGGTGTATTAAACTCATAGAGAAAAATAATGTAAAGATATTTACCATTTAAAAAGCACAATAATTACTTCTTTTTGTTCAGAGTATTCTTTAAAAATGTGAGAATTACGCAGTCATGCTAAGCTAGTACCTGTAATTCGGTTTGTAAAAATGCTGTG
This sequence comes from Aleadryas rufinucha, assembly GCA_013397815.1. Classification (NCBI taxonomy): domain Eukaryota; kingdom Metazoa; phylum Chordata; class Aves; order Passeriformes; genus Aleadryas; species Aleadryas rufinucha. The sequence continues at coordinate 102,003 of VZTH01018224.1, forward strand.
TACCATTTGTTTTTGTTATTATGGTTGCTATTAGCAGAGAGCTGAGCTTGTAGTCTTACAGGCTATAGATAGAGATATGAGACTTCTCTCATAAGTCCTTGTTACACTGCTAAATTTATGTTTGGCTCTGGGCTAGTTGCTGAACCTGTCTGGGCTCCTTCTCTAAAGCTATACACAACTTTTGTCTCTGCCACTCTCATGCTCTGTAGCATGTAGTAGGAAAGCAGAACTCTGCTACAGGTTTCGTGTTAGATCCTGTGTTGATCTCCTGCCCTGAGGAGATCAATGCACTGAGGTCAATTGGAGGTAAATGAGTGAATTTTTACTGGAAATGGCGGGATAAGTTCAACTGTTATTTTGCCATTTAAAGTTCATTGTACTTGTGAAAGGGATGGGACATGGTGGACCAGTAAAATTTCTTCTTATATCTTGGAGGACTTTTGAAGCTGCTTAAGTAGTGAAGTGTTTATCTGGGCTATCACTGAAGGAACACCAGAGTACCAGTTAGAAATGTCTTGAGAAGAGTTTTATGTAAGTAGCTGAGGGAGGGGAGAGAAAGCAAAGGTGAGACAGACATATGGCGACAAGAGGAAAGAATTCTGTGTACTTTTCCATTGAAAATTATTGTGTTGGATTCCTAGGGAATTATTTCTTAACCTTTCAGGAGCATAAAGTGCTGCTTACTGGAACCCCTTTGCAAAATACAGTAGAAGAGCTGTTTAGCTTGCTTCACTTCTTGGAACCAGGTCGCTTTCCATCAGAAACCACATTCATGCAAGAATTTGGGGATCTTAAAACTGAAGAGCAGGTAAACTTACCTTGCATACTTGATTTACTATTTAGATATTATGAATTTATCCATTTTATTGTATCTGAACTTCATTACTTGTTTTTTCAAATAATACCTATTTACTTCCTGGAAGTGGGTGGGTTTATCTCTTCTTTTGTTTATTTTCATTCAGTTGAGGGGTTTTTTCTTTTGGCCAAAAGTAATTTTGCCTTATCACTGTTCTGTTTTGGTTTGTTTTTTTTTATTTTTTTAGTCCTTTGTCCATTGGTCATGCAGAAACAGGAAAAAATTCCCTTTGTTAAAATGTAGTGTTTAAAAATAGAGGTGGGGTGTCTTGTAATGGTTTCTGGATGAAAATATTTCTAAGAGAATTAACTTGTCAGTTGACATTCTCCTTTAAGCATCAAAGTGAAGGGACTGTCCCTGTAACTTCTGTGGAATTAACATCTGAGAGTTTTCTCAATTACTTAAGTGCAAACAGGAACATACTTGAAACCCAGTTTAGCAAGAGGTAATCAAATGGAGGGAGTTTGTTTTTTACTCAGAAACAGATTTATCAGGCTGTCCAATAGAAGAAATGCATAAATCAATACAAAATGAAAGACCCTAGATGCAACATGTGTTATATCTACAATGTAAAATGTTTCTTTGTATGTATCAAAATGTTTTTAAAGGCCAAACCACCTTAATATTAGGAGTTAACTGAAGCATGGCATCTTAATTTGGCACTTTGCATCCTGTGATAATAACTGCATGCATTTTTGTATGTAACATTGTCTCTTAACTTTTGACTGCTTGAATTTATTGACTTCGAGAACAACTCTTTCATACATAATTGATGAAATTACAAAATAGCTCTTCCTCTAGCCCCTGGCCTCCTGGCAAAATCATGGGATATGTTTCCATAGGTTGTGCAGGCTATTGCATGTCAGTCAGAATGGACACTGACCTGACTGAAAGTGAGCCAGCTCTGATGCAGAAGCCATGTAGTCCTGTTAGTGTAGTATTTGAGCTGGAGCTAATATATCCTAGCTATCAACATAGCTTTTGTCTGGCCAGCTCAAAATGACTGTAAGCTTTTGAAGCTATGCATGGAACTATTACTAAATAATGCCATTGGCTGTGATCAGAATTAGAGCCTGGATTGCTTGGTCCAACAAGTTCGGAAGAACTTCCGTATCTGTTGACACTCAGATGTTTTGGAATTGGGTTTGTCCTTCAAGTGGTGGGACAGGTTATGTGTTAATGACTTGGGGTTTCTCCTCCATTCCTTGCAATCCTATTCCATGTATTTTCTCAAGTGTTCATCCCTCCATGCTAATTACCTTTTGTGTTCTGAAGTTGCTTTATTACTAAGGGAATGATGTAAATTTGGGAGAAAGTGTCTTTTGTTCTTGTTTCTGCTGTGCAGCTCTGTATCAGGAGATGATGACCAATTTCAGGGTGAATTATTATTCAGCACTGAGATGGTTTGTACTTTGAGACACAGCCTAAAACAACCTAAATGGCCAGGCGTTTTGGGTTTTTTCATATGGAATATGTTTGAGCTTTTCATGTAAGGGACTTTACAAAAACTTTAAAAAACTTAGCCTTTTCTTTAAGAAAACTGACATTTTCTTCTTTGCCCCTCCCACCCTTTAGGACGTCTTAAAGAATATGCCGCAAAACCAAGAGACACTAAAAATTATCAGTGTCATAAAAATTAACTGTAACAGAAATGCAATGTTTTCATTTTTAGACCAGTCCTAAATAGTTTTCTACTTCAGTGGATGTCAAAACTAGGGAAATAAGAAAATAATTAGAAGCAGATACTTAAAGAGGGAAAGTAGCAATAAATACTGATTAGTAATTAGACGTGAACTGCAAAAGTTATCTTAAAGTGTCAGATTTACTTATTTAACAAAGGGTTAGCTCTGCACGATTTGTGTGTAGTACAGTCCTTGTCTAGAAGAATAGTTCAGAGTGAGGTCTATTTAATAACAGACATCACTGAACAGAAGGGCTACACACCAAAAATAGACTTTGGAAGTGTGCATGTCACTGAGTTAACAAGGAGAACCTGCTGCTGAGTCACTGAGGAAAGATTTTTTACGAATGCCCTCTACTTGGCATCTGAGGTAGAAAACAAGGATTTTAGAATTAAGGAAATTGAAAAATGAGTATTTGATTCTTAGCAGTTTTAATTCAGTTATTTTATTAAACATCTGTTTTCCAGGTGCAAAAACTGCAAGCTATTTTGAAGCCGATGATGCTGAGACGTCTCAAGGAAGATGTAGAAAAGAACCTGGCCCCCAAAGAGGAAACCATCATTGAAGTTGAGCTGACAAATATTCAGAAGAAATACTACCGTGCTATTCTTGAAAAGAATTTCACATTTCTTTCCAAGGGTGGAGGTCAGGCAAATGTACCTAATCTTTTAAACACTATGATGGAACTAAGAAAATGCTGCAATCATCCATACCTTATTAATGGTAGGCTGCCTACTTTTCTCCTCTTTTGAAAAGTGGTTGTAAAGATGTTCACTAGGTATAAATGCTATTTTAGTGTGTCTTTTTGTTTATTCATTTAAGTTGAAAAGTGAGATAACCTTTTAGGTTCTCATAGGTATGGATATCTGCTAGCTAGGACAGCACTGCTTTTGTGGGCGTCTGTGCTGCTTTTTCCCAAGGATTCCTGACAGATTTAGCCCTGAGTTAATGTTGGTATTGTAAAGTTTTCCTTTCTATTATTTGTGACAAACAAGACTTCAGTTATCATGCAGGTTGTTGGATGCTGGCATGAATATGGCAATTTTTTCTTCAGTTATAGTTAGCTGCTACTTACTTTCTTGCTGTAGAACATTATAAGGTAGTAACTTAAAATTTTTGAATAAAAAGTTGCAGGGTAAGAAATCATGATCAAGCCTGCTTTTATAGCCACATGTTGTCAGTTAATTTTCTTAATTTAACTAGTAAGAGAAAGTTCAGTATGAATGTCATATTAGACTTTAATGACTATTTTTCAGTGTGATGGTTTTGATTTTAGATCAGGATTATCTTTGGCAAGTAGTATAGAATCACAGAATATCTTAAATTGAAAGGGACCCATAGGGATTATTGAGTCCAACTCCCTGCTCCTCACAGAACTACCTAAAACTAAATCATGTGACTTAAGGACCAGATGGTCCTTAAACTCTGACTCGTGGTGCCATGACCACTTCCCTGGGGAGGCTGTTCCAGTTACCAACCCTATGATGAACCAGCCAGCTATAGATGTCTGAAGTGTGCGAAACTTGTATGTGTTGGTCAGTTTGTCCCTTCAAGGATGTAACACAAGCCTCCATACAGGGTTGCATTCTACTAGTTTCTTGTTTCCCAGCTCCTGTTTCTTACTGAATATGATTTATGGTTGGTTTATGCTGGTTATAAGCTTCATGATGAAAGACTGTTTTGTTCAAGAGCCATATGTGATTTCAGGTTTTTTATTGTATGACTTCCATATTGCAGTACTTAAGTTCTTCTCCTTGACATTTTTTGTTTAAATGGCGGGGGGGGGGGGGGGGGGGGGAAATGGTTCACAGAA
>VZTH01018224.1:106361-129832 GCA_013397815.1 Aleadryas rufinucha
TGGTAAATGCTTAAACCAATTCATGAAATTGCATCTAATTATATTTCATGCACAAGTAATTATTCCAAAGACATGATACAGGCTTACTCCAAAGTACTTCAACTCATCCATGCTGGTGGCTGTTCAGTTTCTGAACTCATATGACATACAGTAAAGTAGCTTTGTGGTTCTGGTGCAGTGTTTGTTGGGTTTTTTACTTGGTTCTTGGGCTTAAGTTAATCCATTCTATAAATGAGTTTATCAGAATAGTTTAGGATGTTCAGGTTATGAGTTTCTGAATTGATGCTTCTTGGCTTTCAACTAATTTTTAACCTTGCTATTATTTTTCCTTATTTCATGTTTGTTAAAAGAAAAAATCTGAATATTTTGTTGCTCCTTTCTTTTCTCAAATAGAGTTTATGAGTAGTGCTTGTAGTGTTGCCTACAGCAGTGATTTTTTTTTCCCTCTGAAGTCTTGTATCATTTAATATAATTTAGAGACTTCTAAAGTTCACGTGTTTATTTAGAAAACTTCAATTATTTTTTGATGACTATATCTTAATAAAGGGAGGTGGGTTTGTCTCTTGAATGCATTTGCCTTTTTAACGTTCTTGTGATTTTTTGAACCTTTGGACTTGCTTGGTATCATTCAGCAACGTGGCAGGTGGGTTGAGCCTTTGGATTTGAGGGGAAAAAGAAATCCTGATATGTTAGTGTGGAGATGGAACTAAACAAATACATCCTTTGTAGTTCTAGGACAGAAAATACTCCTACATCCTGTAGTCGTCTGAGCCCGAGGTTCTATTTTGTTGATTGATATTTAACAACTTTGTAGCTAGTGTAATGGCACAAGTTTATTTTATTTCTGCTAAGAGTTTTTGCAGTGCTAGTACTTATCCTTGCATACTCTTCTCCCGATGAATGATTTGTTGCAGTAGCAAGTTCTGTTCTCTAGGCTTAACTGCTTTTATAAAAGTGTTTTTGAATCCTTCTCATTTTCTTCCAACTGTGTGGGGTTTGTGACCAAGCAGTGGTGCACATGTATTTGAAGATTTGAATGTGTTTTGTTTTGCATAGTGGTTGCAAGCAAGTCTTCTATATAACCTTCAGTTAAGGCTATATGATGAAAATAGTATGGTAGGAGTTGAGTGTAAATTGGTGGTTTTGTTTCTTTCTTGATTGATAGATGTGTTCTGTGGTCTGCTGAGACTGGGAGTAGACTTCTAGAGGTAGTTACTGCATGTTGGGTATTCTCCAGCCAACTCGGGTAAAGCACTGTCTGTCATTTTTCTTAGGGCTGGACTCCTTTTTTTCTCCATAGCAACCCTTCTCAAGTATTTATACATCATTCCTCTCTCTGTCTCCAAGATCCAGCAGTGGGAAATGCCTCTATACTTACACATCCTAGTGCTGAACACCAGAAAGGCTCCTTACTCTGTCTGGTATGCCCTCTTGAGCCCTGGAAGCCTCTCCTAAAGAAGAGTAGAAGTGGGGGTTTCCCTGATTGGTCAACCACATGTTCAAATACTTTCCTTTCATCCCCTGTTAAAAATCAGCTAGAATAGCAAGTAATTTTACAGACCTGCAAGTACTGCATCAAGTAACTTTGGGTAACAGGCTGCTCAATGTACGTGATGTAATTGCGATTGAAGTAGGAATTTAAAAAACAGGATGGTCTTTTACAGGATTTAGTTAGGACAGAGTTATTGGAAGCACAGATTTTTGCAGTTATCTGTAGTGGATTTGGGTCCTGCTGAGACAAAGCTCTGATACTGTAAATTCACCATTCATGAGACCAGATTGTGGGTTTGTTGTGGTGTGGTTTGCTTTTGCAGATGCTGTTCTTGCATATTGGTTTGGTTTGCTTCATAGTAGTGAAACTTAAATTTGAATATTGCAGTTGAGTAAGAAATAATTGATGTAACGTGAAAAGATTACTGAAATTACTGTATATGAACTGCTTGACAGCCTGCTGTATCCTGGAATTGCCAAAGTTCAGTACAGAATTGGAGATTTATTGCCCAAAATTCTACTTTTTTTACAAAGATCAAGGTGATATGGTTGAAAAGAACTTTGAATGTCTGCTTACACTTGTTTCATATGGGCTTACTTTTCTTATCTGCAAACCATTAGGATGAGTAGTGCTTGGAGCAGGGAATCCGGATCAGCAAAGTCCAGGGACATAAAACTGTCTTGAAATGCGGTCACATCTTGAGTCCATTTGGCTCTGTAAAAGCGAGTGGTGCGAGTGCATGGAGCAGCACGAAGCTGTCAGGCAGCCTGCTCCGGGTGGAATCTGGTTCAGGCACCGCATTACAGCAGGCACTGAACCAGCGATCACACAGGGAGGGTGCGTTTCCGTGTTTGTTTACAGGCATCTACTTAGAGCTGGGATTTGAGAGAGAGATGCTCAGCAGAAGCCTGGCAGTAAGCTGTTCTTCCCCCTCCCCCCACCCTTCCATCTTTCCTTTGGCTATTCAAAAGCGGTATTGAAGCTGAATATTAGACGAACTAGAAATACTTTAGAAACTACATTTTGTTAAAAAAAAAAAAGGCAGAAGCAAAAAAAAGATGGCTCCAAAAAAGGGTTTATTTGGAGGTCAAATAAGCTTAAAACAAAGCTTCGTAACCCTTTACATGCCAAGAATAGCAATCTGATAGTTCTTGGAATTACCCACTCTTTGTAGAAGTGACATAAAAATGGAGTAAAAGCGTGGAAGAGGTTGAAGAGAAAACTTGAACTTGGTCTGTAGTCTTCCGATAGTGAGCAGAACAAGGAAATAGTTGCTGCTGTGCATATCATTCATAGGCAAAGCAAGTGGCAAGAAAGAACTTTTGACTAATGCTGGAAAGAATAAATACATTGGATAGATTCATCAAACTGAACAAAAAAAAATACATTCAGTGAGAAAAAAACTAAATAGAAGGTGAAATAATAATTTCTTAGCTGCTTGCCCACCCCAATTACTTTTTTCACTGTTTGGATTTTGATTTTATAATTAATAATGAAAGGAGCAGGTTCAGGTCATGTTGATGTTTAAGGCTGATTTTAGAGGCACAGACATTAACTGTTATTTGTATCCCTTGTATTTTCCTGTAGAAACAAGACATTTTTTTCTTTCATGTTGCATTTTTTAAAAGGACAAAAATTCCATTTTATCAGTTGAAATATGTTTAATTATTTCATCTTTTTTCATTTTTTTCATTGAATTGTGTTCATCAATAGTTCTATGAATTTATTTAGGAAAGAGTTTAGTGTTGCTCAAAAGAGGAAAAAAAAGAATGCATTCTGTGTTACTTTTTATTTGTGCTGTATTTGTGTATATGTTTGCTTTAAATTTAAGCTTAATATTTTTTATAAATGTTTATTTTTTTTATAAATGTTTATTCACATAGTGCTTAAAACATTCCTGCAGTTTCTATAGGGTATTGAAGGCGAGCTCATTGTTTATTAATAAAACCCTTTGCAGCGTTCATGTATTGCTGTCCAATCTTTGCAGGTGCTGAAGAGAAAATTTTGGAAGAGTTTAAAGAAACACACAATGCCGACTCTCCAGATTTTCAGCTCCAGGCAATGATCCAGGCTGCTGGCAAGCTAGTACTGATTGACAAGCTGCTGCCAAAACTGAAGGCTGGTGGCCACAGGGTGCTTATCTTTTCCCAGATGGTGCGCTGCTTGGACATACTGGAAGACTACCTCATTCAAAGACGGTGAGAGCAACAATATAATACAATTATAAATAAACTGTGCCTTCCTCGGTGACCACCGCATTTAACCTGTGAGTAATCCATGTAGAAAGGGAAGAAATTAAAACAGTATTTTCTGTAGTGATCTGACTAAGGGAAAGAGCAAACCTGGAGGTTGCAAGTACTGTGATTTTTCTTTTGGGTGAATACAAAATTACCTCATATGGAGAGCTTTAAACCTCTCAATTTACCCCTCAGTTTAATGTTGTGGTGGCTCTAGAGTTTTTTAGTTTAGGCCTAAATTTTTATTGAATTCCTCAGAGTGAAAGTCTTCTTTACTAAAGAAAGAGACAAGGTAGTATGTCTTTACTGATGAAGTTAGTTAGTCTCTTAGTTTGCTGTAGTTCTACTGACCCTACAGTAGCATATTTGTCTTTGTTGGTTTTAGTTGCATATTCTTCTAAAGAAGCAATGCCACGGCAGTAAAGCAATCCCTATAATGCATCTATTTTTCAGGTACCCCTACGAACGAATTGATGGTCGAGTGAGAGGCAACTTGCGTCAGGCAGCTATTGACAGGTTTTCAAGACCTGATTCTGATAGATTTGTTTTCCTGCTGTGTACAAGGGCAGGAGGTTTGGGCATTAATCTTACTGCTGCTGATACTTGCATCATTTTTGATTCAGACTGGAACCCCCAGAATGACCTCCAGGTAATATTACAAGAGATGATTTTATTGAAAATTTTTCTTTGCCTTTTTACTATGAAATTTTCTTCACCTACAGGAGAAATTATCTATTGTCTCTCTCTTGAAAGTATAAACAATATTATTTGTATTGAAAAAAAAAATTTGAAAGTTCCCTGTATTGATTATTTCAAAAATTTTTTTTTATTCCAGTTGTAACCTCTAACTGAATGTCTGTCTTTGTTTCTTCAGGCTCAAGCACGATGTCACAGAATAGGGCAGAGCAAATCAGTGAAAATTTACAGATTGATAACAAGGAATTCTTATGAAAGGGAAATGTTCGACAAAGCTAGCTTGAAGCTGGGCCTTGATAAGGCTGTGCTACAATCTATGAGTGGAAGAGAAAATGCCACAAATGGGGTAAGGATTAGTTTTGTAAGGTGCATTATCAACAAATGCTATGAACGTGTTATGCTTTGCTTTGCGTTTTAGCTGGAGAACAGTTGTTTTCAGATGGAGTGTGGCTGATATTTTAAAGTCGGGTTAATTAAGGGCATTGGCTACACGAACTGGCTCAGCCCATCTAATGGCTTACTTATTGCCAAAAGGGGGCAGGTGGAGTCATGTTCCCTCAATCCTGATCCATTCTCATGATTCCACCCTTTACACTATGTTGATCTTGGCACTTTATGGAGTTCTTCTAGCTAGCTTTTGCTGGTGTAGCCTTTTTGCTTTGGGACTTTTTTTTGCTTTAGCTTTTTGTCAGGTTGGTAAGTTAAATCTGCTCCCAGGAGGAGTTTACCAGTCATCAGAGCTAAAGGGATTCAGTGACAATGAATTATTAAGTCATTTAAACCACTCACATAACTTCACCCCGAGAATTTTGTTGTTTGTAGTCTTTAAAAGGTGATTTCGGCATGAATGTTTAATTGACCACCATCACATTCTCGAAGAGTTTCAGTTCTTAAAATGCCAAATAAGAGGACAATCCATCTGATTGTGCTGTCAGGTGAACACACTGGCTGGTGTAAAAAAAAACCCAAAACCATAACCCCTCTTATGTGTTACAGGTGCAACAGCTTTCTAAAAAAGAAATAGAAGATCTTCTTCGAAAGGGGGCATATGGTGCTCTGATGGATGAGGAAGATGAAGGGTCTAAGTTTTGTGAAGAGGATATTGATCAGATTCTCTTAAGGCGAACACACACAATTACCATTGAATCTGAAGGAAAAGGCTCAACATTTGCAAAGGTGTGCATTGACATTCAGAGGAAAATGAACAAAATGTGACCAGAATAAGTGGAAGTATATTAAATTGCCTTCTTTTCAGTGTACTTATCTTAGGTATTTTTCTTGCAAATGTTGGGAATCTGTATTTCCAGTAGTGATAGTTTCCAGGCTTACCTTTTTTCTTTCTTGACACTACCTCTTCCTAAATCCTAAGTATTGTATTTGCTAGCGAAAAATAGGTATTCTTCATAGCATGCAGTTAAGAAACCAATCCATGTGTTTTTACTTTTACTAGGCTAGTTTTGTTGCATCTGGGAACAGAACAGACATTTCTTTGGATGACCCTAATTTCTGGCAGAAGTGGGCAAAGAAAGCTGAGCTGGATATCGATGCTCTAAATGGAAGGGTAAGAGCTTTATGACTGTTCCTAATACAATTAAATTGAAGATCACCCCCCCCCTGCCCCCCCCCCCGCCCTAAATTTATACATTTTCCCTTTCATTTTAGAACAACCTAGTTATTGATACACCAAGAGTAAGGAAGCAAACCAGACTCTACAGTGCAGTCAAAGAGGATGAACTGATGGAGTTTTCAGACCTGGAAAGCGATTCTGAAGAAAAGCCTAGCACAAAGCCCCGTAGGCCTCAGGACAAATCTCAAGGTTATGCAAGAAGTGAATGTTTCAGGGTGGAGAAGAACTTGTTGGTTTATGGGTAAGATATGCAAATGAAATATACTAATTGTGGCTAAAGATCTGAAAATAAATTATATATAGTAACTAACTCATCCTTCTCTTGGACACATTCACAAAATATCATACTGTATAATGCTTATACATGCCAGTCAGATTTTTTTTGGTTGCTATACATATAAATTGCTTATATATGTGTTATTTATTTTAAAGTATCTGAGTGTATCACAGATGGCTATGAGCTCACTAGTAAGATAAGTGGTTTTGTGATGACAGAATATTTGTTTCTGGTTTCTCAGTGTAAAGAATTCTTGAGTTAATGAGTTTTAACCTCTCTTTTCTAAGTGTTGAAGAGAGTAATAGTGTATTTGTAAAGAACAAAATGGTTTTGAAATCAACAGTCAATCTAGACTTTTTCAACATAGATTCTGGTATTTTGGCACCACTTAAATTCAGCTATTTTATACTTGACATTTTTCCCATTGAGTGTGCCAGTTTGAATTTTCTCTCTTTGCAAGCAGGTAGCTATATTTGACTTCTAACACAGTGGCCTTCAGAATGACTGTCTTTATTTTAGAAATTATTGTACAATAGTTGCTAGTAATAGGTTTCTGGATCAAAATGGGAATGGTTCCCCAAGTTCCATGATTGTAGGAATTGTTTGAGTTTCCTATCTGTAGCTTACTGGGACCTCTAGAGTTAAACATATGTACTTTATTAATTTGAGTGTAGCTCAAGTGCAGCTTTACGAGCAGTGAACTTATTGCCTGTTCTGTAAAATAAACATTCTTAAATCTTTGGTGCTGGAGGTTGGATTCCCTGATGTAACCTACAAATGCAAAATGCATTAGTGCTAACACAGGAGGTCCCAACTTCCTTGATACCAGGAGTTCAGTTGAAAGTCACAAATTAAAATACCAGTACCCTGGCTGTTGTATTGAACATATTTTTCTTATAGCTGGGGTCGGTGGACTGACATCCTCTCACATGGGCGCTATAAACGTCAGCTAACAGAGCAAGATGTGGAAACCATCTGCCGGACTATCCTGGTGTATTGTCTTAATCATTACAAAGGGGATGAAAATATCAAAAGTTTCATCTGGGATCTGATCACTCCAACTGCAGATGGGCAAACTCGAGCTTTGGTTAATCATTCCGGTATGTCTACCACAATCAAATAATGATGCTAGTAAATAGGGAAGAATTGCTTCAGTCGTGCTATGTATTTGGTTTAAACTATAGCCATTCTGACATGTCGTAGGATCTTGTCAGATTTTATGAGTAAGGTGGGCTTTGACTTGGTCCGTACTTAAAGGGGAAGTCTCCCTCAGACACTTCGTAGAACGCAGTGCTCTTTCCCTTAAATCAGTTTTAAACAAATATTCCAGCATAATTTTTCGCTGGCACCTACTGCTGGAGTTAATCTCTTTTAAATTGCCATAAATCAGAAAGCTTGTTTCCTTACGGCCATTTAGATTCATGAGAGTTTTTACAAGAAATATTTATATAACACCATTTTCTGGCTAGCACTCTGAATTTTTGAAATCTTCACACCTAAATTTGCATGGAAGTTTTGGTTGATTTTGTTACTTGCAATTTTCTGTACTGAGTTATGTTGCTGTTCAGTTTTTGGTGGTTGTGTTGCCACAAAATAATGAATATAGCAGTGATACTTAGCTTTACACATATGTTTGTAATGTTGTTTAGGATGGGAGTTTTTCAGTTCAGATTGTGTAAGAAGTATTGGGGTTTTGTCTAGGTCTGTCTGCACCTGTGCCCAGAGGGAGGAAAGGGAAGAAAGTAAAAGCTCAGAGTTCACAGCCAATGCTGCAAGATGCTGATTGGCTCACAACCTGTAATCCAGATGTATTATTTCAAGAAGACAGCTATAGGAAACATCTCAAACATCACTGTAATAAGTAAGTACTAATAAATATTTCATTTAGAGATTTGGGATTCTTTTTAACTACATGCTTTTGAGAAGTCCACAACTTCATTTGGATATATTTAATAGAACACAGGGCCATTTAATAGGATGTAAAGGCCATTATTACTTTTTAATTTGGGGATAATCATCTTAACAGATATCTGGATACTTCTGTAAGCTCTTTATGACAGATCAGCACAGTTCTGAAGAAAATTATTCTCTACTTATTAAATAAGAATGGAATCAGATGAGGTTATTTTTTTTTACCATAGAAAGTAAAGACTATATTCCTACACTAAGTCTATTTCACTTGACAATTGGCTATCTTTAAACAAAAGCTGTTTGTTTCATACCTTCTTGTGGGATCCCTCAGGCTGGTATTTAAAGTTCTGTTCCATAGATGTTAAACTCATATATCCAGTTCTTAGTTTTGTGAGTTTCCGGTAGTAGTTCACCTATATGTGGACGTATCTTTTCTCTTCATTTTTTCTCTCCCTTTCTCTCTTGCTCTCCACGTGATAGAGAATATTTATTCTTTTTCCTTTGAGAGGAAATTTCTCACCAAACTCTTTTACCTGAGTTGATTTGTCCTGATTTGACTTTTTAAATTCTTAACATGCTACTAAACCAAAAGCCTTTGGGGATAAAGATAATTGTATAGAATGTTTTATTGTTGTATGAATGTCTCTTAAGAGCCTTTCTTGCATATTTTCTGGCTTTTGTTTTGTAATATCTTATTTTTGTGTCAGCTTTCTTTGATGGCATCTCAGTTTTGCTTACTATATTCTCCATTACAGACACTGAACCTTGTCTCAAAAATACCTTGCTTTAGAAAGTTGGGGATGTGGTTGATTGCTTTTGGGATTTTGGGGTGTTTGGTTTTGTTTTTAAATTTCTACTCTTGATTGTATATATATCATACAGTTGTAATGCAGTGTTACAGAAAGGTCATCATTACTTTTGTGGTTTGAATATGTATTGTGTCTCATTAATACTGTTTAGTGGAAAGAAATTATTGATTTGAAAAGTACCTGTGGGCTGTCAATAGGGGGTGTGATGTGAAGGAGGAAAGGCATTTGAGGGGTTTATTAGCTCATTTCCAGATGCTAACCAAGCTTAATTTTTAGTTGATGACAACAGATAGTCATAGAATTACGTTAGTGAGTGCACTTCCAAATAAACTGCTTTCTGATTTTTCTCAACTGTTACTTGGGTCTGTTATTACATTTCACTTGCTCTTAAAGTAATAACTTTCTTTCCTGTAACATTACTTTAATCTCTCAGGTAACATGTCTTCATTACTTGCTATATCAGTTTGCAGATCCCACTTAAATTCATTTTTTAAATACTACTTCTTTAATAATACAATAGAACAATTACAAGGACTGGGAAGACTGGTGAATATGCAAGAATGTTTTCAGTTGCTATCTTTTTCCTTCACTTCCCAGATTCACCAGGACTAAATGAATTGTAGAAGCCACATGTTTTTAGCACAGGTAAAATCAAACAGAGGTGGAGCCAGTTAATAATCTGAGTAATTTCCTTCAAAAGGTACCAGTAGAAATTGGCTTTGTAAGAATTGGTGTCCTCTCCTTAAGTACCATGTATGTTGGTTTAATGCACAGGGCTCCTGAAAGGTGCAAAGAGCCTCTGGTTTTTGGTTTATCTTGGGTTTTATTTCGTGCTTCTCTCTTTGGCTTGATGTAACAGCTGTTATTGCTTAATACTAAGATGATAGAGACCCTCAACAGCTTATTTACATAGCCACACAGGGAGCAGGGACACCTTACTGGTCCCAGTTACTGTGCATACAGAGAGAAGCATGTCTGACATGTTTTGAATTGCAGACATGACCTTCATTCAAATCCCTGCTCTTCGAGGTTTGATTGAATAACACGTGTGAAACCGGGTATTGCTCCAGTTGCATCTGATCTCTAACAAGGAGCTCTCAAAACTGGTGGTGGTCTAAATTTTTCATGCAAGTGGGTGATCAGATTACTGCTTCCCTGGTCACCCTTGCTGTTGCAGGAGCAGCAGCAATTCAACAGTTGCCGTGATGGATTTGGATACAGTGAGAAGGCAGGCTGAGTAATCTCCATTTTAGCTGGTACTGGTTTTACTTCATGAACTAGGCAGCAGGGGGTGCCCTGAATTGGGTAAACATAGGGAGAGCAGGATTAGTTTCAGGTAGATACTTTTTCTACAGAAATGACCTCTTTTCTAGTCTCCTTGAAAATCCAGTCTGCCATTCTCTCTCCTGCCAGCTTGCAGTGTGACCACACCACCTGACAGTGCTTCCAAAAACGACTGCAGTATTGCAGAAATGGGGAAAAATAAATTTGGCAACGAAGATTTTTCACTTCCTTCTAACAGTTAGGTTGTGTGTAGGTAAAATTAAATAGCAGTTTGAACTATTTTACTAATAAAGAGTAAAAATAGTTAATATCTCCCAAGGGAAATGGGGGATTATTTCCCCCCCCCCGCTCCATTCTCAGAAGCAAAAAGTTGTATAATCTGAAAAACCTGACATTCCATATTGAGGGTTTATTGTAAGGTAGTAAAACCAGATTTTATATCTCGTTTATTCCTACAACTTCTGATGTGCTTCCAAAAATGGTATTAAGGCAGCAGCTGAGGAAATTTTATGAGATAATGAAGCAGAACAGTTACTGAAAGCCATCTGCTCAGTTGTTTACAAACTTGCTTCAATACTTCAGAGGCAGTGGTAGAGTACGTGTCTAAACTTCACAAGCTGCACTAGGTAGAACTAAATGAAATGCGCCGGGGCCGGGCTGAGCTGGGTCCCTCTCTGTGCAGTGTAAGCAGTTGCCAGGCAGGCCTGTTGGAAGCCAGCAGAAAGCACCACACAGAGGTGATTATGTGCCACCATCTGTCACGCTTCAAGCCTACCATACAGCATGGCTAATCAGCCTTGGCAGGATGATGGATGAACAGCAGCAGCTGCCAAAAGCCACTGTTGGCAAACAGTCCTGAAGTTAAGAACTTTTTCCCCCCTCTGCCTTCCTCTCCAGAGTCCTGCTGCGTGTCCGCATGCTCTACTATCTACGACAAGAAGTTATAGGGGACCAAGCAGACAAGATCTTAGAGGGTGCTGACTCAAGGTTAGTGCAAGTGCAGGTTTATTTTTTGCTTTATGACACTGGCTTTTGTAAAGTACGCGTACTATAATAATGCAGCATTTAGAGGTGGTCACACTTTATCTCTTACATGTCTATTCTCCAGCAGCCTTATTATTTTATCAAGTGGGTAATTTTCGTGGGGGAGGAAACGATGTGGGAAATGACAGAAGTGGATTTGCAGTTCTGCTAATATTGAGGGATTATTCTATCTCAATTAAAAAAAAATAAAAAAAAATACTAAGACCTTAAATGAATCATATTTAGATAACCATTTGACTCCCAAAATAGCCTAATGTTGGGGTGGGGGGGGTGTTGTGGGTTTTTTGGTTGATTAATTATTTTTTGTTTGTTTGTTTAACCATCCTAATTATTTTTTAGGGTATTTCAATTTCTGTATTGGGTTTTGGGGTGGTTTTCCACCTCAAAATTTATCTTTACAGAACAGCATAAACCCCTTGGGGGTTTTTGGGTTGGGTTTTTTTGTTTCTTTTTTTTTTCAATCTTTGTCCAACAATACCTTTGAGAATGTATATACTGCTGTCTTGACAGTGAAGTAGATGTATGGATACCTGAACCATTCCATGCCGAAGTTCCTGCAGACTGGTGGGATAAGGAGGCAGATAAATCCCTTTTAATTGGAGTATTTAAACACGGTAAGTGATGTCTCACTCTCAACAAAACTCAGTTGTAAAGCTTTCAGTGTGTAGGACTGTTCAGTCATAATATTAACAAGTATTGTTCCAAAGAACTGTTGGCTTGTATCTCCCTTTTTTCTTGCCTGCATTAAAAACCTAATATGAGCTGTAAATATCAGATGCTGTTTTTAAATGTTTGCAGAACATTTGAGAAGAAAACATTACTTTCTTGGCTGTAAATAAAACAAAGCCATATTTGTTTAAATAATAGCCAAATAGTAAGATAGATCTCCATAAACTTTGCTTCCAGCACTGCTTCACTTGCTAACTCTGCCAACCAGTGTCAAAGTGGACGGTGGGCTTAACCTCTGCTATTAATCTGTACAAGTGCCTCCTGGGCTTTGTTCCAAGCAATATTTCACAAATGTCAGTGTTGAGAACTCCCGGTTCCCTTGAGTGGGATGCAGCCTTGTTAACTTTGAAAGGCTGGGGATGCAGAGCTGGCATGATATATACAGTGAGCGATTCCTGATTATAATCCCAATTCTCTGGAGGTCGCAGAGGTATTCTCAGCAGCCCAGCCTGACTAAAGGGGAGAATGATGGCTTATAAAACCTTTCATGATTACAGTTTGGCTTGAGGCTCTACAGCAGTTAGGAGCAGTGTGTTGTAGTACAAATCCTAATTGAATTGTGCTGTTCTGCCTATGTACAGCAGCTCTGTGTTGTGGGCTCAGCTGAGGCAAGTCTAGTCTAAAAATCATTTTCCTGCAGTGCACTGTTGGGATCTGCCATTTTCCATCTAGTCAACTTGGGCAGTAAAAAAGCAAACAGCAGTTTGAAAACCATTGAGGGAACAGTGTCATCTTACTGACATGCATCATCCTAAACCTAATAAGACAGGTTCGTTGGCCTTACGTATAACCCATGTATACAGCATTTTTGCAGCCTATATTGAGGGTTCCAGCAGGGCTGGAGCTATAGAAAATACGTGTGTGTGTGTGTGCGCGCTTCCATTCGCGTCTGCGTGTTTCCACTGGCAAGTATTGAATGTCAAGAGCCACTGTGAAAGTCACATAGGAAACTTAAAGAAGTTTTTCACTTGTGAAAGGATTTTACTTTACTTTATGACATGAAATTTAATGCTTTCTTCACTGTCTTATATGTGTAAATGTGATTGATGGGAAAATATTTCTGTGCTGTTGGAATTTACCAACATGAACAAATTTTTTACATGACTTAAATGTTTCCAGCACGGTGACAGCTCCTTTGTTTTATTTAAAAATAAATCAATGAATCCAGAAAATTGTGCTTCTACTACCTAAACCCATTGTATTCACAGCTGGTCATAGCTTTTAAAAAAAGCATTTGTCTCCCACTCTGCACGCAGGTTATGAGAAGTACAATTCTATGAGAGCTGATCCAACACTGTGCTTTCTGGAACGGGTTGGCATGCCTGATGCAAAGGCCATAGCTGCTGAACAGAGAGGGACAGACATGTTAGCAGATGGCGGTGATGGGTAAGGAGGACATGAAAAAATTAATAAACTTTATCAGCATTGTATATGTTGGCATGGGTTCATATGTCATATTATACTTACGTGTTGCCTGAGGATATGAAGTGATCATATGATGTACAAAGTACATAGAATTGTTTACACAGTTGAGCATGAAATATAAATGTGTAACTTGGTACAACATACTGATGGCTTTTGTAGCTTTTTTTGCTTTTGTCCAGAAAATCAGCCCCCTCTCAAAACCAGTATTTTTCTTGAAAATATTTTTTAAATATTTTATAGGGGTGAATTTGACAGAGAGGATGAAGATCCAGAATATAAACCAACTAGAACTCCTTTCAAGGATGAAATTGATGTAAGAACTCCTAATTTTCTGTAATTACAAATATGTACAATTATAATTGATTCTCCATATTTCTTTTAATGTATATTTTTAAAGTTTGAGAGCTACCAGATAAGCACACCTTACAAAGATTGTTTGCTGCTGTGTTTGAGAGATGACATATTTTTTTCCTCAAATCATGACATATGGTCAAAACTGAAAACTAAAATAACTTCTGTCTTCTCCCCAAGGAATTTGCAAACTCACCTCCAGAAGACAAAGAGGAATCCATAGAATTACACCCAAGTAAGACTATAGCAAAGAAATTTAAAAGGCAAAAAGGGATTGTTTAGTGAAAGGTGGACTGTTTATATTACCACATAAGGGGACAGGAGGTGTTTTGGGACAATACCACAGTAAGCTTTTTGCTGCCAAATCTCTTCATGCTTCACATTTTTCAAAACAATTACATACTGTCTTTGAATAATCCACATTATGGTTCTCTGGATTTCTAATTACATAGTAGAAACTGTGATGATAAAGACCGGATGTTTCATAATGCAGCCGTTGATGGTTCTGCCGAGATAATCTTGGAAGTTACAAATACGTTGTTTCCTCAGTATGGAGGAAAATTGCCAAGTTTAAGTGAGAATAATAAAGTGGGAAATGATAAGCCATAGGTGTTTCCTCAGAGGCAGAATGATCTTCTTAGTAATGTATTTAAAGATGCATTGCAATAAATTAAATACTTACAGTGTTCATAATATGTTTGCATTCATAAAATCGAATCATAATGCTTGATGGTTATCTCTAAATGCTTCACAAGCATTTCTGAGTTCTTAGAGTTGGATGGTTTGATTCTATTTTTTATCTCTTACCAGTAGTTATCCTGTTTCTAATTCATTATGCACCAGTATTAGAGGCACATGTTCTTATCTGATAAAACAGGAATCCAGTTATAGCCATAGAAACTTTGAAATGTTTAGTGTTGGTTTTGCAGTGCAAATACTTCTCTGTTCTCTAGACAAGCACAGTGAAAGCAATGCTGAGTTAGGGCAACTCTACTGGCCCAACACTTCAACCCTGACTACCCGTCTGCGTCGCCTCATTACTGCCTATCAGCGCAGCTATAAAAGGCAACAAATGAGGCAAGAGGCACTAATGAAGACTGACCGCAGGAGACGCCGGCCTCGAGAAGAAGTGAGGGCACTGGAGGCAGAAAGGGAGGCTATAATAACTGAGAAACGACAGAAGTGAGTTTCCCAGTGGTATTTTTCTTTAAAGCTTATATGAGCTTGTGTGTCACCCGTACTGCTCTTTTGTTTTGAAAGAATAAACTAAGGGGGTTTTGGGGCTTCTAAACTGTGTTTGGACTCTCATTTATCCAGTGGCCTCACTTCTCTTGCTTCTTCCTTGACTAGATGGACAAGAAGAGAAGAAGCTGATTTTTATCGTGTGGTGTCTACTTTTGGAGTTATTTTTGATCCTGTGAAACATCAGTTTGAGTGGAATCAATTCAGAGCATTTGCCAGGCTTGACAAAAAGTCCGATGAAAGCTTGGAAAAGTATTTTAATGGCTTTGTGAATATGTGTAGACGAGTGTGCCGAATGCCAGTCAAACCAGATGATGGTAAGTTTTAACTGGCTCTGGAAATCAACATGAATATTGTGAGACTGTGGGACTGTTGAAACTTCATGCCCAGGTGTAATGATTTTGAAATGGATGTGGATGCAATCCATGTTAAACAATACAACTCTGTGTCCTTGCAGAACCTCCTGATCTTTCCACGCTGATTGAGCCGATCACAGAGGAGCGTGCTTCTAGAACTTTATATCGCATCGAGCTGCTGCGCAAGATCCGGGAACAGGTTCTCCATCACCCGCAGCTGGGGGAGAGGCTAAAACTTTGCCAGCCAAGTCTGGACCTGCCAGAGTGGTGGGAGTGTGGTAAACATGATAAAGACTTACTGATTGGTGCTGCTAAACATGGAGTCAGTAGGACAGATTATCACATTCTGAATGATCCTGAACTCTCTTTTCTTGAGGCTCACAAAAACTTTGCTCAAAACAGAGGGACAGGTAATGCAAATACTGTCTCTTCTGTAAACCCTCTGGGTGCTGGCTGCAGTCAAACACCCCCAATTGTCCCATCCACACCAGTACAAGAAGAAAAGACTACAGAACAAACAGAGTCTAAAGTTGAAGGGTCTGAAAATCCAGCAGCCAAAGAAAAGTCTGAAATCAAAGAGGAGACAGATAATGCAAATAAGGACACTAAACCAGACTGTGATGCTGAGGCTGAGCCTGGCTCTGTTAAATGTGAATTGAAAGACATAGAAATGAGTACAGATGTAGATCCAAAATCTATTTCTGAGAAAGGTTCAGAAGAAGATGAAGAGGAGAAACTGGAAGATGATGATAAATCAGAAGAATCCTCCCAACCTGAAGGTAATACATTGATCAGGTCAGTTCTGTGCTTAACACAAGCTCCACAGCTGTTGTAGGTCGTGCCAGCTGGTAAGTGGCACACAGGGTGCCATTATGGGGTATGGGATGGGTTACATGTAGCAGTTCCTCTGCCGTTCCACGTATCAGGTGGCTAAATAAACTTTCATAAGAACCATCCAGCATCAGCGGGGTATTCCCCCGCAAGAGGTGATTTCCAGGATAGCTCACTGAGCCAATAAGCATGGTCTCTGTGCCAAATGTGGAAGGCTGGGGCTCTGCTGTAGTAATTACTGAACAAAAGCCCAAGTTAGAAATGTTGTGTCAAGCCTGGTTAGCTGATCTAGCTGGGTAGACACTGGATGTTAATGCCTGGTCATGATTGTTATTCAGCAGGAGCAGTCTCTCAGGGTAAGAATTTTGATGAAGAAAGCAATGCCTCTATGAGTACCGCAAGGGATGAAACACGCGATGGATTCTACATGGAAGATGGGGATCCCTCTGTGGTTCAGCTGCTTCATGAGAGAACATTTGCCTTCTCTTTTTGGCCTAAGGTTGGTTAGGGGTAGAAAGACCTGTGCCTCTTTTAATTTAAGTAAAATACGGGAAATGTGCTTGCAAAGTAATAGTGAAGTGTGTGATACTGCTTTTCTGGTGGGCAAGAGACCTTTTTCTGTGAATGATTTGTGGAATAGCACTTTTTTCTTCAAGCTCATACAAACTAGCAGCGGGAATGAAAGAAATTACTTTTTTTGTAGAATAGTGTCATTTAGTAAAACAGTGGACTGCTGGCAGACGTGAGTTCTTCATAGGGCCCATAACCATATGTCAGCAGTGTCCCACCTCTTGCACCACTGTATGGTTTTGAATTAGGAATTTTGCCTGCAGACCAATCTGCAGAATTGAGAGCAGAGACTTTGTAGGATCACCTTTTTATTTTGGGGTGAGGAGATTGTAGGGAAGAGTTTTGGTGACCTACATGATCTAAGCCATTATGTAATATTGACAGATGTAATTGTATTAAGGTATCCTGCAAACATAAGCAGCAGTTTTAGATAGGGTAAAGCTGTATCTTATTTTCCTAACAATGCAGAAAATTATCTAATATAAAATGTTTTTAAAAATACAAAGCCGTAACCTTGTAATAAATCCATACTTAATTTAGTACTCTCCTTTGCAGTAAAGGGAGAGAGAAAAATAAAGTAGTAATAGTCTTAAGCTTACTAATCACCATAACAGGGCCATCTGGTTGGGGCAGGGGGGGAAGGGGGTAGCAGGGCAGGAGGACCTTGCTCTTAATAGGCTTATTTCTGGGGAAAGCAAGCAGTCTGTTGCAGCTGCTGAGATTTGCTAGTGGCTTTTGCACTGTTTTGCTATTCAGGAAGCTAACTGATGCTTATATTCCCTAACCAGCAGTATTTCTTATAGTTTCAAAGTTTCTACTACTTCAGGCAGGCTAGCGTAGAATTTGCTTGAATACTGAAATGGAAAAAAATCAAATAATGCTCATCTTCTCTGCTTTCAGTAAGTATTTTGGAAACGTGGGCTAAAATCTTATTTCAGTCATAGTGTGAAAGTAGAACAGAAAATCCTTCATCTGTATAGGTACAGCAGAAGTAGACTAATAAACATAATTAGAGATTTTTAGTGTACACGCTTCAGTGAAATTTGAAGTGATAATGGGCGTGGAATGAAAATTGACATTCATTAGATGTCCCTAGGTTGGTGCCCGTTTCATAATGTTGAACTTTATTAATAGTGACGCTAATGAGGATCCACTTCCTAGGACAGAATTGCAGATCCAGCCTCTTGGATCTTGAGAACTGTAGCTTTAAGATACTGATTGCAGATGTGTATATTTTCCCTTCCTAACTGTTGATTTTGCTAACTACTGAAGTTCTGTAAAACAACAGTGAGCTGCTACTACATTTTTCAATTAGTACATTGTCATGCAGAAAACTTGGTCTGTCTTTTCTCCTTCCCCTCACAATATAAATGCAGCTTATAAATCCTATTAAAGTTTTATTCTACAAAATTGTGTTAGCTTCTTGCAAGGTGATCAGTTTATCCTAACATGCAAGAATAGTTGTTTCTGAATGTCTTCCTTAAGCTCTGGAAACTGGACTGTGTAATAAGACTCATTTGAGTTTAAAAGGTGACGTTTACAATGAAGGTTCATTACATACTTTTCCTTTACGCAGGACCGAGTAATGATCAACCGATTAGACAACATCTGTGAAGCAGTGCTGAAAGGGAAGTGGCCAGTAAATAGGCGCCAGATGTTTGATTTCCAGGGGCTCATACCTGGGTACACTCCAACAGCTGTGGACAGCCCTCTGCAGAAAAGGAGCTTTGCAGAGCTCTCCATGGTTGGTCAAGCCAGTGTCAGTGGCAGTGAAGATCTCACTGCTTCTCCTCAGTTATCAAAGGCAAGGCTGCATCTTTCTCTTTTTTACATAAAACACTTTATCTTGCATGAGCTTCTCTTGTGTAATAGAAAATAAGCCAGCATAAATAAAATAGGAAAAATGTAAAAGTGTTTCTTTGAATAGAATGAAGGCTTTGTTTTCAGAGTTAAATGTTTAGAGTTTTATTTTAAATTCAGTATAGCAAACAGAGCTTTGCTAATGTTTGGAAATGTTCATTTTATATTAGGAAGATGCACTCAATTTATCAGTTCCACGTCAGAGGAGGAGGAGACGAAGAAAGATTGAAATTGAGGCTGAGAGAGCTGCCAAGAGGAGAAATCTTATGGAAATGGTTGCCCAGTTACGTGAGTCTCAGGTGGTCTCAGAAAACGGACAAGAAAAGATTGTAGATTTATCAAAGGCCTCACGAGAGGCAACAAGTTCTACCTCAAATTTTTCATCTGTTACTTCAAAGTTTATCTTGCCTAATGTCTCCACACCCATGTCTGATGCCTTTAAAACTCAAATGGAGCTGCTGCAAGCAGGTCTTTCACGCACACCCACAAGGCATCTACTAAATGGCTCTTTAATAGATGGAGAACCACCCATGAAGAGGAGGAGAGGAAGGAGGAAAAATGTAGAAGGGCTTGATCTGTTATTTATGAGCAACAAACGGACATCATTGACTGTAGTAAGACCACAACCTTTTTCCTTTTTGCCTCATATTTGTTCTTCTGTCTGTGGTACTTCCTGAATGTATTTTAAGTCTTATTATACTCTCCCTAATAGAAACATACAGTTTTTTCCCAACCAGGTTTTTCTTTGTTTAGAGCTGTTAATTTTTTTTGAACCAAACAAAAGGTGCTCATCAAGATTTTACTCTAGCAAATTGTAGCTGAGTTTTAGGTAGCTTGTACTTTCGAAATTACTTTCTTTTTTTTTTTTTTCCAAAATATATTTCTAACAACATGCATTTTGAGGCTTAAGTATGTCTTTCTTGATGTGTTGAAGAGGGTGGGTCTTGGAGAATCTTGAAGAACATTTACTGGAAATGCAAAAAAACTGCTTTGCCTTTAGCAGTATGTTCTTTATTGTTCAAGGATGCTAAATTTTCAAAAGTCCCTAATGCAGTGATACTACTTTATGTAGTATGAGTATTTAAACACCATTAACTCTTGTGTATGCAAAATCTTGAACATTTCACTTCAGTCCCTGAGATTAGTTCTCCAGCTGTTCCTGTGAAGTGAAGACTAATACAGATGTGATTGTTTTCAGGAGGATGCAGAAGTGACCAAAGCTTTTGAAGAAGATATGGAAGCCCTACCAGCAAGGAACATTCCATCTCCTGGTCAATTAGACCCAGACACTCGCATCCCTGTAATCAATCTAGAGGATGGGACCAGGCTGGTGGGAGAGGATGCCCCGAAAAACAAAGATCTAGTTGAATGGCTTAAATTGCATCCTACTTACACTGTAGATATGCCAAGTTATGTACCAGTAAGTATGGGATTCTAAAAGTGTTGTTCTATTGTATTAATTCAAAAGTTAGTTTTACAGACGTCAGACTGAATTTCCTCACATTGGGCAGAGTCATTCGATTTTGTAGCTTGGTTTCCAACAGAAGTTTTCTCTTTATCCACCATTCCTATTTTATCCACACCCAAGTGACATTGGGGTGTTTGATTAGCTTTTCCTTTCTTAATATTTGTATATAACAACATGTTAGAACAGTGTTTGTCAAGTTCTGCAGAATTTCTTCATCTGATACAAAAAAAATTTCTTCTCACATAATCTGAGAGTAAAGTAATGGATCCATTCTGAAAATTGTTGTGAGAAGGGGTACCATGATTGGTGATTTTTGTCATGAAATGAAAAGCTAAAAAGCAATAAATTTCTCTTCTTTCCAGAAGAGTGCAGATGTGCTGTTTTCCCCATTTCAGAAGCCGAAACAAAAACGACACAGATGTCGAAACCCTAATAAACTGGATATAAACACCTTGACAGGAGAAGAAAGGGTACCTGTTGTAAATAAACGAAATGGAAAGAAGGTAAAAATTAAGTTACTTCAGTCAAGGTCTTTAATAATGTCTTTGCATGTGGAAAGCAGGTTTTCTACTCCAAGCTTTCTCTTTAAAAGTTTAATAATTTGGCACCAGCAGTTTTTCTTACTGGACTGTGCCACCTGGTTCCTTTAATTCCTTCTTTGCTCTTCTGATATGTTCGTATTAATCACCTGAATGAATAACACTCACTTTTTGAACCTATATGGCACATTTTATCCTTAGATACAAATTTTATTACGAGATCTGCCTAAGCTGCAGCACTTCACAGTTTTTTTAAAAACATGATTTTGTCAATTGAGGTATCACTAGCTGGTTTCCATGTAGTTTTCCACAGTAAACTAACTGAAAGTCTTTACTGCCATCCTTCAGAGATGAAAGTGTGCAGATATAAAATATCCATATAAGGAGTTGTTTGGTTTTGTTGTTGGGTTTTTGTTAAAGTCATAACCTTGTCTTTTGCATTAGATGGGTGGAGCTATGGCCCCTCCAATGAAGGACTTGCCAAGATGGCTGGAAGAAAATCCTGAGTTTGCTGTTGCTCCAGATTGGACTGACATTGTTAAACAGTCTGTAAGTGAAACTCTCTTTCCGTGCTTCACTGTAGGTTATTTCACAGAAAAGTTGAAGGCTGTGTAAATTGATTGTTAAGTCTTTATCTCATAGCTGGTTTTGAGAACATTGTAGTGTCTGTGTAGGAGTTACCCAGCTCAGGGGGGATGGTGTTAGGAGGCTGCTGCAGAATGGGATTGAAATACACTTGAAAAATCAGCTACAGTTAAGGCAGCCTTCAATATTTGTTTTGCATTATTTTTTTCTTTTGAGTAACAATCTTTAAAAAGCACAGGTATTTGTACCTTAGGAACTACTAAGAAAATATTTGTCATATTCATAACAGAAATACATTTCATGTCTCAGTAACAGGCAGCATCAAAGGAATAGCTTTTCTGCCTTTTATTTTACAACACTTGTTTGAAAATAAAGGGTAAAATTCTGTAAGTACTCAATTTAATAGAATATTACTATACTGAAATTCAGTACGAATTATAAAGAGATAAACTTGTAACTGCAGTGTATCAGGGTGGGATTTTTTAATGAAGCTACAGAGTTTTCAGCATGTATTGTTTTACAGTTGTGTTTAAATGTAAAAAAATCTGTGATCTTGATTTCTTCAGCTTTCTTTACTTGTTCTACTGCCATTCACTATAGTACTAAGCTAGTCACCATTTGCCAGGGTGAAAAAACAAACCACTTTTGGAGTATGCTGAAATCCCTTCTCTTTCTACTATCATCATCAGTCAACTGCTGAAAGTTAAAAAACCTAATTGAGAATAAAGCTTGTTTTTTCACCTTCCCTTTTTAGGGTTTTGTTCCAGAGTCCATGTTTGACCGTCTTCTCACTGGACCTGTTGTGAGGGAGGAAGGAGCAAGCAGAAGAGGAAGAAGGCCAAAAAGTGAAATTGCCAAAGCAGCTGCAGCAGCTGCTGCTGTAGCATCAACTTCGGGAATCAACCCACTACTAATGAACAGTCTGTTTGCTGGAATGGACCTCACAAGCCTCCAGAACCTACAGAACCTGCAGTCTCTCCAGCTCGCAGGCCTCATGGGCTTTCCGCCAGGGCTAGCAACAGCTGCTGCTGCTGGGGGGGACGCTAAAAATCCGGCTGCCATGTTGCCTCTGATGTTGCCAGGGATGGCAGGATTGCCCAATATGTTTGGACTAAGCGGATTGTTGAATAACCCGATAACGGCTACTACTGGAAATGCCACTACTGCTTCCGGTCAAGGAGAGACTGAGGATGGCGCTTCTAAAACTGAAGAGAAGAAAAATGAGAATGAAGAGGAGAACAAAGACTCTGAGAAAAGCACAGACACTGTTTCTGCTACTGACTCTGCGAATGGATCTGTCAGTGCTGCTACTGCGGCGACTACTGCCACTGCCACCACTACCACCACCACCAACACTGGATTGCCCACAAACCCTCTGGCCTTCAATCCTTTCCTGCTGTCTACCATGGCTCCTGGCCTCTTCTATCCATCTATGTTTCTACCTCCAGGACTGGGAGGATTGACTCTGCCCGGTTTCCCAGCACTAGCAGGACTTCAGAACGCAGTGGGCTCCAATGAAGAGAAGGCTACTGACAAAACTGAAGGAGCTGCCTTTAAAGATGAAGAAAATCTCGAAGGCAGTGATGCAGAGGAGAGCCTTGATAAAACTGCAGATTCCTCCGTTTTAGAAGATGAAATAGCACAGGGTGAAGAATTAGACTCACTTGATGGGGGGGAAGAAATAGAAAACAATGAAAATGATGAATAACCAGTACCAGTTACAGTTAAAGTGTTTTAAACTTTTGACAAGTGGTAGTCCTACTGTTTACACTCACAGTTAATGTCCATACTTAGTTTTTATAAGCTGTTCTGTAACATAGTGTAGCAAAAAAAAAAAGTTCAAGTCATGTTATACAGATGTGTCAAAAGGTATCTTGGTCATTAAGTATTGTGCAGTGCATTATTTATTATCCCTAGGAGAGATGAAATTTGAGAGGTGATCATGTCTTTTTAAGGAAATTGACATAATGCTCTGCTTTTTTTTTCTTTTGGTACCATTGGTATTATGAATTAAGCAGCAATTTGTAATCAAGTGGCACTAATAGAAGGAAGTGCTGCTTAAAGGAAGGATGAAGTTATATATTTAATTTTTAAATTTTTTTTCTTTTTTTTCTTTTTTTTTTTTTTGTTTTGAAGGT
>VZTH01018224.1:130128-266624 GCA_013397815.1 Aleadryas rufinucha
TTTTTTTGCTGTGAAGGTCAAGATGAAATTTACCATACATATCGTACTCGCGCTTCATTTTGACTGTATGGGAGTTCACCCGCTCACATGCGCGCACACACCCACACACACACTCTCTCTCTGACAATCTTCATGATAGTGTGAATGTCTCGGTCTTGAGACGCAGCAATAATAAGGCAGCTGTTGAATGTGAAGAGTACCTTTTGGAAATTAACCCGCGGAGAAGGTTCTTACAGGATAAAGCTACAGTTTAATCGTCTCGTGATCTTGTAATGCACTGGTATAAACAAAAAGAAAAAAAATCAGGTACCTTTTTTAAATTAAAGGACTTTGTTACTTTAGCCACAAAGCTAAACAGCATTACCTCAACTCTAAACTAGCCTTGAAGTTTACAGACATGACTTTGTAAATGTATTGTTTTTCTTTGTTGTGATGTCTTTTTATTTTTTTTTCTTTGGAAACTGCTATCATGTAAGATAAGATGTAAATTGCTGCCAACTGTAGTAATGATGCTTTTAATAAAAGTGACCCATGATATGCAGAGATGTAATTATAGAATGTAGTGTTTAGGGACATCAAAACTGGTGTTCACTTTCTGTATTTGTATTTGTGGCTTTTTTATAGCATTTTCCTGCTATATTCTTTATAGATTAGTGGCTGTAAATGCTGAACTGATCGTCTTCAGGGGACTAGGCAGGAAGAGAAACCTTGAATTGCCTTCATATTTTCCACTCTAAGTAACGCTACAGCAAATGCACGCTAAAATCCCTACTTTACTCCTTCAAAGGGGCATGAGAGACTGAGAATACTTTAAATGTGTTCAGCATGTGATAATGTGGTACACTAAAGAACAAAAGGGCAAAAGAAAAATGAGGCTTTAATAGGCACAATATCTAGGTCATTTATCCTTGGTTAATGGGTAGAAAAACACAATGCTGTAGTGACAGCAAGGGATACAAAGGCTCTGTGGTATCCTGTAGACCAGAGCTTGTGATGCCAGAAACCACTGTGTCAAACAACCTACATGAAACTAAAACTGACCCACTTTTTATAAAAACCAGTGTCTCTTCTGGAGAGCTACCGATTTGTACCCTTTTGTGACCTTTTGATATTCGAGATAATGTACCATTTGAGAACTTCTGTTTTCACGGTGTTGTCACCTTGACACACACATACACAACCAGCTCCGGAGTGAGGATAAAAGGTTAGATTTTCAGTGGAGTACATGAAAAATTAGCTATTTCAGTAGCCAGCTGTGGGTGTACCCCTGTCTTTAGGACTAATATTATCTGTGCTTTTGGAATGCTGGAGAGCTGCAAACCTCACTCTCATGTACTCTGTGAATTTGCACGAGAGCTCAAATGGGCAAGTATTGCGAGGCCGAAATTTGATCCCGAGGGGGATATATGAAAAGGGGTGAACTTGGCTTGAAAAGAATATTTCATGGACAATGAAAGTAGATGAGAAATGAAGGCTTAGGAAGTGAATTTTGTGTGAATGAATCACAGGCACACACTGTTGAAATGAATAGATGTCAGGATGTCTTGTACTGCCACTTAAATAGATCATAGAGAGTTAATGAAGGTCAGGAAGGATTCCCCCCGCCATGGACATCACTGAATGGTTGATGAGGTGTGTTACTCCTGCCTCTTTCTAAAACATCACACGTAGACCACGGCAGAAAGTGAGAGGCTGAAAGCCAAGGCACATTAACTTGGGCAGGTGTGTTACATACTCTGTTGAATTCATTTGAACTGGTTTTTAAGTTGTTATTAAATGCCTTGTCTTATTTTTTTTTCTACCTATAGAATTCCCACTTTAAGAGTTGGTAGGTGCTTCCCATTGTGTGTATTCCTCATATGGTACCAAATAGCCTTTTTTTTTTTTGGTCAGTTCAGTTTTATAATTTCCAGAAAAGATTTACACAGACTAATGATATCCCTTGGGAGAACCCTTTTTAATTGGCAAGACTAGAAATTACATTGTTAAATGCCATACTAAGTCCCTTTCTCCTCTGTCAAAATGGGGAAGTTCCGATAACTTCTATTTTTGCCTATAGGTTTTTGACATGGAAACATCCAAGCCATGATGTAGGGTGTCCAAGTGACAAATGAGTGAATCTTACCCCTAGTACAGGCATCTTCCATTATGGTATTACTCATCTGCCTTTCCTACTCAAAAAAAAAAAAAAAAAGGCAAAACTGGAGAACTGTTGCAACAGAACAAATGCCATGGGAATGGGAGAGCCTTCATGCTCTGTGCTTTCCAAACAGCTTTGCTTCCTAGAAGCCAAACAGACCCCTCACCTGTTGAAAAGGTGGTGACATTTGATTTTCGGAAGGAATATGGGCCCCTGGTATGAAAAATGAAGTGGGGGGATTGCCATCTAATGTCCAAGAAATGTATTACATGAAAATATGAAGGTTTTTCTTTGATTTGACAGAGTTTTTACATGTTAATTATTGCAAAGATTCTTACGGAGTTTTAAAAGTGTGTCTAAATGAATAAAAGCTTACGTGAGTAAGATGCATAGATCAGAAACTATTCTGCACTTGATTCACATTTGGAGCACCCTTTCATTTGCCACCAACCACTTTTTGCTGGACCTCCTCATGGCCATGGAAATGTTAATGGGGTTATCAAGGAATCTAAATTACTTTGTGTTGCTTTCAAAAAGAAAGTACCTGTGTCAAAGTACAGCAGTGGTCTGCATGCTAACACAGCCTGTTCTGTGTGCATGGTGTGCAATCCTGCCAAGGGAAAGAACTGAACAAAACAGATCTGCTCAGGCTACTACAGACACATTTTTTAATAAGGGGACTGTAAAGGAGAACCAGTTCAAGTGTGAGTCTTGAAAGCTGTTGCTGATGAAATAGTGGACAAATTCCTAAACTAGTCCCAGGTTTTTTTAGTCAGCTTCAGTCTCTTGTTTCGTGTTGATGTCAAATATCAAAGTGTATTGCTTACTGGAATTGCACACTTCTGTTGAGGACCTTTGCCACTGAGCACTTCCTCATTTGAGAAGGGCTTAAGATTGAGGGGAGGGATGGGTGTTCAATTATATTTTTAGTATTAAGCTTCCCATTGACTTTTGTATTGTGAACAAAACCTCTTGGGACATTTGAGACTTCTGTTGCTTCTGCACCACGTGTTTCAGCTACCTCTGAATCCTTAATGTCAGGGCTGGGGTCCCTGACTGGGAAGTGTCGGGATATGTGAGGGCTCTCAGTCCTGCTGCCTCCATGCTGTTCCCTGGGCACCTGAAAGGTGCCGGCCCATGAATGTTTCTGACTCCTCAGTGGGAAAGAGTGCTAGCTACAGCTTTTGCTTCCATGCTGTGCAAATGTTGTATCCCCTTGGCTTCAAGTGATGCCTTGGAGAGACCTGAGATGGCTTCTTACATAGACAGGTGATGTTTCAGGCATCTAGTCTAATCACCAGCTTGAGTCAGCTGTTCTGAGGAGAATGTGTGAAGGAAATTAAATTATGTGATTGACAGTCGCTATGATCAAAGTTTGATGGGACTTAGGAAAACCTCCTTCGGAATGCAAGGTGAATGTCCCAGCTCAGTCTGCACGCAGTTTTAGATAATAGATTTGATGCAAAACAGCAGATATTTTGGAAGGAACTATAGTGCAAAATATGTATTTTCTAAAAGGGGATAAATCCATGTCACGGGATGTTTTTGTTTTTCCAACTTCTGCGGATTGTTGTCAGCACTGGTAAAACCATCACGACTCAATCATTTGAGCTATTTCTGTTGCAGTAGCTCAGTGCAGGTAGTTTCCAATCTGTTACTTGTCCTCCCTCAGTCTTTGCTTAAGAAATTAGATATTAGTGATAGCTGAAAGTCAGAGACTTCATTAAATCCTGGTAATTGTAGTTACATTAGAGACAAAAAACCCATCCCTCCATTTAGAAAGTTTGCTTGGAGTATGTTGATGCAAATAGTTTTAATTGGGGTCTTGCCACAGAAAGTCTTTTCTTCTTTTGGTTCCAACTTTTTATACGTGGTCCTTATTAACCTAAGGGGCAATATAGAGACATTAACCATGGCTTCATCAATCTTCTGGGCTGTTGCACCCATGAACTGAATGGCAGGCAAACTGTAAGCCTTAAAATGTCCGGTGATGGTGCACAGCTCTGTGGGCAAAGAGTGGTCAATTCTGCTAACACAGCTTTTACAGCTCTCCTCTTCTGGGATGATGCATTGGCCTTCCAGTTCTCGGGAAGTGCCAGGAACCTGTGGGCTTTGCAGGCAAAGGAGCTGGGAGCAGCAGTGCCATCGGTCTCCTCCTCCCACAGGGTTTCTGCTATTGTTGGGCCTGGGGAAGGATTTGCATATCTGTGAGTGCAGAGCTGATGTTCCCTCCCTCCGCTCAGAGGCCCTGCAAGGAAACTCCATGATCCTTCCCTTTTTTTTTTCTCTCCTCTTTTTTTTTTTCCCCTTCTAAGGGCTAGTAGAAAATAAGAGACGGCCATTGTATTTCACTGCAGCGGCATTGTTCTGCACCAGACAAAGATGGCATATTTTTCTGAACCATAGTTTCTGCTCTTTCAGCCATGGCTGGCTACTGATGAGCAGCTGTGCAGACTCTGAATAGCCTAAGGCATTTCCTAAAACCATTAAAAAATATGAATTTTCCCCAAACATGTGCCAAACCCCTCCCAAAAATATGTGGCAGGAGGAGAGCAAAGCCTTTGCTCTTTGTCCAGAATATATTTTCCTAAGATGAAACTTTCAAGGCATGCCTGCTTTCAGAGAAAGTGTAGAAGTTCTCTCAAACATATCAGTTGATTCCGGAAGGACTTACTTAAGTCCTGTTTAGAAGAATATTTTAAAAGAAAAAAAAAAAGATTTTTTAATATTTTCTTTAAGGATTTTTTGTGAAGGAAAGAGGTGAAAGTCAAGGGTTTAAACTAAGCTATATAATTTTGCTTTATGAGCCAGACAGGTGCTGGTAATAAATAGATGAAGAAAATGTTAAAAATCAGTCCTGTTCCTCATCTGCCATGCATCTGACATTTCTGAAATATCATTTTGGGCTGTCACTGTAAGGACATGCTTTTTCTTCCCAGTCGTCTTCAAGTTCTTCTCAACCAGACTGGCCATGTTCTGCTGTCTCAGTCTGCAGCAGGCTTGCCATCTGCTATATGGCTAATCAATTCACAAAGGTGCTGCTGGGCAGTGCAGACTCCCTGTCCTCTGCCAATATTTTCTGGAAGTTGTCAAACATAGCTGAATTTGTTCTCAGCTGTCACAATCATTGCATTGATTCCAGCTTGTAGCACTTCAGTGACCAGTGGGGTATGCGCTTTGTTTTGCAAGCAGCGTTTGCTCTTTTGTGCCTGTTTGATTAGGCTGGAGCTATTGCTGGAGTCTCAGGGAGCGTCTCTCAGGCTGCAGGTAAAAGGTTTTACCTCTGACTGTTTTACCTTGCCCGCTCCCAAGTTTGAAAGGTGAACCCGTGGGCGAATCAGCAGACCAGGACTCCAGATTCAATTTCTAATTCTGTCTGCTTCCCTGAGGCGGTTGCTTTAATTGCGGCTTCCAATCTTCCGAATGGAGAATGACACTTGCCTTCTTCACAGAGATGTTGTGAGGCTAATGTTAGCAACAATCATGCAGCACTCAAACCACCCTGATTAGGACTGCCTGGGTAGAACTCCAGCTCATCCTTGAACATGACAATCTTCATTACATCCTGGGCTGTCGTAGTACGGCCCCCTCAATCAATGGCTGCCACTGTATGAAGGCAAACCTACTACCCTGCTGTGAGGCACCAAATCTGCCACCTTCTCTCCTCTGTCTCCCACTTCCATGGAAAGCTGTGTGCCAAGCTTTGCATCTCACTTCTTATTGTCCTGTTGAGTTCCCACTGTCAAGGCAGGGCCGCAGCTATTGCTTTTGCTGCACAACCTGCTACCACTTGACCTTGGGGCCACTTTTTGTTCTGACTGCTTATTACATCACAGAAATGGGCACATAAATCAGTACACTGACTTCTTCAGGATGGTGGTTGTTCATGTTTCTTTAATATTCCTTTGGTCATCCCTGGATATGACGGTGGAGCTGCTCCATCTGACTAATACAGTTAGCGAAGTTGCAGGTTTGGATACTGGTTTTAAGTGGCAAGACTTGCATCATTACAGCTTCATGTTCTCCTCAAAAGGCTTCTGCTGCACACACTGCTCTGCTGGTGGGGTAAATCTGAAACTGAGATGGTCGGTTGCTGAAGCTTTAGTATACTCTAAGCTAACAGCTTCTTTTTCTCCCTGGTCATGCAGGTGTGCTGAAAAGCCCTCCCTTGGTGCTTTCTTGGCTTTGCTTACAGCTGCCTCAGTAAGGGAGCTTATGGATACATCAGGGACAGGCAGAGAGAAGATGGTATTCTGGATTTTCCATCCTTGTTCTCTTTCTGTCAGATAGCAAGAAGTGGTTGGATGATGCTTCTTAAAAAGGCCTAAAATCTAGCTTTGCAAGTACCAGTTTCCACCAAGGAGCACCTGTCATTGGCTTTATACAACTGCACTGAAAAGGAGCATTCAGGAAAAGAAAAAGGCATCTGCTGGCTCTAACACTCAGTGTTTGAATTGAGCAAGCTTTTCATAGCCCTATTAGTTTCCCTTGCCATGTGAAGAACTGCCATAATTTCTTGCCTACTGTATACTTATATTTAATCCAAAGGAAAACAGCAATTTTCTAGAAACCGTGAGAGGCAAGCTCCAAAATATCTTTCAGCCTGTTTTCAGTACGTGCTGCTAAATACCTCATGTTTGTCAGCTCTTCTTGGCACCCTTTCTGTGTAACAGCCTCTAATGATTTTGGATCGGCTTCTCTGCTGCTGATGGCTAGTAGGGATCATGCCATGCAGCAACAGCACTCCAATGTGCGCAGGATTTCACCACAACCATTTCAGACGTGGCTGCTTTTAACCTGGATTTGGAATGGGATTTGCAAAACTCTATCAGTGGATTTCACTGTATACAAGTTAAAGGATGAGTGGGCTTCCTTGCACACCATTTAATGAAGTCTTCCTAAAGCAGTTGCGAGTTCGCATGCCAAGAGAATATTAACTAAATTGGAACAAATTATGCTTCTCTGCCATGTGCTTCACTTACTCCTCATGGAGAGGTGGCTTTTTAGATCTCTTCTTAGGCCTCCTGCCTCTGGTGACCCAAGCAACATTTGCGTGCAGTGGTATCAGGTTTTCTTGCTGAGCCTTTACAGTTTGCACCACAGAAATAATCTGCAAGTGACTGTGGAGCTGGTTTTTATGCTGTCTTCACTCTTTCTGAGAGGTAAGGGAGAATATGCTGTGAGCAGGCAAAAGCAAATTAAATCTGCACAGATCTCTTTGATGACCAATGTGCAATAAGGTTGCACGCAAATGCCTCTGTGTCTGCTGCTTGCAGCAAACAAAAATTGTCACAGGCAAAATCAGAACAAGGGGTTCAGGGAGGGACATAGAGATTTCTGTGGGAATGCTGTGGTTTACCCGCCAGGTTGAAGGTGGCAGTGATGCCCTTGGGGTGCCAGGTGAAGACTGAAGGGGTCTGTGGCTGATGTAGTACAGAAATCCTTGGTGGAGCTCTGCAGGTACTGGTGAACTTTGTTAATGGATGCTACAACAAGGGCAGGGAGAGCTTCCCTCATTGACACTGTTATCTTGGGGAAAATGCATGGGAAGGGCTGGCACAAAGTGGCTCTCACACCATCCCATCCTAGGCAGGGTTTCTGACAGAGCAGCTGCAGGAGGGAGGGGAGCCAGAGGTGACAAAATCCCCTCGTAACCTTGTGGAAAAGAATGGTTTCGTCTGCAAGATGATAAATTGATGGTATGAATCAGTAGCAAAATGCAGGGCCTCTCTCTCATGATTCCCGTCACCTGCCAACAACCACTCAAGTTTAGACACGAACAGTTAGAGCCTCTCTGTAAAATGTGTGTAGGATGGGAACATGTGGCACAGGCTTCTCAGTGCTCACTACATGGGTGCTGGGTAGTTTTAAATCACTGAGCACATTTTTAGCTGACACAGGCTGTATTTATGCACGTGGCCATTGGGAGGATGGAAAAGGTAAGGATGCCATCCCGAAAACCGAAATGTCGCCAGATGACCTGCTACTTCTGGACTACCTGCCCATGTTCCTTGAGGTCCTGGCCATCAGATTTAATGGCTTTTAAAAGTTTCTTTTCAGGTTCTGGGTTTATATCCTGTTTTATGTTATGTTTATTCCCTTTGGTTCTATTACTGACTTACAATTGTACAATTCATGTGCTTGCTGACACCAAACCTCGTGTGAATCTATTGCTACCATCCCCACAGGTAAAATGCCAACGGCAGCTACTGAAATCCCAGTAGCAATGGATGTAGCACCAAGTATTGCAGGGAAAAAATCTGTAATCCTCTCAATATTTTTGCAGGTTTGAGTCCTAACCCTCATAGAAATAAAGGCATAAAACTAAAAATGAAAATGTTATCCTGAAGTACAGGCAAACTGACCACTCTGAATTTGTTTAGGAATTACATTTTAATTTTAAAAATCAGCCAAGCTTCACACAAGTAATTCAAGAAGATATAAATGGCTACATTATAATGAGCAGACACCTATTTTAAGTATGATCTATGTTTTAAAGAAAATTCATTACAATAAGTCTTACAATACCAAGCTCTTCAATGAATTTTTCATGTCTGCATAGCAAGATATATATAAAATGATCGTAATCATACACCTTTGGGGCAATGCTGAGCACCAGCTGTTTCACTGATGATTTATAGGTTGCCATGTTCAAGGTTAATAATCAGGAGAAACAGGTTATAGTATGCAATGTATTTATGTCAGGTTAGAAGTTCAGTAGTGAGGATATGATGTTAGGATGATACATGCAGTTTTAATTAGCTACATGCCAGTTTTCTGGAAAATCAAATGAAGCCACTTTCCAAACGTAAAAAAACCTGTGAAAAGTTATCAAGGCTAATTTTTATTTTCAACTCAGCATGGCAGTCACAAAACAGCACTCTGTGCAGCAGCTCCAGCCACTGGCAGAGGCACTGCTGGTGGCCATGGTTGTTTCCTCCCTGGATCCAGCTACATCCATGTGTCCTCCTGCAAGAGGACCCTTGTAACTCTGATTGCAAGGATCTGCTCTTCTATGCAAGATGGTTTCTTTTGTTCAAAGGCTTGAAGTCACCATTTGATGCCATGGGACTTTTTAAAGTTGCTGAATAGTTACCCCTTGGTTTACCAAGGGAACTGGAACTTTCTGTCACAAGGTGTGAGCTCTTCTGCTCAGGCCTGGGGAGCTGTAGCTGCTTGCAAACACCAGAGTCCCTGAGCAGGGCCTCAGAGAATTTTCATTGCAGTGCACTGCTTTGCAAAAACCTTTGCTTCTTCTGTTCAGCTTTCCTGAGCTCCCTTGAAGCTGAATGCTCATCCCCGGGAAGTCAGCAGCTTTCTCCCCACACTGCTGTGATTATATTCACAA
Organism: Aleadryas rufinucha; assembly: GCA_013397815.1. Lineage (NCBI taxonomy): Eukaryota > Metazoa > Chordata > Aves > Passeriformes > Aleadryas > Aleadryas rufinucha. Next base: position 139,617 of record VZTH01018224.1, read on the forward strand.
CAGGGAACTCCAAGTAAGATGAGGAATGGGGCTAATTCATTTCAGAGAGATGTCTTTAAATCTTACCAGATGCACTGATAGCAGACTTCTCTTTGGATGAAAACAGTTGATCCGTCCCATCTTTGCATTTTCAGCTGGGTTAACGCACCCAGCCATGCATGATGGGAGGTGTGCTGGTGCCTGGGTCAGGTCAAGCTTCATGCCCACAAGTTGCTGTGTCCACCTCTTCCTCCAGGACTGATTAGTGGGATTTGAGTCTTGGACCACTGTGAGCCTTTGCTAAGGGTTTCCTTGGTGCTGAATGTTACATGCAGCAACACCCCTCACCCACAGACCCCAACTGCACGCTTTGACTGTTTGATGTCACGCATCCAAGGTCTGTCTCTGCTCCCTGCTGTGCATTAATGTATGCTAAACAACCTGTTGAACTTGTAATAACAAATGCAGCCCAGCCTCTAAACAAATGGCAAGAGGCACCCTGGCATAATAAAATCACCAGAGAGAGGGCAAGGAATAGGACACAGATGAGATTTCATTCTCATAAATTGCCTCTCTATTACACTTGGAGTATATTCACAATAGGGAACTCCAAATAAGATGAGAAAAGGGGCTAATTCATTTCACAAGGATGGCTTTAAATCTCAGCCTATATCCATGCTAGAAAATTAATTATGGCTATGATGAATGAAAGGAGAAGTTATATCAGTAATGAACATCACCATATCATGCTTTCTTAGCCCAATAAAATTTTCTTTAACTAAGCAGCAGCATTCATAAACGTCAGCAAAGCAAAACATGAAGATAATAGGATATGTTGACCTGAGTGTAGGCAGTGGTGCCTATGGGTACAGGAAAAGCTGTTTGAGCCCTGACATGTTTGTGTGTAACTTTAAAAGGCCAGGCTATCTTAGGCATTTCACATAGTGACTGACAAGGAAGTGGAGAAAAAGCCAATAAAAATGGGTGATATAAACATTTCATTGACAGTTGTGGGAGATGGTGAAGGGAGTTGGAATGCCAGGGTGAAAATTTGGCCATTTTGAAGGTAGTAGTAAAATTAGTCCTGCCTGTGGATTCTGGTCTTACAGCATCCAGGTCCTAAACAAAATAACCTAAAGTGTCCTAGTAAGATATTAGACTGTATACCTGGAGTTGTAATTGAAAGGCTTGTGCTCAACCATTTTGTTTCACTACTATGTCAGTGTGTATTGGCCTCTCATTGGCCTGGCAGAGGCCTTTGGAGGTTTAACCAATCCAGTGTCCTAAAAGAGGGCCAACCACCCTTCATGCTCTTCTGTTCATATTCACTTAATCTGTTTGTAAAGACCTTCAGAGACAGAGATCCCAGAAACCATGCTGTCCTTCCCTTGCATTTTACCTTACTCTCCTTGCTGTAGTTTTTGCTATTTGCGTTGCTCCTGCTCTCTGTGAACATGGAGAACTAAACAATCCCTTTTCCTTGGCAAAAGCATTTTCTAGCTTGGAAGTCAGTTGTGTTTCTCCTCAGTCTTTTGTCTTCAGAATGATCCACAGCTGGCCCAGTCTCTCTCTACAGGCTGTCCCTTCCAGACTGCTCCCTTAGTCAGTCTCAAGGCAGGTCCTGGCACTGGCCACCCTGTTTGGGCTAGGACAGTTCATGTAGCCAGGTTGCTTCACCTGGGGCTTCAGCTCTTCCCATTCACACCTCCCGTTAACCAGCTCTCCTCTTTTGCCATGGTGTCCTGTTGTTTTGTGTTCAGCTTGTGATCCTGTTTCCCAGAATGTCCTCTCAGTGGTCCCCTGGCTGGTCACCCCTCCATGTGTTATTTCTGACGGATTCCAGTCCTGTTCTGCTTCTCACCAGACTGCATGGATGCCTCTCCACTGCATTATTTCGAATGAAGACCTTTTTCAAACATGAACACTGCTGTTCAAAATATTTTAAGCATCTCCATGAAGCAGGATCTCTGCTCCCTGCTGAACGCTGTTGGTACCAGGTCCTGGGAGAGACCTCGAAGAATCTGCTTTTAACTATAAACTAAATCCTTTCATACAGTTTCCAATTTGATTTTCAGTCATGTTGCAGGAGTTCAGGTTTGAGCATGCTTCTCCAATTTGCTTAGGAAGATGTTTGGAAGACTCTGTCAAAAGCCTTGCTAACCTCAAGTATATCCACAAAGCCTATTACTTTACCACACAAGGAAATTAATTTGATTTGATGCAATATGTTCTTAACAAACCCGTCTTGGCTGAATCTCATCTCCTTGTTCTCATCTGTGTGCCTACAAATAGTTTTTTTTATTTTCCTGGGAAATGAAATTAAGCTGACAGTGGTTTATAATCCCCAGCCCTCCTTCCCCCTCACCCTTCCCCCCCTGCCCCATGCATCCTCTTCCTTTCTCCAGCCACACTACAGCCTCTGAGTGTGTTGCTGCTGTGGCAGGCTTGGGCCTTCTGCTGAAATTTCTGTCCGTGCTTTCCTGACGTCTTTGTTGTTGTTGTTGTTGTTGTGGGTTTTTTGTTTGGTTTGGGGTTTTTTTTGTATTCCTCCGGTGCAGTAACCCTCCCTCCCCATCCAAACCCCTCGCTCCAGCACTCCCACAGGGGACGGAAAGCTGCTGTTTTCCCTCACATGTCATGACATTTGACCACTTCACCCTCAGCCAAACAGCGAGTGGCTTGCTGCTTAATTTCAGGATCCAAAATACAATTGCTTTTTAAACTCCCTGTGGACTCTTTCCAGGCTATTGCACAAATTAAGCCTGTCTCTACTCCTTTCCCCACCACTTCCTTTCCTTGCAGAACAGAAGCCTCTTCCTTCTTTTTAAACTTTTATATAGTGCCATAAATCTGTGTGGAGATTTACAGACACTGGATAAGACCCCCTGGCTGCCCAGAGGACTTTGGCTGCTTGGCTGCAGTGAGAGGGTCCCCTCCACAGGGCTCTACCCTCCCTCTTCCAGTGGCAGCGTGGACGCCAAATGGGAGCAAAGCATCTCTCTCTTGCCAAGGTCTCCTCGGCAAATGGTGCCGCCCCATCAGAAATGGTTACAGCTTCCTGCTTCTCTACGGGGGTCTGAGATGCGCAGGGATCTGTGTGTCTCCTCCGTGGCTCTGTGGTCCCCTGGTTTGCACCCAAAGCAGAGCGGGAGCTGCAGTTTCGTTTCCTTTACATGCTAATGAGCTCAGCTGCTCTGGCAGCAGCACAGCCGGGCGGGGGGGCTCAGCTGCGGGCTGCGTGCGGCCCCAAAAACTGGCAACAGCATCTCCAAAAGGACAGAGAGAAGCCCCCCGACGGAAACCAGCCCTTCCCTGTTCAGTATCTCGGAGCTGTAACCCATCTCTGTGGCGGCAAGGGTGATGCCACTCTGCAAGAGCGGTTCCCTAGGCTGAGGGCATCCAGCGGTCCTTTCCTCTCTGCTGACTGGAGAGGTTTCACAGAGCGTGGCCCTGGGAACCGCTGCCACCGTGTTGAAGGGCCAAGGGCAGTTCGAAGCTCAGCCCGGGCCATGCAGATGAGTTCAGTTCCCATATATGTTTTGTTTGGAAGTCTACATCCACCATTTTATCTTTGATTCTAACTACACCTGCTAACCAAGTCGAGCTTCATGTGGTTTTGTCCCTCATGCTCACAGCCATTTCTCTGCTGCCTTGCTCAGCATCCAGAGATGCTGGTTTCTGCAATGGAAATAAAACTGTGAAGGCTCTCTGGTTAAGAGACCTCTGTAAATATTATTTGCTATGAACATTATAGCAAATCCCCCCCCACAATTAATAATGAGTGAAAATTAACTGCCAATATACCCCTGCTTTGGTACTTAATGTTACCTCCCTAAATGCTTATAGAAATATGAGCATTGAGTATGCACAATATTGTAGAATTCACCTTTTACAGTGGTCTGGTTATCTCACCAAAACTAAAGTAGCTGGACTGCAAAACTTATCTAGTGAGTTAACAAATCTTCAGAAAGCAGAAGTCACAGGGGACATCCACTGTTTTGCCTTTTTAATCATTTTTGTCTTTGAATAAAATATTCTGCTTCTCCAGCATACTATAAAACCATCTTTGTGTAGGTACTTGGTATGCTGTGCCATTCACAGCAGCAGCTTAGCTGCACAGCCCTCTTACTAGGTGTTGCATGCCTATTTTAAAAAAAGCAAACAAAAACAACACCACCAAACTGTGTCGAGACAGACCCCCCAAAACCCTGGGTGGGCATAGCCATGTTGTGGGGTGCAGTGGCCACAGGAGGTGCTGTACTTGTGCTGTGCGTGGGGCAGCTGCCCCAGCTACACTGTGTGAACCTGAACTTTGGTGTGAACCTGAACTTCTGCATTTCCTGCCTTTGTGTTGTTTTGTTTTGCTCCATTGTTGGCTGGCCCGGCCTCCCCCCTCCCCTCGCCAGCGGATGCACCCTGAATTCAGCGTCTTCCTATTCTCAGAATCCCTCCCTTATTTTCTCCTCTTCTGGCTGTGAACAAACTTTTGTGCCTTTTCCATGTTTTGCTTGATTTTTCCAGCAGCTGAGTCAGCATCTCCCTTTCCCTGCGAGGCAGCAGCCCTTTAAAGCCGCTGTTATCTCGCAAGCGTGCCATTTGCTGCAACCACCACCTAGAGCGGGTGAGATAAGTGAGGCAGTGGAGGGAGTAACCATCCCCTCACAGCTCATGAATGCTTCCAGTCATGCTGGGAAATAATAGAAATATTTATTCTCTGGAAATCTTCCCGCAGCTGCTCTTGCTCCCTCTTTGTTTCACCCAGTGCTGCCTATCTCAGTGGCAAGCTGAGATGGAACTGGGAAAGGCCTGAGCCTGGTGCAAAGTCCAGGTTTTCTCCTCATTAGCAGGATTTTTAGAGAGCACTGGAGTGAGCAGAGATCATCTTTCCCCCTCTCCTCCATGACAGCTTCAGCCTCCAGTACTGAAGGGGCCTGGCAAGAAATGGAGCAGCGGCACCAAAACCTCCTTGGCAAGTGTCCTGTGCAACCAGCCCGAGGTCTTATGGGGCAGTGGACCAGCCAATGCCAGCAGCTGGGCTCCATGTTGGGACTGAGGGCGACCCTCACTTTTCTCGTAAGGCCACTAAGCCGCAGTCGCCACCGCTTCCCCAGAAGGATATAATGGAGAAGAGGCCCCGGCACAGGCACTGGTGAGAGGTTTCGTGGTAAAGAAGACAGCACTGCCATGCCACCCAGGACAGGTTTGGCCAGGCTGGCTCAGCCAAGAGCCAGTGGAAGGAGCAGTGAGGGCCAGGCTGCTGTGTCAACACAGAGGTGTAGGTGCCCACGCAGAAAGGGGAAGAGATCCAGGGGACACACGCAGACATTCAGTACTTAGAGGCCTTTCAGCATCCCTTTTAACTTCTCTGGGTGTAACCCTCAGGGTAAAAACTGAAATTGCAGCTTAGCTGGAAAAATCACACAGCACGTGTGATAAACACCCACTAGAGCTGTGAGTTCTTACCAAGGAATATCCTTCCTTGGTATCCCTAATGAGTCAATGCTCAGGTTAAATGCAAAACTAGTTTAATCTGCTATTCTCTCTGGAAGGAACCTGTCATGCAGCCATTTCTTGCAATGGGGAGGCAACTGCTTTCTGGTGAAAGCTCCTGTTCTGGAAGGTACATGGTTACAGGGGAATCTGCCATTTCTATATCTGACCAGCAACTTCTACATCAGCTGTTTGTGATTAACCTTTTTCTTCTTTCTCTCTTTGCAAACCAGCTGAAGATCAAAGGCTCAAATCCGGAGCGCCAGGTTTATCTCAATATGCTGTGACTGAGCCATGGTGTTTGACAGGCTGGAAGTGGCTGTATGGGATCTGGGCAACAGTGGCTCCCTGTTCTGGTTTTGTACCTCTTTCTGTAAGGGAAACTGGGGAGTGGTCAGGGCTGTGCTGAGAGGCCAGATACTATGGCTTGCTAATGATGTTTCCGGGAGTTTAACTGGATGCTCTGTATTTTTCAGCCATAGCAGACTACAAGTGCTATCAGAGAAAAGTCTCATGCTGATATCTTTGTACAAATACATGTTTATTGTTGTACTGAAAATTGCAGGGAGTTTCTATAAGATAGAGCTGTACTTCCTGTGGTCTGTATCAACTGAAGGATGGCCAAATTCAGCCCCATGACTTTTTGCTGCTGCCTACGTGCCTGCTCGTGTCCTGCTCTGCTCTAGTCCATGCTGTGTCCCACTGCAGCGCAGTCCCCAGTGTGCATTTTTTTGGGTTCATTCCTGCCCTGCAGGCTGCTGGAAGAGATGGGCTGAGCTGTGCACAGCCTCCACGCGGCTCCAGCTCCCCGTGGAGGCTGTGCGGGGCCTGTGAAAAGCCATCTGTGCCTCGGGACCCCTTCGTCCATCTCATCCAGACGCTTTTGCCCAATGTATCAGGTGGAAGTGGCTGGATCTTGACCAATTTTTAATTACCAGCGCACTGATTGAAACGGTGGCAGCGCCGGCTACCTGGAGTCAGTAGGAATTGACTCCTGTCATGTGGTGGGTATAATCTGCTCTCACTGTGACCCTGCTGTGGGACCAATGCCAGGAGACCAAGAGCAGAAACCGGATTTTCAGAGGCAGTGAAAGCCCACAGCTTCTGCTGGAGGAGCAGAGAGCAATGAATCCTCTGTGACACTGTGAATATCAGGCCACGGTCCCTGGCCAGCCCTTCTGTGTGTGGGACTGCTATGAGATAGCATTGTGGCATGCCATACTGTGTTCTCAAATAAAGAGAGGAAGGAAAAGGATTTTAAGTAAACAAGAACAGAGCAGTTCACAGAGCTGACCGCCACTGCCAGGCAGCCTCGTCAATAACTTGCATACTTGCCTCAGACTGCAGATTATTTCAATGTCAGCACAGATGCCATTTCTGGAAACTCCCTGCAGACCAAGGACATCAGAGGAGCCATTTTATTGTACTTGATGGGTGAGTGCAGGAGGCAGAGGTTAATAAGACTGGTATTATGCACAGAGTATGCAGAATAAACGAGGCATCATGAAAAGTTTGTGTGAAAAACGTTTCATTTTCTCCATGCATGCTGAAGAAAAAAAAAACATTTCCTCCAATTCCTGTTTTTAAATGCACATTTGTGACTTCTGCAGTGCCGTAAGGCTCTCCTGAGCATAAGACTTCTCACCTAATATGCACATATTTAACCGCCTCTGAAACTCATTTATCTACACCAGCTACTTCCAGACTCCCTGGCATAAAACAGTTTTGCACCAAAGCTGTGTTTGTATTCTCATATGTGACAACACCACATGAGGTGTTTTGGTGTTATTTTGTAAAGTCTCTCTTTTCCTACGCACGAGCCACATTTGTCTGTGGGTGTAAGGAAGCCTTCCCACCCCCTCTGGCTTTAGAGACAGATCTGAGAAAAGCAATAGTTGCATTTTGGAATACTGTGGAAGTTTAGAAAAAGGCAGTATTTTTCTATGTACTCTAAAAAATACTCGAGAGCATAGAGAAGTTTGGGATCACATGTTCAGATACTCTCACCAGAAGTCACAGTGAGTTTTGTGGCTGCGGAAGCTTTCCAAAACCCCCCGTGTGCAAAACCCAGGCGGCATGCTGCTTTCAGGGCACCTGGTGAGTGCTGTGACACTCACATGCCCAAACCCTGGGAGGCACATACATTGTTGAACATGCCAGAGGGCTGCCAGCACCACCCTTCTTTGTAAAGGTGACCTTTATGTCATGGAGAAACCTCCCTGAGCATCAGGCTGTGAAGAAGGCACATCTGTCATTCCTAAATAATTCTTGAGCGAGTCTTCCTAGACCTTTCAGGGAGCACTGCAGACAGAAGGAGAAGAAAAAGGTTTGCTCTTGCTAACCTTGGAGTCTTTGCAACACTGCAAAGGCAAATCTCAGGGAGATGCTGGGAAGGGAAGGGTCTCAGGTCACTTATCATCACATAGCTCTGGAGGGCTGAACAGGGACCCCAGCGCAGCAACGGTGAAGGTGCAAGCCCCTGGGGATGGGATGGAGTGGGATGGGACGGGACGGGACGGGATGGGATGGGATGGGATGGGATGGGATGGGATGGCCTGACAGTCAAGTAGGTGGCTGACTGAGGTCAGTTCTCTGAGCAGGAAGCACCAGTTTGTGTGTGCTGTGAGAGAAGGGAAGAGGGTGCCAGGATGTCCCAGATCTAACAACTCCTGGCCGCACTCACAGCAGCCACGAGTGCTTACAAAGACAAAATATTAATGCGTTGGCTGGCTGAATGCTCAGGCTCAGTGAATGCTGAGAAAGCAAAGGGGCTTCAGCTATTTTGAAGACAACAAATCCAGACAAAAGATGCAGCAAAGCCGACTGTAACAGCATATGCCACAAAAAGTTAGCTCCTCGTCCTTTGTAGGCAGGATGGGCTGCAGCTGCAACGCAGGGGGAGCGAGGGGGGGCTGAGCAGGAGTGCAGCTGCTCCCGTCACGTGGGGAGAGCCCACTCGGCACCTCCTGGGGAAGGCTCAGGAAAGAGGAGGAAGGGAGGGGGCTGGCCCCAGGATCTGTGATATTGCTGCTGACGGGAAGCAGATATGTCGGACGAGGGATAGCGAGCACCAGGCTGCACATCAAGGTGTTCCTGTGCAAACTGTCACCCAAGTAAAAAAAAATTGGGAGCCTTGAAGGTGATGAAGTTGGTGCTGGCTGTATGGAGATGTAGAAAGGCTCTTGTGCTGTCCTCCAGGAGTCTTGAAGTGGTTTTTGTTCATTTGGAAAATGCAACACTTTATTAAGGCTGTTGATTTACCACCAGTTGAGCTGGAAGAATAATGGATGGATAAACAGGGATTTTTTTTTTAACCCCAGATGCTTAACAAACTTATTCCCAAACAGACAAGAACATATATTACAAATTAAAATGGGATGTTTGGGAACCAGCAAGTGAATCTGGATGGAGAATCCTTTGTATTACAGCCTTGAAGATATTTTGCAGATTTTACAGATTATCCATCAGGGTTCAACACGCAGCAGTGCTACAGGACAGGAGTGATATTCTTGAAGAATTTAAGCACATAAAGTTAATGATGTGAGAACAGGTGTTCACTGCTGTAGTTGATGGGGAGGAGTTTGGTATGGCATCTATATAAGGACAATATGAGCAGTGAGAGATTAAAATGCATATGGGTAGAAACAAAGAGACAGAATACCAAATAGCAGAGATGCCACGTGTGAGCCATGGGGTGATTCTGAAAAGGGTTAAAAAAGAAGCTGCTGCAAAGGTTAAAGCTGTAACTCAAACACAGATTAAAAACAAAAATAGATTACGGTCCAGCAATGGATGCTGTCAGGTGCCTGGATGCTCATATATTACCTGCATGAAGGAAAACGACTGCAACACAAAGCAGACGGAGTCGAGGTGATGGCACGGCAGTTCTGGCACCATTCGACCAAAACATTTGTGACCACAACGGTCCCCTTGCTGGGAGTGACCCCCCTGACCTATCAGTGGGTATTGCTGAGAGCATCGTAGCACCAAATGGTGGCTTCTTAGCATGGGGATTGCGATTAATAGTGGATTTGAGCACTCAAGTTAATGCAATTTCCATTACTAGATCTTTTTATCGTTCCCTGTAACTTTCTCAAATTAATTCTAGGTTTTCTTGCTCGAGCTTTCCTCATGAGTGACTTGTTGTTTGAAGAGGTGGGGGAGGGAAAAAGGCAGGAATGCAACCAGAAATCCAGTCTCCTTTTTGATTCTTACAGAGGGGTTTAACCAAATGCAACCATCTGACCTGAATATTTCAAATAAAACCAAATAGATTTTGTTCAGTCATAGCACAACCTCATAAATCCCTGTGGAACAGTCCAAATTCCAAGAAAACAGAAGTAATTCTTTCTGTATAGATGTGGCAATATCAGATTAATGGCCTGTGGAGTAGCTACCATACAACTGTGAACATATTCAGCTCCTGAGAACCTTTCTAATTCTTTTTCTCCCCATCTTTTTCTCCTGGGCTGCCTCTGACCATCATTTCAAACTCCACTGAAATACATAAGCGTAAGCTCTACTGAAATGTTCAGGGCAAATGGACTGGAGGATACAAAACCTCTCAATGGCACAGGAGAAAACACTTTCTGTGAATACACACAAAGGAACTAAAGAGAGGATAAGGACCTCAGGCTGCTGGAGTCTAATGTCCTTTTCTGTCACTGTTGGGTCTTAATAACTGATGTTTATCAAATGTTGCTTTGTCATACTATTAGTTGAATTTGCTAACAGGGAGGCTGATGTTTATAACCTGTCTTACCAGCACAAGACTGGGATGAGAACATCAATACGAGTTTGCCTTAAAAAATGGAAGTAAAAACAATAGAGAAAAGCATTGGGTGGAAAGAGAACTGATGCTGTTGAGAAGTTGAGATCAGAGACACAGGGAGAAGAGGATCTTGAACCTGCTGCCTAACAGGACTGCAGCATCTCAGGAAAACGCGTTTCTCCTCAAGGAACACTACCTGTTTTTAATGTACCGGAGCCTACCTATAGCTCCAGCCTGTGCAGCCTGGTGTCAAACAAAGCCTAGAAGTACACATTGCCTGGAGCACAACAGGCTGCGATGATAGGCTGAGAAATCTGCAGAAAACACAAAAGATCAAGCCGAATCCTGCAACTTGCTGCTCGTTTTAGTTGAGAGATTAAAATACCAGCAGAAAAGAAAGAGATGGAGCAGATGCAGCATCTCCATGGGGCTTCTTCTTGCAGCCGCTTTCCTGTCCCTGTCTTGTGCTTTCTCGTCCTCGGAGTGTCACAGCAGTCGCAGTTACTAAAAAGGCACACGGCAGCACCACAGCGTGCCAGAGAGGGTGTCCGTGGGGGGCAGCGGAAGGATGGATGCAACCCGAGGCAATTCAGAGACACACTTGTGTCTTCTTCGGAGGACATGGGACTGCCCCACTTTGGGCCAAGGAGCCATCTGCTCTTGGATGCAGAAATTCCCAACTTTCTGGTGCAAGATGACCTCCAGGCTCTTTCTGGAGACAGAGGGGATGTTCCATGTGGGGTGGGACACCCAAATTGGGTAGTGGGCAGAGGAGGAGGGAGAGGTTGGATGGCCCTCCTCTCTCTCCTGGCCAACACTGCACTCATCCCACTTCCACGGTGCCTGACCTGTGATTTCATAGGGATACCTGGCTGCATCCTGATGAACTCAGAGTTATTGTCACCATGTGGACAATGACCTTCCCCGGCCATGACACCTCCTTCTGTTTTGGGGGAGAGAGCCAGGTGGGCTGGGGCACCCATCTCTCTGTCTTACATAAATTTAACAACAACAAAAAAAATTTCATTGAGCAGGAAAAAAAATGCTCAGCAACACAGGAAATAAGTAAAGATTCATTTCACTCCAAAGAAGACCATCTCATTTTGTTTTGCCTTTTAAAGTCCTTAAACACAAATAATTTCCAAAGTGAAACATAATTTTAAAACACAGAATTAAGTATTTTCATTTTGAAAATTGTAGATACCTTCATTTGAAAACTCCAAATTAAACACCGGTGAATTTTTGTTTTATTTGTCAAAGCTATTCCCAAAAAATATGATGAAATTAGCAAATAGCTCCAAGTGACTTTGAAACAAAGCTGTCCCACCACTAACCAAGAGCATAACTTTGGTCCTTCAGCATGCAGTAAGCTTTTAATTCCATTCATCACTCCCTAATGTGCATTAAAAATTGCACATAAGATATAATTATTGAGCTGTGTAATCCTTGCATAGTGGGAAAAAGAAGAATGATGAAGTGTATCTGCCAAGCTCAATCCACATCAGTCACTGGCTTCCCGGGCAAATTCCTTTCCTGGATGAAGTCAACAGCAAAACTCTCAGCAGCATCGAGAGTTTAAGGTGTTTGATTTATTTTGTTATATTTTCTTGTCCCCAAATGTCCTTTAAAAGCACCACTTTTTAACCTGAAAATTTGGGTCCACTGTGGGAAGAAAAAAATCCCAAGAAACCAACCAGAGCACCCTGAAGCTCCTCAGTTAGCAAATGTACTTTCAAGGCTGCAGGGCTGCATCCTGATGCTGCCGTGGTGTGGGGCTTCCAGTCCACAGGTACCGGGTGCTGCGATGCCGAGCCACCGACGGCAGCGTGCCAGCTCCAGCACATGCATGTCACCCCCTCCCACACACACACGTCTGCACCCACACACACACACACACACGTGCACCCGTACACCCCCTGCCTCTCCCAAAACACACACACACACCCACACACCAAAGGAACCCTGTGTGCCCTGTCCAGCCTCCCCGCATTGTGCTGTCCCCACCATACAGCTCCCATGTCAAATTCCAATATATCTTAAAATAAGTCTGCTATGGTTTTTTTTATTCCAGTTCAATTATTTGCTTGTCTGTCCATACAAGGGCTATTCTCTTATCAATTATGTTTTTTCTCTCACTCACTTCCACTCTTTTTCCTTCTTTCTTTTGGGGAGTGTATCAGAGCTGGAAGATGCTAATTAACTCTTTGCATAACAGGGTCCCTGGCGCACACCATCACCCGGGGAAGGTGGGACGGTGAGGAGGAGGAGGAGGGAAGGGGAGTGAGGAAGATGACACAACAAACACGAGTCCGCAGCAGCCTGTTCCAGACACAACATCTGCAGAATGAGGCCATTTTTCTGTAACTCTAATCTCATAATTCATTGTTTGTGCGGTGTTGGTTACAGTAGCTGAAAGGGGGGATAACAGCAGGTCAATTTGGCAGAGAAGCGCATTTGAATCTTCAATGAGGGACTAGCCCACCTTCTGATAAGCGGCTGAACCATGGCCAGAAACAGAGAAAATAAGCAGGAAAGTGGCTTAAAAGGAGAGAGAAGACCTTTTAAAATTATATAAACCTGATAGAAAGACTTATTTCTTTGAATCCATGGGGGTGGCACGCATTTGGCGAGCACCAGGGCAATGCAACAGCCTTTTCCTTGCCACTGCTGTTCTTTGGGCTTCCGTGAGAGCAGGCTGCTGGATCAGCTCCTGTAGCCAGGGACTTGCCGGCAGTGCCATGGCACTGTCTTATGCTGACGAGCCTTTTGCCTTTTTTTTTCTGCAAAAGGAAAAGAAAGAACAGGTTGGTTTTTTTCCCCATTACATATAAGGATGCCTGAGCCCAGTGCGGGCGGTTGTGTGAGAGGTGTTGGTTAATGTTAGTGGCTGATTACTAAACTTCTTGTTTTGAACCACAAAACCCTAACATGTCAGCCTAAATTAGCTAACAGCAAGGGAGTGTCCTTCTCGGTTTGCAGGCCACAGCACATCTGCTCTTTGAAGAAAGAGAATGAGCAAAATAGGGTTGGGTGATTGTTGGTGGCTTTTTTTTTTGCCTCCCCTCAGCCTCCCATTTGTGCGTGTGTTCATAAATATCCTGATGAGAGGCTGCCTCTGCTGTTGGCGTGTGGAAAAGGGGAAAGGAGGGTGGATAAAGAGCGATTCTCAACCCGCGTGGGGGACACCCTTCCTCCCCTCCCCACCACCTCCTCTTCCTTCCCCTCCCCTCGCCATTTGACCTTGAGCTCGTTCTCTGCTCCCACTCCCCTCCTCCCCCTGCCCGCTTGCATCTGGTATCCGAGACAGGCTGGTGCAGCTGGGGGGCTGAAAATCCCCCTCCCCACAACCCATAACCCCTGCTGCTCTGGGAGGACCACACTCTGGATGCTCCCCATGTGCCCCCAATGCCACCCCTGGGAGCCAGGGCTGAGGGTCGGGACACAGCCCCCTCGGCTCCCCAGCATGGGTGTCCTACACCGCAGCGCTGCCACTTGTCTCCCCTAATCTGGTTGTCCTTTCCAGCAGCGTATTGGGGGAACAATGGGCAGCCTTGTGCTGGCCCAGGCTGCTCGTCCCCGTCCTTGCAGCTGGCGCGTCCACCGGTGCTAAGCTCCAGTGAGCAGGATCAGCTGAAAGCCTCATTCCCCTTCACCCTCTTCAAGGGCTTGCCTATCCGCTGGGGCCGCTATCGGTTACACGAAACATTTGGTTTGCAATGGCCTGTTTGTGCTGCAAGGCAGAGGGCTCTTCCAGCAGCGGGCAGTGATCCTCGGCAGAAAAAGCTCGCCCTGTGTTAGTTTACAACAGTTTCACCCACACAGAAAAGTACAATGGAGACAGATCATGCACAGTGACAGGCTGCCGGCGGCTCCAGGGGATCCATAATTTATGATGTTTTTCTTACCGATCCGGTTTTGGATTTCACAAGCGGGCCCGTTTCCTTCCCATTTGTTGCTTCCTTCCGTCCTCCTTTGGAGAAACTGAACACTGGGCTCAAAAGGAGCGACAGTGGCAGCAACTGCCTGGCTCTCCCATGTGGCTGTGTTTGCACTGAGCAGGTGGGGGTTCCCTGGCCTCACCTGGCTGCCCCGTATTTGTTACAGAGAAAGGTGGATGCCCTGACACACCTCGCTGTAGCTCAGCTTCCCAACAAACAGCAGCAGTGGCAGCCCACGCAGTGCTGCCCCTATCCATATTCAGGTTCACCAGGTCACCTAGTAAAAGCAGGACTGCCAGGATGCCCAGCAATTGGCTGGGTAATTAAAGGTAAAGAGGTTAATAATGGCTTTTAAGGATTGTTCTTACTCAAATGAATAAGAATCAAAACTTAATCTGATCTACCATGCATAATCTAGCTGTTTCTCCCTTGCCAGAAATAGATGCACCAGGGCAAGTTGAGGGCAGTCAGATGCCGCCTCTGCAGCAAGCACGGGTGTCACCAGTCACATCCAGACATGGAGGTGCAGAACTATGGGTTTGTCCACTGGGCCAAGCCTGAGCCCTTCCTCTGGGGAACACCCCAATTTCAGATCTGGAGCTGGATTTTTCACTGAAGCCCATCCCCACCACAAGCTTCTGGTCCTGCCTGCTCTGTGGCCACGCTCCCAACCTACCCACACCTGTCCAGGAAGCCACCAGCACAGAGATGGCGAAAGGACCAGTGCCTTTCCCACCACCCCCGCCCCACCCACTCACAGGCTGGCAGTGAGGGTGTGGGGTGCATGCCCCGGCCCCATGCCATGGCTGCCGGCCCTGCCGCAGATGGCTGGCTCATCCGGTGGCTTGGGAATGACCAAGTAAGGTTAAAACCACAGTCACTGTGGTTACCAGCGCTGTGATTAGTCACACAGTGAGTGATCCAATTATAGCAACCCCTCCCCCGCAGCACCCTCCACCTCATCTGTGCAAAAGGAAAAGCCCAGGCTTCCCTTAACTCGATTTCAAGGGAAAGGAGCTGAAGTTGGACAGGGAGAAGCAGGAGGCCGGGGGAGGTGCCAGTGAGGTGTTGGTTTCCAAGACCACCATGAATCACAGGGATAAGAAGCCCTGCTTGCCTCTGTGCTGGGGCACTGTCTGAAGTGACACAGCTTTGGGGGCGGTGGGGACCCTGAAGCCCAGGGAGTGTCAGAGGGTGCAAACCTCTGCGGCAATGTCACCATGTGGCCTTGGCAGGACAGTCCACCTCCTGCCAGTGCAGTTTGCTGACCCTGGGGCTGCTGTCCTGTTGCTTCCCACCTGGAACACTGGAGCTCTGCTTCCTTTTCTTTATTTTTATTTTAAAAAACGAACTCAAGCAATTTCAAATACTCTGCCCGATCTGCCTTGCAAATGGCTGTGATTTTTAGAAACCGACTTCCCCTCTTGAGGGGCCCAGACCCTCCCCCAGTCAGGCAGGGAAAGGGGATGAGGGAGACCAGGCTGCTCGGCCCCATCCTCCTCTACCCCAGCTGGCGCCGGGAGCAGGTGACAGGCACCTGTGTCCCTGCGCCACCGGGCGCCCCCCGGGCTCGCTCCCTGGTGGCCACTGAGGTGGTGTGAGGAGCGGGTGGGAAGCACGGGGGGAGGGAGGGAGGGGAGGCATTAATTTGCTTCTGTGGGAGGCAGTAGTGCCTGCCCACAGAGCGTGGGGCTGGGCACCACCTGGGCACCCCAAACCACCATCCTGCCTGCAGGACCCTGTGCCTGCGGATCCCGCTGGCATCCTCCACAGAGCCCTCTGTGCAGGGCATGCTGCTACCGCCATCAGTCACCGTTATTTATTGTCTTTCAGTGCCGAGCAATCCCAGCGGCACAAGACAGCTTGGTAATGCCGATCCTGCACTGGATTCTTCTCTACCTCTCCTTGCACATGCAGGTTTTTTTGGCCGTGCAGTGCTCAAATGTTACCACTCCAGCTCAGTTATTGAGCAGGATGTGGGCTGAGAAATGGCCGAGGCAAATCTGCAGACGAAAAATGATGCCACAACTTGGTTCCCATGCTGCCAACTTTTGTCCCAGCACACAGTTTTATAGCTGAGCTCTAAAGCCTTGGGAAACCACCTAACG
The DNA here is from genome assembly GCA_013397815.1 of Aleadryas rufinucha. Lineage (NCBI taxonomy): Eukaryota > Metazoa > Chordata > Aves > Passeriformes > Aleadryas > Aleadryas rufinucha. Next base: position 155,903 of record VZTH01018224.1, read on the forward strand.
GAGACCTTGATCCTCTGGAGCGATGTTTGCAGTGGTGTTCATGGGATGAGCTGTTATAGCCCCGGCTCTCCTTCTCCATCTCATGGATGCAGCCGCTTTCCTCCCAGCAATGGGCTTTACAGGTCCATCTCATGTGTCCCTCAGGTTTTACCTGGTCTGGGCTCAGGAAACATGCACAAAAGATGAGGGCTCTGTCCCCAAGGTGTGTGAGTGAGGGATGGGAGGCTGCGGACTGATATGGCCTCAGTGGTGTGCTGTTGGGTTGTTTCCTAGGCTTGTCAAGATCCTGCTGGGAAAAATCTCCCCTCTTGAATTAGGGAGGAGTCCGTGGCTCCTGTTACTGCCATTCCCTGTCCGCCTGCTGACAAATCACTCCTGGCTGAGGGCACTGCTGTCCTGGGGATCATACGGTAATTTGCAATGAGTTTCTTGGCCTTTCAGGGCAGTAGCTGTGAGACACTATCCAAAGTATTTTTGAGGGTAAGATGGAGGCAGGCACCTCCCACTCAGCCCACCTGATTCATTTCCTAATAGACTTTGACTCAACACATTCTTGACTCCCTGAATAAGTGGGAACTTTCCTGGAGCTTTTCCAACAGGTGACCTCTGATATGCTGCTTGCCTGTTGATGTTGCCTTCCTGTTTGAACTTTCCTGGTTTTCCTATCTCACTCCCTTGCCTACTTTTCTGCCTGTCAGGAGGATTTCTTCCCAATCCTGCCTCCAGTCCTCCCCAGCCAAGCCAAGGAAAACATCCTCTCCCCCTTTCATAGTGATGTGTTCCCCTCACACAGCCACTTGCCAAGGGCAAGCAAAATGCTCTTCCTATTGGAGACTGGTGCTTTGGCTGCAACACCCTTGGGAATGGGAGCCCCCCCCCCGAGATATAGAGAACCATACCTCTTCCCTATCCACCCATCCTCCTAGCCTCTGGGGTAGGTTTCAGAAAACCAGCACTGGCACAATAATATACTGTAGTCCGTTCTTGAACCCATGCCAGCTCCAATAATCAGCATTGCAGCCTGGGCAAGCAGCAGCAGATGTCCAAAGCCTCAGAGAGCCATTTCCCAGTGGAGGAGAAATGAATGACATAAAGTCTAGGTCAAGGCAGTCCAGCCCCAGCTGCTGCAGTGCCTGGAGTATGGACTGGCAACAACTTTCTTGGCTCTGGGAGTGCAAGGGTGAAGTGATTGAGGAAGGGCTGAGGAAAGCCCACCTGCCTCTCGCAGGCCACCTCAGCCCTGGGCATTTGCACCTGAGGGCACCACTGCAGAAGGAGCATGACGTTCTCATGAGGGTTGGGAGCACCCAAGGTCAGACTCCAGAGCTGACAGTCAGACAGGTTGAAACATGCTGCGTTAAAAAAATTCTGGGTGTTAGTTATTTTCTATTTGCCAAGGTGTGCCAGTCCACCAGCTAGGCTAACTGGACTGCCTGAGCCCTTTTTCGCAGTATGTTTGGCCTCTGCCCCAGGAAATGCTTGTAACTGGGGCAGAGAGCAGATGAAAAAATTCTCTATCCTTTCACACAGCATCATCTTCATATGGCCTCTGCACAAAGCATGCAAAAAAATGCCAGGTGCACCTTCCCAAGATCGAGTATAATTGCACATGAAGCAACAGGACTGTGACAGCAATGTGTAACAGGCACCCAGCATAAATCCTGCTCATGAGGCTACAAGGACTGTCAGAAACATCACCCTTAGTGTTGTTTATTGTTTGCACACCAATGAGATATAGAAGCAATTCCCAAGGATAAGGAGTACATTTTCTCCACATCTTGGCAGAGCAGATTCCTCCAATAAGTGGCTTGGATTTTAAAGTCTTATCCAAACCCCACAAAATTCTGCAAACCCCAATCTGCTGAGGTTCAAATTCTTTGTGAGTAAAGTAGTGGAAAGAGAAACAAAATAATATTCTTTAATGAATGGAAGGAAGAGAAGAATTTCCCAAATAATTATAAGTGTGTTTATAGTGACTCCCACTGTTTTATGCCTGTGACCCTGGGTCAGATGTGGGGTATTGTATAGATCCATCCATAAGTACATAATACACTTGTCATAGATGAGATCAGCTCTGATGTATTTTTCTGGCAGCTTCAGAGCGGTCATATTTTCGATGTTTTGTCCAGTCAATCACATCTCAAATGGTGGGGTTTCCATCACATCCCTCCACTGTCTCATGGGAACTCTTTGTTAGGACAGTTTCTCGGTGTTGCCAGTAACTCTCCAGCTAGAGAAAGACAAGCCTTGTTTGCAATTCTCCTAAAGATTACCTGTTTTATTTGTATTAACTGTCTTCAAAATGTAATCCCTTGCAGTTCTCCCTGGCTCTTATCAGCCTGACTTGCATGGTTCAAGGAGCACATACCTACATGGCTGAGCACAATGCTGGGCAGGCCTGAGCAGCCATCCTCCCTGACTGGAGGCAATAAACCTCTGTTTGCTCACCAGCCCTGCTGGGAACATCAGCCTAGGATGAGCAAGACACCTACGCTACCTCCAGCATCAGATGTAGCTCCATGGCTGATCGGTGAGTTTCTGCCATGCCAGCAGACACCCACTTCATGGCAGTGCTGGAGTCGTGCTCAGCCAAGGCACCCTGAAGCGCTGAGGGGCTGGCACCACAGGAAATCCACAGGGGTATGCCCAAGCTTGGAAATCAGGCTGCTTTTAACACCTCTTCGCAGGCATCGCTGGACACTTGCATGCTCGCTGGTCCCTGCTTCTCACCAGGCTGTTGCTGCAGGTAGGGTGTGTGTGAGCCACCCGCCTCCCCCTTCCTGCATCTTATTCCTCGGCACAAAACCCTAATACAAAATATACACCTGCTGTAGGACCCTCTCCCTGTGAAAATTTGCTTAGATTGGTGTAGACACTTTGCTGATGAGTTTGCACAGTGGGACACCAGGCCTGAGATGTGGATCCTTGTGCCTGAGCCCTACCAGAGGGGCTGCTTAGATCAGTGCTCATGTGCTGTCCTACCAGCAGACAACACATATCTTCACTTGTTTTTGTGGCACTAGCCTGTGCTGAAGTAGGATCATCACAGCAAAGGAGGTCGCTTGTACAATATCATACATGTTTAAATATTTTTCACACCAGTGCTGTTCCTGCTACCTTTGTGTTTCCACTTGTCTTGCCTCGAGCAACTGGAGTCAACCCTGTTCCCTCTCTCCATTGGCTGTGACAGAACTAGCTGGGTGTCACTCATCTCCCCAGCCACCGACAACTGCGCTGAACTGATGGGAAAGTGATGTTGTCCCCTGGCTGTGCCGAGGCCCAGCGTAATTGTGTTGGTGAGCCCAGGGAGGGTATGTGTGACATATGGCGAGTGGGGAGGACGTTTACGAGACAGCAAAGGGAGACCTGTCAGAATGGGCAGCAGTGGAGACACTGGCCTTCCCATGTGTGCTCCCTGGCAGGAGTCCTCCTACATTTATTTTTTATTCTCTTGGCCTATTGGGTGAACTTGAAATATTTTAGAACCTGAGCATGTGGGTTCAAGGCATGAACAACCATTGATTTTTGAAGAGCAGAGTGTGAATCCTCCCTATGGCTTACCCCATGACCCCACATTTTCTAAAGCAACCAAAATGGAGAGGGGAAGCCTGTACTTCCTTCCTTGCCTCATCCTACACCTCCCTCCTAAAGCCACCATAAGGCAGGGCAGTGCAGGGCAGGGCAGGGCAGTGTCCAGGGAGGTGATCCCCTGCTGTCAGCCCACTGGCATTTCTCTTCCCAGTGACTTTGACAAGGAGACATGGTAACGCTCCTGCTCACACCAGCTCTGGCTGAGGGCTCACACGCATGCTCCCACCATGGGCCTGGCAGCTGCTCTCATTTATTCTTTCTATTTTTAACTATTTGGTGGTGCCCATCACAACTGTGTCTATGGGGAAGGCTTCCAGAAGTGCTTCCCCATGCATGGATACAGGCAGGTGCTGAGTAAGGGCTTTCAAATGCATCCAATATCTCACAACTTAAACAGGAGCGAGGCATGCTGGCACCTTTTCTACCCTAATCTGCATCTTTTGTGCTGAACACTGTATTTAGCAGGATTATTTCGGTGTCCTCGCCCTGCTTGTCTTCTGAATCACTGCCGCGCAAGCCAGCTCCTATCTGCTGTAAAGCCACATAATGGTGTTAGCAGTTAACACCAAGCCTGGGTAAATACACCCAGTTGGGCTGGCGGGCTTGTTTTGGCTCTGGGCTGACCACGGCTGCTCGGTCTCCGGTGAGGTTGGAGCAGGCTCCTATCTGCTGCTAATGCCTTCCTGGAACTCAGGCAATTTATATTAGCCTAAGGTAGGTCCTTGTGGGTCCTGGTGGCATGCAATGTACAGCACAAATGTTTGTTCTGTGATTCCTGATTTGGGAAGTGCAAAGGGTATGCTCAAAAAGAACCCCTCCTCCTCACTACCTAATTAGTTTCCCTTTTTTTTTTTTTTAATTTCTTTATTATTATTTCTGTGGTTTCAAGTTTATTAAGAGTACCATAATATCAGGGGTTTTATTTAAGGCCTCAGGTCCTGGAATCTTGCAAATGCACAGGGCCTGCTGCTTTCGGTGCAAGAATAAACAGAGCAAGAATGAGTTTCTGCTTTCTATAGCCACAAAGACATGCCAGAGCACTAAATACCCCTCAGTCACCCAAAATGTCAGCAAAGAGAAAGCCAATCTGTTACACTGGGGTGTATTTAAAAACACGTCCTCCTTCCCCTTTCAGTTGAGGGGGCTCTGAACAGCAGACTCATGCTTTCTGCACAGTGGCACTGTTAGACCCATTTTTGGATTGGGATAAGAAGCTGGCCATGAGCTGCAAGGAGGAGGCCATGGTGCAGTGAGGAGATGTCCTTGGAGCAGTGATGTGATGTCCCTGGAACAGGGAGGAGGTGACCATGGAGCAACGAGATGTCCCTGGAGCAGTGCAAAGGCAGGAGCTGCTCCCTGGGCATGCAGGAAGGAAAAGACACCCCCTCCCCCCGCCAATGGATTCCTTCAGATAAAAGAGCCCCAGCTACCTTTTTTTCCCTGTAATGGCCCCTGAGGCTAATGTCTTAAAGAGGAAACAAAAGGATTGCTTTTCATCACACAAGTGGGGCAGGAGGGAAGTGGGGAAAGAAGCACTTGAGTGCTGCATCCCTGCCAGGGCTCCTACAGCAGGATGGAGGCCGGGGGGAGGGGTGCAGCTGGCCCTAACTTGGGCTTTGCTGTGTGGCCTCTTGGTATTAAACCCTTTATTAACCCCTTCTCTGCTGCTCTGGTGCCCGTGTGCTCCAGCAGGGCCCTGCTGTCCTGGGCCATTGAAACAAGTGCGGGCACCAAGGCAGGCCACCTAAATGGGCTTTGGGGGCACAGCCAGCAATGAAGATGTTATCGTCTGCAGCGGCTAACCCAGTGAGAAACAGCGATAATAATACTGAAAACCACGAAGGAATTCTGCAGTAATGCCTTAAAAACGACGGCAAGGATAAGCACGAGGGAGCTTGAAGAGCCGAACTCAGCGGCAGGAAAGAGGCTTCCTACGGAAGAGGGGTGTTGGGCGAGCGCTAAACCAACCCGGGTAGCGTGCAGCTTCCAGCAGCTCCAGCTGTGCTGCTCGTCCTTTGTCTGCTCTCTCCTCTGGCAGCTTTCCAAGGGAGGGCAGAGCAGGTGTGACAGCCACTGAGGGAGTCCCAGCAGCAGCTAAACCAGGCGGTCAGCCGGCAGCTGTGGCTGCAGGCAGAAGCTGGATGGAGATGCAGCAGGTTCACTCCTCTAATGGGGATGCTGCTGCTTGTGCTGCCCGTTGTGACTGGCTCCATCATGAGAGCCATTGTGTCCCTCTGTTCCGTGGCCGTTGACTTTTTAAACCACCCACTCTGGCAGCTGAAATTTTCCATGCTCAGTCCCTGCACAGCACCTTCTGTGCATCTGTTTTTGGCAGGGTGTTGTACAGGAGAGACTGCTGTAGGCAGAATAAACTGTCAAAGTAAAAGAGGCATCTCTGATTAGCAGCTAATAGAAGGAAATCAACTCTTTTGGACCATCACCATCCTTGCCACAATGGATCAGAATGATGCTCTGTTAGTGCCCTGGTTTTGACCCTGCCCTACACCAGTTTATTTGCAGGAAAATACAGGGAAGTGAGCCAATCAGCATCTCCTCCAAGAGCATCCCCCTCACCCCTAGGATCCCAGCCCTGTCACATCCCTGAGGCATTACCTCCCTATGCCTGTCCTAAAATAATTTTTCAAGTCTTTTGTGCTTGGATTTAACATGTTTAAAGAAGAGCAGGTAATGTTTGATACTTGTCCTGATATGGTTTCCATCGATGATAAATGTTTTGCTTGGCTGAATATGACACCGCTGAATAAAAGGCTCTGTGGCTGACTGATGTGAACTCCTAAGACTTTCAGCCTTGTAGGGCAGGTCTGTCCCCTCTGTGACATTACAGAGCTGGCAAACCTCCTTCAGCCCATGAGAACTACACTGGCTTCTCTCAGGAAAGCTTACCAATGAGGATCTCATCCTGCCATTGAAACCTGTAAGAAATGCAGATAAAGTGAAAAATAATTAAAAATTAATAAAGAAAACAAATCAAACCCTATTCCCTTTAACAGTAGGGCCAAGGGAGAATATTGGGCACTGAAAATGGCATGTCCCCAAGGAACAAGCACCATCTTTTCAAAGGCACAGTTCTCCCAGAAGCAATAGGAGCAGCATCTGTGCATATAGCTTTTAAGTTTGTAATTTGTCTGTAATTTCTCTGCAATCACCAATATTCTGTGGGGCTTATAGGGTTGTTTTTTAGTGTGTTTTCTTTTCCATTGCAAAGACCCAACTCTCTCTCTGAAAGCCCATATGCTCTTGTCCTGTTTGACTTTAGTGTGCAGGAAATGGCCTCTGTCCAATTAGCAGCATGGGAATTAGCACTGCTCAAAATTTGCTACTCCCCACTGTATTCCCCTCTGAGAGTGCTGAACTTCAGTGCTCGATTTTCTCTCTTTCTGTCTTTTTTAAACAGCATCACAAAGATTGAGTGCATAGCAAACTATTAGAAAAGCACTGTTAATACTGAAGTCAGGAGGCGCAGCTGTTCAATTCCTAGTAATGGTAACACAGGTATTTAAGATGAGTTGTATTTTCAAGGTATATTTTCTTTGCTAGCTTAGTATATATCATTTATCTTGTAAAATGTTACTAATGTTGGTTGGTCCTGTACCTCACCATGAACTCGTAACATTTGATACTTTACTTAAGCCCAAGCCTCTGGAGTCTCATGAATAACAGAAAAACCTGTTTTTGCATCTACACCTTTGTGAAGAGAACATTGAGCATCATCAAAGTGCAAATGAACAATGAAAATTAAACAAACAATCACAATACTACACACACACTTATAAACATGAACATATACATTTATACCAAAATAATTTTTTCTAAAGCCAGCTCTATTTTTCTAAAGCCAACTCTGTGATGCTTTACTAGGGAGAGGAGGAAGCAACACACACTCTTTGTATGCTTGGGATTGACATTTCTGCATGAATACCATGTGTCATTAAAAAGGAGAAACTCATCGGAAATAACATAATTACAATACCTCATTTTTAACATCCCGTGCTTGAGCTTCTAGCAGTGCAACTTTAACATGATATGTTTCTGTGGCAGTGCATATTTACTCTATAAAAGAGATAGCTAGTGCTCTTTTGTGATGAATGCAAAGCATGGAAAGGAAACTTTTTATTTAGGCTGCTGGACACAGACCAAAGCCGTAGTTTTTCCTAGCTGTCTAGCTCCCAGACCGACTCTCACAGTGGGTGCCTAGTGTCACTGTAATGGGTTTCTTGAAGTCCTGGCCTGGATTAGGCAGTTACAGATCAGAGTGAGATGCCAAATAAATTACACATGGCTTACCTTCTTTTCACAGCAATTAAAAAAAAATTCTTTAAAACACACTTTTAAAAAGTTGTATTGGAAAGCACATCTCTTGAGCATGAGAGTAAGTCCCTGCTGTGTCTTTTGCCAGTCACCCACAATCACAGTCAAAATTAAACATCACTATTGTCATTATTAACCTTGTGCCAAGCAACAAGGCCAGGCCTCAGCTGGACTGGGTATTCTACAAACTATCTTCAGGTGTAGGGCATAATATGCGAGTTGTAAACCACAGTAGCTGGAAGAAACTGCAGGGAAGGCTGAAATGCATTTATTTAGTCTGAGAACAAATTGGAGGTAGGGGAGGGGATTGAGCTTCCCTCTTCTTCTCTACCAGGAGCCAGTTGAAGGTACATCAGATGGTGTTTAGGAAGTCAAACTTCTTTCCCATATTCAGTGGGCCAGGAATGTGTGATCCCATAGAATCACACAGAATAGGCTTCATATAGAATCATAGAATGGTTTGGGTTGGAAGGGACTTTAAAGATCACCTAGTTTGAATGTCCCTGCCAAGAACAGGGATGCATTCCACTAGACCAGGTTGCTCAGTTGTGGATGCCCCATCCAACCTGGCCTTGAACACTTCCAGGGATGGGGCATCCACAACTTCTCTGGACACCGTGGTCCAGTGTTTCACCACCCTCACAGTGAAGAATTTTTCCTAATATCTAATCTAAACCTCCCCTCTGTCAGTTTAAAGCCATTCCCCCTTGTCCTATTCTATAACCTATTTGAGTTGCCAGATTCTAGTAACTGGTTCTCTTTTGTCTCTAGATGGAAGCTGGGCAGGGTATCCACAGACACAAAGCAAGGAAAGCACACTTGGATGCCACAATAATTCCAAAATGTCTTTTGATTCTGAGCTGGACACAAAATGGAAATATTTTGCCAAAATAGGGGAGAGCTCATCAGCAAACAAACTTGTGTGGAATTGCATTGCAAGAGGCTCACATAGCTCTTTTGAGATTAGCACAACCTGTCTGTAAGGTACAAATGGTGTTGAACTGGGAGGAGTTTGGCCACAAGAGCAGTATGGCTTGGAGACACTGGCTTGATGGCAAAAGTAAATGGATGATATTTGTGGCAGTCTGGAGGCAGCCCAGAGGCCCATTTTTTCATGATGAGGAACTCCTCCATTACCATTCAGTGGTGGGAAAATAAGGAAGAGAGCTCTAGGAAAGAATCTGGATGGAAGTGCTGTAATACAGAACTGAGAGATACAGCAGCCTTTCAAAAAAACCCGTTTCCCTGAATTTTCAAGAAATATGTATTTTTTTTAAATTGGAGAAGAAACTGACTTTTTTGAATAAGCTGTTTAGCCAAACCAAGACCATGGGGAGGTACTATCCAAATTATGTGTAGAATCTCTGGCAATATATAGCTTCACCATAGTGTTTGACACCAAAAAATTATTTGATCAGTGTATTGCATCCCACCTGTGTTGGAGTTTGAGCTGAAAATTTATCCTCAAAGTGTGAACCCTTTCCCATCATGTCCCTTTCTAAGAGGATCTTGTTATGTTTGCTAAGCTCTGCACAGAGACAACCTCATACTGTCTCAGGAATTAGTTATTATTACACTGTGGTCATATTTAGACATTTTTGTAAAAGGATTTTCTTCAAATCTAAAGCTTTCTCATGGGTCTTTGTCCCTCAAATGTGCACCTCATTGCACTGTCAGGAGTCTGTTGTCATCCATTCTTTCCCTTTCAAGGATCCATGACCTAGCTGGACACAAGGGCCATCTGCAGGTGCCCAGGATGCCACTGTGCCTCCTGTGAGCTGTGTGACAGAAGGTGATGCTACTGCTCTGGTGTGGCAGCAGTGAGGATGGTGGGTGGCCCGGCGTGCCGGGGGTGGGTATGTCGTCCCTGCACGCAAGGGCGCTGGGGGCAAGATCGCTCTGCCGGCTCCCCTTAGGGTGGGTGGCTCGGCATCAGCCCTGATTACTGACTCCTGTGGGGGCATTGGGTCCTCCCTTAATTAGCCATGGCCTGTGGTCATTGACAGGCTCTCGGCCATTTTAATGAAAAGATGTGTTCTAACAGTGACCTTGATCTAACCGGGAGGTGCCAATCACATCGAGAATGACTGTCATAACAATCATCGCCGGCACATCGGGGACCTCAGGACCAGCGGAAAGACAGGCAGCACTTATTCACAGCCTCCGCGGCTTCATCCTGCAGCAGGTCAGAGGAAGTCCCTGAGCTCAGAGCAAGGGAATTTAGACTTTCCTTTTCACCATGTGCTTGTCCTGATCTGAGGAATTAGCTCTTCTGTGGGGTCTTAGAGAGCTTCACCCCGCGGTAACTGCCCAAATGTCTCTTCTGTCATTCCTCTGCTCGCACTGATTCTGTCCTCCAACAGACTCAGCCGGCTGTGCTCAAGCTCTCCTGCAAGTTTGTCCCCACCGCAGCACCCCAGGGCATCGCACCGGGATGCCCCAGCTCTGGGGGTCCTGTGAAGAATTCCCGCTCTCTCTCCCCAAAACCCCTTCTTTGTTCTGCGCCTTCATTCCCTATTCATGTGATCACCTCGGTGCAATGCTGTCTCTCTCCTTCCCTGACTCTGCAGGAATCAGCGGTAGCTTCCCTCTCCATCTGCTGCTGCAGAAGGCTCCTGGGCTGCGCTCTGCCCTTCCCCCAGTATTTGTAGGTCTCTCCCTCCCTCCTCGCCCTCCCTCCCCCCCCCTCACTCCCTACAAAAGTCCTCAAGAGTCAGCTGTCACTTGTTTTTATTTTCTCCTGGCTCCTGTAGCACGGTCACATCTGACTTGCCTGCGCTATTCCTCCGTGGCTGGGGGAAAACGTGGCCAACTTTTGCCTGGTGTCAGTTTAGCAGCCTGGGCCGCCTCCTCCTCCTCCTCCTCCCTCGGGGTCGGAGGAGCCGTTGCCGCACTGTCTCCTCTCCTTTCTCATCATGGCTGGGCTGCAGCTGGCGTGACTGGTTTGAGAAAATCTGGGGCCCCCCGCAAAGCTGCTCAATTGAGTTTGCCTCCCCCTCCCTCCTCCTGCCCCTACAAGGCTCGGGAGGGTCTGCGTGACTTTTCCCCCCTTCCCCCTCCCTTCAGCAGGCAAGAAGGCCAGTCCAAGCCAGAGATGGAGGCAGGAAAGCTGTTGATGGTGGTGAATGGGGAACTCATGGCAATTGTGGGGAGCAAGGGCTTTCTGTGATCCTCTCACTGCTGCCTTTGGGGGCCCAGCCAGAAAAAAGCACCAGTGGCTCCTCCAGCATGCCAGGGGTGAGTGGACATCTCTGGTGCTGGGCTCCAAGCCCCAGCCATCCCATGGCCCTATTCCCACACTGCCCAGCCAGGGACCACTGGGGTACCCCAGTCCTTAATGAATTGACCCTTTCCTGCTTTCCTGCTTATCCTTTTACGATTGCCCTGGGGCATGGTTCATTTTACTCCCCCCTTTAATGAGTCAAAGGGGTCCAGTTGGAGCCTTTCCAAGTCTAAGCTTCCTGCATTTCTTTACCCTTTCTACAAGCTTAATGAATATGCCACCAAAGAGCTCATTAGATGTAATGTTGGTTCTATTTCTGGTGCTCCCTCTTGGAGAAACTGTGTCCTGTGCTGGCAGGGAGATGAACCCAATGAGAGCCACAAATAAATACCAAACTCCTCCTGTCCTTTCTATTCTGTCCTGGTCATTTTCATGCTTTAACAGGAACAAGGGAAGATCCATGGACCCTCCTAACTTCTCCTCTCACTATTCATTTATCCAAGACTGTCTTCCCTCTTGGTCCCTTGATCTAAAACAAGTAGTCTGGACTTCTTGCTCCTTGTCACTGCCCTGGCTGCTGCAGTGGCTTTGATGCGTGGCGGGGAGGTGAGGAGCTGCGTAGAGGAAATGGAGCCTTTAAAGGAAGATGCAAACCACAGTGCTTCTGGGAAGCAATCAGCCCTGTTTATTACAGGTGAATCAGAGCTCCATGACTGGTGAATCACTGGAGTATTTGACATGTCAGAGCAGTGGAAAATGATTCACTGAAGGTTTGATCTCTGGAGAATAGATTCCCCCCCCCACCAAGGAAATTTGGGATTGCTTCAGAGATTGTTTGGGTCCTCTCCTCCCTTCCAGGGAAACAGGCATTCGCATAGACAAGCAGACAGACATAATGGAAGGAAGCAGAAGAGAAATTTAAAGATGCAGTTAGGTGGTTGGGACTAGTTCCCTCCTGCTGCCTGTCCTTGACTGATGCTTGTCACATGTATGTGAGTTTGCCTGTCCATAGTCACCATGGAGGCAGAAGTAGCAGAAGCAAGAGGAATATACAGTATCCTTGCAATGCACAGTATCTCCACTAGAAAGTTGTAAAATGCATTCTACTTACCTTGCAAGCCCCTTGAACCCTTCCAAAAGGTGTAGGAGAAAATTTCTTCTGCTTTTTTATTTCACTTTCTACAGATGTATTTTTCAATGTAATGTCAACTGTGTTACTATCATCTGGTGAGGAGGTCTATTTTGGGAGTGAGAATTCTCAACCCTAGGACTTGTAAAATATAATATGGCTTTTGATGCAGCAGGAGCACTAACACCTTCATAAAAATCCTATTTATGTTGGAATTTGAACAAGGTATTATGGTGACTTAAATGGTACAAAATCAGAAGTATGCCAAGATTAGTGGCTTCCTATTGGTCTTAATCTTGTTCCTTTACCATTTTCAAAGATATATTAATAGCTTCAATTTTTAATTTGAATTTTCCTTTCCTGTAAGGTATCGTTAAGTTGAAAGGTGCAAATGAATGACACTGGTAAATTGGTCTGCTGAATGTCTTTGCCTAGTATCAGAGGGTCAGCTGTTTCCAAGCTGCTTGCCCATGTGGATTTCAGTTATAGAGTAGATTGGGTCCTGTACCTCCAGGGATCTGGAGAAGACAACAGTGGCTGTGAGTCACCTTAAACTTTCTTGGCTTTCTCTTCCTGTTTCAGAGCTGGAACAGTCCCCCTTTACTTACTTTTCTCTCCTTTCTTTAGTGCATGTCTCAGGAGACAGCAACGTGCTACCAGGTACAGCTCCTTGGTGTGAGTACAGGTCACAGGGTGGGTCCCTGGTTTGCAGAATGAGGCTGCCCATCATGGGCATGTGCAGGCAGAAGTGTTGGCTAATAGTCTTTCACAAAGTACCTGCTCTAAAAATGGTGCTACCTAGATACTAATAACTGTTTGGTTTTGTATTATTATTATTTTATTCTAATTAATTCTGTGAAAAGCTTCTTGCACAATTAAAATGATGAAGTAATAATATAGAAGTTGGGAATGTCTAGAGCTAAGGGACAAAGGGAAGCAGCAATTAGTGGAGCTATCTTTAGATCTTTGGCCCTTTGCAAGGACAACAGAGAGCTATTTAATATGGGGGTTGGGAAAGTTCTGTTTAAAAAAACCCCACGAGAATACCTGTGCACTAAGCTGTTTAGTTCTCTCTAACATCTATTCATTTCTGAAATAGCACTGTGGTTCTTAGTATTTTAAGATGAAACTGTCTTATATTCCTTAACGTTGTCTCCTCTGAGGCAGACAGAGATTCTACCAGGAAGCCCCACAAAAGATTAGCACTACTGATATACTCACCCCATAGCTACCACCTCCTTATTTGTCTAGGAGCATGCTGTGTCTGGCAGCTGGTAAGAAAATAAATAAATAAACCCCAGGAATTAAATTCCTGAGGAATCTGGTCATTTCAAGGTTCCTCTATACATTCACAGGTTTTAAAGGCCAGAAGGGACAATTATATTCTGACCTCTGGTGCAACATAATCCACTGAATTTCTCCTAGTGTCGCCAGCACTCAGCCATATGAAATGAATTTGTGCTCTTTAAAATCCTCTCCTCAGCTCTAGTATCATCTCTCAAACAATCCCTTCTTACCCCTTATACCCTCCTGCTCAGTACTGTGTGTGTGGATGAGGGTGTTTTCAGGTCTTCCAACAGTAGTGGCCCCAGAGCAGGATTATTCTGTGTTAAAGCAGCACAGTGCAGTCCCTTTAACCCATACTCACTGCTTCACTTCTGAGCCTTCACACAGCATTTCAGCCTGGCTCCCAGAGGTGGGGACAGCCTTCACAGATGTATCACAGATAGCTCTTCTCTGGGTCCCCTCCATGGAGAGGTTTTTGGGCAATGTTTTTTCCCCAGCAGAGAGGATGGGTGGTGTCTTTTCCAAGTGGCTGGAGAGTAGTAGCACTGCAGCTGAAGGCTGGCTGGCTGGAGCCACTCTCAATACAGCCTTGGAGGGGGAGAATTCGTGTCTTTTCCCTTTATTTATTTCTGTGACAGCTGAGATCGAGGGCTCGCCTGCCTCTCACAGGGATAGTGGCAGCCAGTGGTTAGCCCTGTTCATGCATCTATGTGGGATTGGGAGCACATTGGTGTTGGGGGACCTTGAAGCCTCCTCTGCACCTTAAGTGGGCAGAGCTGAAACCCTGCAACAAAGAAAGAACAGTTTCTTAGCAGATGAAAAGGCTGTGAAGGGAATCTGGGCCAAAATCCCTGGCCTGAGCAGAGCAGGCGCAGAGTGCCCCTGGCCTTTAGTCAGAGCAGCATTCCCAGCACACCTGGGCAGAAGAGATGACTGATTCCTGTAATGGACCTGAGTAACTTGTGTGTCAGAGGATTATTGCCTCCCCAGCAGGATGGTCAAAGCCTGGCAGCTGTCTGCAGCCTGGCAGAAGCTTTGCTTGCCTTCTGTTAGCAAAAGGAGGGCTGGAACCCCAACACATTTCTGAGGTGGGCAACTGGCAGCAGCTGCTCACTGCCCCTGTGCTTGCCATGGCACCAACATTGCATTTACCTCTGTGCAGAGGAGGGCTGGGTCTGGCTCCCCATTTACTGATGTTAAAACAGTACTCTCACTTTCAGTTCTCTTATGATGAATCTTGCTCCATATATTTATCTGGAAAGTCTGAACTGGTATTATCTCTGTATCCTCAAAGGCTGGTGATGAAACACCTATTCTGCACAGTGAATCAGCAAGATGACTTTTTCTGCTGTTCTTTACATCTGCCCTAAATTGTGTGGGTTTTTTGGAAAGCAGTGTAGTTAGGCATCCACCAAGAGATTTACCCCTCTACCACTCTGAGTGTGCCAGAGCTCCTGTTGCTTTACCTGACATCTTCAAACATGCATTGCCTCTGAGCTGGAACTGAACAATCACACAGGGCTGCTCTTCCTTATTTTGGTCAGTTTATTTACTTAGCTATTCGTCCAGGGCAGATGTCAAGCTATTCTAGCTGGGCAGCAAAGCTTGAAGGCTCAGGCTGAGAAGCAAATAAAAGAACCTCAACTGTATTATTTTTTTTAAAATCTCATGATCTGTTAAGCATGTCTCCCTGTCTGCCAAGGGCCTGACTGGTGCTTCTGGACTGATTGGTTGGCAGTACTGCCATTTCCAACAGTTTCCAGCCTTCCCACAGGAGCGGTGATGTGGTTTATATATTTCAGTCTTGCTCTTCACTCTGCTGCTGTCTTTAAAATGGCTGAAAGTCCTGAGTGTAGGGAGGAGGTGTTTCTAAAAAATCCCTTTGTGTGGTGCTCTCTTTTCCACAGCCACGATTCACTTATGATTATAAACAAAGCGATAGCTTAATTCCAATGGGCTGCTTTAATGTGCAATAAAATATAAATTTAGGCAGCATGTAAAATAAGCTTTTCCTGCCATATGACTGAAACCACAACTGTCTGGCATGGACACACAAGCCAGAACCTGAAAGGAAGCAAAGCACAAAGCCAGACATGATCTTTGATCATATGTTGTTTAAAATTAACAGCACAGATCATAACCACACTTAAATAACACATCTGTCTGGGGGCTAGATAGTAACACACAATATGCTTTTTTAATTCATTATGCATTTGAATCTCTCCCAAGTAACAGGTGGTTTTCTGACAACGAAGCCTGCCAAAAAAAGGCTTGAGAAAGGTCTGGCTGATGGTTATCCTGGGAGGTGAGGTAGCCTGGGTTCCTGGATAGCAACAAGCCCTGGCTCTCTTAACTCTTTTCCTGCTGGTTCTCCATCAGTTTCTGCCATAATTAATGTCCTGCCTGCCATACAGCACCTGTATTCAGGCCTTCAGAGGGGAAGTTGCATTCTGAGGTAGGGCAGCAGAGGTTTGGGATCTGTGCCCTGGGGCTGAGGACCTGTTCCACATGGGCAGTGCTGGGGGCACCAGCCTGGCTGCCAAGCAGGTTCAAAGGGTGGATCTGGTCTGACCAAACACACGGCTTCTTCTGGGGATGGGTCCAAGCTAATGACCTTAGAGACCCTTTATGGTACCTTTGAAGGGTGATTCATCCTGGGCTGCAACCATTTCTGAGATGGCTGTGCCTACAGGATGCCTGCTTGTCTCCCAAACTGTGAGGGGGAATGACAAGCTTGGATGGTAACATTTACACCGTAGGCAGAGGTCAGAGATGTGAATCCCACCTGAGCTGCTCCCACACTGGTCTGGGAGAGCTCGAGCCACTCAGACTGCCTCGACATAGCCATGTGTTGCCTTTTAAATGAGTGCACATCTGAAAGGTGTGGGTGGCATGCAGACAAGGGGCTGGGGTCTGTCATGGCAGGCATGCCCTAGGCCCCTGCCATCTGCTGTTCACACACCCCTTTGAAGCAGAGGGAAGTTATGACTCTGCCGGGCTTGGTGTTCCACTGAAGAGTGACCAGCACCCAGTCCAAGAGAGGGATATGTAAAACCTGATGCACCTTGCTTTTCCCTACAAAAGAGTCTGCACAGATGATCCAGCTACAGCATGAGGCAGAGAAATGATTAACTGTATCTCATTATGCACAACAGCAACCACTAGAGCTCATAAAATCAGCCACATCTTTTAAAAATCTAGCTGCAGTGTCTGGAGTCCAACACATGTCCTGCTACACAGTTCTTTGGGGCTCTGCTGCAGGTTTGCTGGTGCAGAGCCTGCTGGCTCTCCAGGCTGGGAGGGATGGGAATATGATGTGGCCCCACTTCTTCTCTTGCTTTTTTGAATCCCTTTTGGGTGGACTTCAGGAGATCTGTCTGTTCCTCTGGCATCTTGTGAGCTCAGAGTAGAGGGAAGAGTCCTGACCTCAGTCCTTGCAAAGTGAGATGATCTCAGCTGCAACAGTAATGGATTTGTGTCCCTTCATATACTCCAGTTATAACACTCATTTGTTTTGACCTGTTCCTTGTGTAAGCAGCTGATCTGGGAGGTAGGGGAAAGAGAGACATGACTTCCTCCAGGGCTTGCTCATAGTAGTGCCCATTTTTGGCAAAATAAACTCACCAGAGGGTGATGGCCTTTCCCTCTTGCCAGGAGCTCCTTGATCCTCAGACCCCCAGGGCAGAGGGAAACAGTTTCCTTTGGGTGCTTGGTACAGGCACATCTTACTTACCAGGAGTGCTTGGTTAGACCTCCTCCAGACTCCACAGACCAGGGGACCTGAGGTTTGTAACTTGGGAATGGAACAGGAGATGTTCGTCCTGGCTGCTTTCCTGCATCTAATGACATGTTAGTCCTCAGGGTCCTTCTGGGTCACTTGTCACGTGCAGTTTGGGTCGAGGTCTGCCCAGAACAGATTTCCAGATCAGTGACTGCCACTGCTGAGAGGACGTTTGTTAAAACAAACTTCTCAAACACAATTTTTGTGGTTAAGTAGAGTCCATGGAGACACAGGTAGTTACTGGGAGCTGTGGTATGATTTGATCCCAGCTCCCCTGTCAGTCACAAGGAGGCTCTGGGAGCTCCTCGCATGGAGCAGGGTGCAGATGAACTCTGAGCTTAGGGAGCTGACAAGCCTGTGTCCTGCTCTCTTTTCTTTGTGAATTTCTCCTTCTCCTCATGCATTCATCACGAAGGTCTGCTTTGCCCAGCACCCAGGTAGGAATCAGCACCAGGAACACTTGACACAGAAGAGTTAGTAGGGTTCCTTGGCTAGTAAAGGACTGTAAATGGCAATGATTCCAGACTCTGAAGACAAGGTGTTTGGTTTGGGGGCTTTGGCTTAATCTTTTTGCCTGTGGGGTGAGCAGAGGCCTGCAAATCCTCTGACACCTACATTTGTAGGAGCATCAACGCTGCCTAACCACAAAAGTAATCTTTCATGCTGCTTGCAAATTAGGGGACTTTCTAGGAACAGCACCTGCGCAAAGTGCACTCACACAAAATGGCAGTTCTTGCACACCAAACCATTGGGGATTGCCCAGGCAGCTCCCCACCCTGCTGCCCTGAAGCACCCTTCCCCCTCCTCTCCACTGCACCCCCTGGGCAAGGGAAGAAGGGATTTCCCCCAGGTCTAACGCCTGCAGCCGCAGGAGGAAGTCGTTCTGAAGAGATGCACCACCTCACCAGGGTGTGAGGAGGCACGTGTGTTTAGAAACCCTGGTGTGGGAAGATGAAGAGCCCTCTGAATGGTGAACCTGGCTGCAGGGGTGCCAGAAGGACAGGGTGCCCTGTCAGACTGGCTGGAAGCCGAGCGTTGCCCCTCGTGTCTGTGAAGGGTGCGTGGCACACGCGTGGCAGGCGCTGGCAGCTTTCGCTGAGGCGCGAAGGCCCCACGGGCCGGGGGCTCCCCGGGGCTGCTGCTGGCCACCAGCTCGGCATCGGCAGAGCGCAGCTGTCAGCCCTCACCCAGGGGGACGGCGCTGCGTGTTTACATGAGGAATCATATGGTAACCTCTTCTAGCTGGTGGGCAACTCGCAGGGTTACCTCATCTGCAGTGGAATTACCTCATCGGTGTGAAATGCAGCGTGGTGGAGGCAGGAGCGAGGCAGGCTGCTCTGGGGCATGGCTCCCTCAGCAGCAGGCTGTGGAGGAGTGACCACTCAGGAAAGAAACTTGAAATCTGTTAGTTTTACAATTATGTCAATTAACAAAGAATTCCTCAAATCAGCTGGGATTGCTTTGCAGCATGAGTGGGTAGCCATGCATGCACCCTTTGAATCCCTGTAAGAAGTCAGCTGTGCTGACCCACAGTCCATTCTTGGCGATGCCCAGCTGCCGTGTAAAGTCCTGACAGCAGCACAGGGAGCAGCAACTAGGATGTTATTCTCCACCATAGCTTAAGACTAGGAGAGTGGAGCCTTTGGCACCCTCTGGCTTAAGCATGTTTCTTGACCCAGATTGCCCTGCTTCACCTCTTTAAAAGCAAACCAACCAAGTATACATGTATAAATAAAAAATTACATGTGATGCCCAGGAATATATAATAAATTATTGGTGCCATAGGCGGAGGAGTTTATTAGCCCCTGTCAAGCTATTCACAATGTAAAGGACATACTGACCTAGAATGATCTCTTCCTTCCAATCAGCATTTACACTGTAACAGAAGGAGAGCTAGTCAGTATTTGTGCATTGGTAAGGTTAACCCTTCAGGCTACCCGTGCAGATATTTACTCTAGGATTTTGTGTATGATTCCAACCCTGGCAGGCCATTTTTATTTCTAATAAACCCTTTTCTTAATCGAGGAAGCTGTGAGCTGGAGGCCACCACTTCTGTGAACAAACATATTTTAAATTCCTTAGAGCATGTGTGTATGCACATATATATTTGTGTGTCTGTGTGTATTTTTCTTTTCTCCCAGGCTATTTATCATGTCCAGTTGGACACATTGTGTGAGCACAGCTGCTCTTATCTGGCACAGGGTAGGATATTAAAGGGAAGATTAAGATTACCATTTTGCTTTATTTCATTTCTCAGAGCTTGATCTGCATAGCCAGTGCTTGTGTGTGTGTGTGTGAGTGCAGAATAATAGTTGTGAGCGGTGTTCGCATGCGGTGTCTCCAGGCAGTAGGTAAGGCACATCTGGAGTTTACAGCATCCTGGAGATAGTTGCTCGAATCCCAGGAGCGTGGGTCGGGCTGGGAATGGGGGGCTGGTATCCATGGTGAGGCTCCCTGTCTCACAGTACCAGGTGTGTGCATGTGAAGTAAGTTCTTGGAAAGGCCATTCTCAGGGGGGAAAGAGAGAAACCAGGAGAGAGGTAATTAGGAACTACCTTGCACAACTGAACCAGCTCATTAGGGATGAGTAAGGGAAGGACAGTGCTCAGAGCAGGTGATGTGTGTGCAGAGGTTTCACACAGCCTGCCACTGGCCATGTGCTTTTTCTTTTTCTTTTTCTTTTTCTTTTTCTTTTTCTTTTTCTTTTTCTTTTTCTTTTTCTTTTTCTTTTTCTTTTTCTTTTTCTTTTTCTTTTTCTTTTTCTTTTTCTTTTTCTTTTTCCTCCCCTCCTCTTTCTTTTCTCTCCTTTCTCTATTTCTCTCTCTGTGTGCATAAGGGTGGAAAATGAAGCTTCTGAAATAATTCCAGATGGGTCTGTTTGACAGCATCAGTGCTAGTTGTTCTCTAAACTGAAACAAGATCCATATTTGGATCAATATAGATTTGTGTGTGGGGAAGTGTTCCCTTTTATTTCTTTGTCAACTCAGTGTGGCAGAGCTGCTAAAAAACACGTGCTCTGAGAACTACTAGTTATTAAAACAAACCCTTCTGCCTGCTCTGTGTGCACTTCATCCATTTCCATACGTAGACCTAGAGCATGGCCAATCTCACACTTATGCTGTTTGACCCCCGCACATCAAAAAACATGGCCGTTGCACTTGTGGAAGTTTGGAGCCTCCTGAATCCCACCTCAGCTTCCCAGCATCCCTCAGAGCAACAGAAGCATGGTGCTGCCTTAAGCTCCCAGCAAAAATTGGGTGAATATGGCTCATAATCCAAGCTTAAGTGGATTTATGGGGTGAAGAGGCAATCCTCCTTCTGTTCTGTGTTTCACAGTGCTGTTTGGAAAGAAAACTGATGCATGATTGTATTAAACCTTCCCTCTGCTCCAAGCCCTAAATCATGCTAGAAAACAACATGTCCTTGTAGGGTGCTGAGCATTGGTCCTTGTGAAGCACTAGGCACCATATAATATCAAAATCTGATACAGGATCAGACTGGGAAAGGCTTCCCCTAGCTAAACTTACTATTTAAGTAACATTCACTGGTGGCTGTCTCTTCAGCTTTTCCACTGTCCTCCAGGCAAGCAGAGTTACAGCTCCATGTGCTGGGGTGGGCTTGAACCTTCTTTTTGCAGGAAGAATTTTGAACTCGAGGAATTAGGAGAGGAAGCTGCAATTCTCTCATGCAGGTGAAATTAGAGAAAGATATGACTCATTGGTGGGGCAAATTGAGCTTGCCAGCTGGGCTTCATTCAGCTGAAAAATATGCCCCTGTGGCTGCAGAGAAGCCAACCAGAACTAACCAGAGGGGTGCAAATCTTCGAGTCAAACTGCAAATTGGGAACAACAAAGCAAATCATTCAGGTAGAAGGCATGCAAAATGCAATTGGTTCTCTTGCGCTTTACCTTGAATGGATTAAATCTGGCACTCAATGTGCGAACCCACAAGCGCTTGAACGGTAGTAAGCTGGCATAAGGCTGGCTATAATTAGAAGTGATATCTGCTCAGAATTAAAGTGCCAAATGTGCCTTCAGGTGTATTCATTCTCCATCTTGCTTTTTAGTCCAGGCCTGACACATTTGGGATTCTTGCCACAGGAACTGTACCAAATGACTCACTCACAGTGGTAGCCATGTGCTGAAGACTGCATCCTACAGAATCAGTGGGCTTGGAGTTCAACATGAAAGGCAAAACCTCAGGAGACTGACATATGGTCACTTGGTTCAAATAAGTTCCTTCAAACTTGAAAATTTGTCTAAATTTTTATCTTCTTTCTGCCATTTCTACAGTTGTGGCTTTTCTTGACCTATTCCTGCCTTATTTCATTCTTCTGTGTCCTGTCATTCTTCTGTCTTCTTTTAGCCTCTGTGTGCTTGGACAGTCTCCATTCTCAAATTCCTCCTTTTAACAGCAGGCACCACAAGCTCTCTGTTTATCCTTGACTCCCCGACAGCATGAGAGGTTTTATAGTCCCTCTTGAGGCTCAGCTGTAAAGACTGGGATGCTTTCTGCTAATTTCCTACTCATTCTCTCTTGGTTGCTGGTGTAATAGGGGACAGATCTGCAAAACCACTTAGAGGCTGGAGAGGTGAGCTCCACAGAGCCTGTCTTCTAGATATTCTGGTGCAGTCCACAGCCCAACAACACAGCTGGGCAGCCATCAACAGGATGAGAAGGGCAGATATTTGGGCTCACCTGATGGAGCAAGTGTAGAAAGAAGAATAATATCTCCTGCTTCAAGGAGAGGCTTATTTTTCATTATGCAGAAAAACCCAAGGATGTCAGGCTGGTGTTGATTGTACCCTGATATTTTACGAAGTGGTTGGTGTTGCAGACACTCAGACCAGGGTCTTAAAAGATGTTCCTGGATCCAACACTATCAGCAGATTCAATCCAAGCTAGCATTTGCTCTGCACTCCAAGTTGGCCAACCTGATTTTAAAGTGTTAGACAAATGAAAGTGTGGTTTCTTGCATTTTGTAAGTCCAATCATCTTTTAACACTTGTTGGTCTATTAGAAACCATTTTTTGGGTTTCATAGCATCTTGTGGTGTTGTGTTTGGCATGTCAGGAACAGAAAAGAAGACCTGCTCTTCACACTATTCCCTTCAGATCAGATTAATAATATGTATTGAATGATGTTGCTTAAATCAATGCAAATTGATTGAGGGCCTCAGAGCATCTGGAAGATAACAGGAAAAGAGAGACCAATATCCTGAAGGAATATTCATGGCCATTTTTACAGTGCTGCACAACTTCTGCCCGAAAGGAAAAACTTGCAGGTCATTTTGAGAGGATGACATGCTTTGGATTGAAATTGAGAGCCTGTGTAAGATAGTGAACAATGCTCCCTGAGTACTGTTATCTCTCTTATTTCTTATAACTCTTCTAACTGCTAATAAATTATGTTAACCATCGAATTATGGTCAGCAGGGAGTCTTAAAGAAAAGATTTGGTTGTCTTAATGAGGAAAGGGGGAGGGGAGAAAAGAAGGGAGAGATTTTAACAGAGAAAACAAACATCACCAGGACACGGGGGTGTTTATTTTGCATACGGATTGTGCGCAAAAACAGGGAACCTGAAGAGCCAAGCTGCTGCAGCTGAATTTCTGTCCATCTCCCCCATCCTGCTCAGAGTCAGAGGCAGCTCTCATAGCTGTCTTTGTGATAAAGCTTACAAGCAAATTGGACAGGGTGTCAGGCTGGCTATGAAATATGACAAATTAACAGCCGAGGCTGCTACTGCCCTGGTTACAGACACTTCATTTAGAAGTTATCATGTTACTGGATGCTTTCTGTAATTTGTGATGATACTGATTGTGATAAATTGCAAGATTCAGGTAAAAATTTCAGCTCATTCCTGAAGCTGAATATTAAGGGAAGAAAGGGTTGTCAATACTGTGCCACTTAACTTCAGGCCCCCCAAATGAGAAAAGATCTCACAATAACAATAAAATTCTCAGTCACTGAGCAATGTAATTATATTAAGCTAATTACATTACAATTAGCAAATCTTTAATTTATTTTTAATGCACTGATTAAACTTTATGTGGTAATCATAAAGCTTTCTGAATGGCAATCCTTTTGGGGAAGCATTGACACCAGTCAGGGGTCACTGCTTGATGTTAGAGTATTTCCTGAAGTAATAAATAATTGCATTTTTATCTAGCTTGGAAAAGTTTCCATACAAGTATTTCAGGCACATAATTTATTCTCTTCCTTCCCTTTACCTTGATGGCTGATAATGGAAAAATGAATGCTCCACATTCCAGTCCACTCTGTTGGTGCCATGCATTTTCATTGGATTGTTTGTTTGTTTGTTTTTTAAAGCTGGCAGCTGTCTCAAAGGACCCAAAGAAGTCCTTATCAGGTGGTTCTCGAGTGGTTTATCAGAGATTCCTCCTCATTTCAGTAAGACTCCCTGTGAGAAAAGGCTGGGGAATGTGCCTCCTTGTAAAGTCTGCATCCCAAGGGTAGCACCATCTTGCACCAGACAGAGGGAAATTAGGCATGGTAAAACTAACTGGGATGAAATTAGGGACTGGTGTGTCAAGCTCCCTGAAAGTCATGTTCGGATCCCGTCTGGTCTTACAGGCACTTGGACCATGCGAGTTCCTAAGGCATCTAATGCCATTTTGGAGCATGCCTAACCAGTGCTTCTGCCTTGACCAGGCTGTGCAGCAGGATACTTATCTGACATTTAAGTCAGATTAGAAACCATGAACAGTGCGCTCATCCGCTTATCTTGTTGCAGGGCTCAGTCTCACGAAGACACTTTGTATCCGCCTGCTGTGCTCTGCCAGATCTGATCCTTCTTTGGCCATTAGGCCAAAGGTTTTTTTCTTTCTTATCATGTTTTGTCTATTTTATCTAACATATATATATATATATATATTTCCTATGAAGCATGACTGCTTTGTAAAGAAGAGAAGGGAAGGGTGGTTTTTCCACCTTGAATGCCTTACCAACACAGGGACTGAGAGTTCTCCACACAGAGAAGCAAATCTTGTCAGGCAGAAGAGGGGATAAAGCACTTTGGGTGGGACTATTCAGGTGCTGCAAAAGATGGAGGATTTCAGTGACATGGGTTGTTTTTCTGAGCACCCTCTCAGACATGGCTCAGTTCTGCAGGAAAGAGACATCTTTCTGAAAGAGGCGTCTAAAATAAGAAAATGCACAGAGTAAAATAACTAAGCTCTGGAGAGGAGAGGGATTTCAGCTGTACTCCTATCCAATATCTTCAGGGTTTTCCTAGAGGTAAACTATGATGGCTCCTTGTTCACTCCAACACTTTTAAAGTGAAGTCATGGAGCTCTGTGGATCAGGGCCAAATGCTGCTATCTCAAAAATTCTATGCCCCAGCTGCACATTTTCCCTGTCTTCTGGAGGAGGTGAGGGTGAAGGGGGTACAGAAACCAGCCCGTCCCCAAGTCCTGCCTGTCCTGAACAGCAGATTCCTGGCCAAATGGGGACCAGGCACCATGCAGGGAGGGTACCATCTCATCCCTAAGGAGAAAACTGGGCTTTTTGCCCTGTGTCAGCATTACTGATGTAAAGCATCTACCCAGCTTCTGGGATGTGAGCTATTATCTCTGCAGGGCTCTCTGCTTCTCGGAGTAGATGTATCTGCTTCCCTGCCGTTAGCTCCAGGCTCTCTTGTATGGCAAGCACCAAGGCACATACAGAGACACATGTTGTAGCTTGGTTTTTTTGGATCTGGTCCTTGATGCTTAGGGACCAGATATAATTTATTCATGCACCTTGAGCTCTGCAGGTGACTCAGGAGCGTGGGACTGGCCTCGACCTACGTTCAGCATCAGTGATAGGCAGCCATTCCCTGCAGACAAATTGACGTGTCACTGCCACACTAAATACAGCAAAAGGAAATGGCTGAACTGGAGGAGCTGAAAACAGAGCATACTTAAAACTGTGAACATTTGGGGCTGATTTTCATGCTTAAAATTTTGCAAAATTGCTCTGTCAGCTCTGAATAATTATTAAAAAATAATAATTGAAAAATGTGTTATTTTACGTCTTACAAGTAAACAAGAGCAATAGCTCAGCACTGTGTATGGAGTAGCCTGCAGTCCTTGTTTTTGTTTGTGTGGGACCTTGAGCAACTGCTGTGTTTATTTTTTCCTGATAATCTCTCTAATAGCATGGAAAAAGAAGGCACAGGCTGTGCCTTTTTTTTTTTTTTTTTTTTTTGAGAATTGAAATAATTCATGTTTTTCCTCTGTGGAATGAATTTCCCAACCATAATACTGCACGTTGAGTGTATCTGGAAAGGATGCTGCCTTGTTCGATGAACTGAATTGTGCACACAGTTGGAGGCTCTGACAGTGCCAGCATCAGTGAATGCAAGTTGCATAAAAAAGAGGCAGCATCATTCATGACACTAATGAACAGTCCTTCCTCGTCCATCAGAGAAATCTTTCCCAGGGATAACGATTCTCCTAGCATTTTCTTAGCCATAAAAGAAGAGATTGTGTTGGGTCTTTGGTTCTGTAGGAAACTATCAGGAGGATTCTTAGGCTGGGAACAGAAATCAATGTTTCTGTGATACTGTATTGGCTAAATGCTTAGACCAGAGAAAAAAGATTTTGTTTTGACTGCACAGTGAACTTCTTGTTTTGCTTTGCTGCTACAAGATTGTGAAAATAGTGTGAAATTTAAGGGGACATATTTGATTCCAAGCAAGTCTGCCAGCAAGTTCTAGTCATTTATTGCAGCATGATGTACCTGGTTCACTCATGTAGTCCTACAGCTTTAAGTAACTGTAACTTCATTGATTTCAGTGGAATCTCAGGAGTAAAAGGGGAAAATTGGTGTGACACAACAGTGATTCAGCTTTAATGTATTTCCTCGTTCTTCCACAGGTATTTATTATCCTTTAAGAGACATCCACTTTAAATCTTTCTTATTACTTGAAAAACAGTCTCCTAAGATATGAGCAAAACCAATAGCAGAAGGGTCTCTGGGGATCTAATCTACAAAATGACAATTAGACAAGATCTAAAACTCGGGGCTTCAGCGTAACAGTGATTGAGGGTATTATCATTTCTTTAAACTATTGAAGAAAAAGTTAAACTATAGGTGCAGTTTTGTCAGAAAAACATGATTTGTCTTGCATAGCTTTATGAGAGTTGTTGAATAAATATGGCCTGTACCTACTTATTCATCAGCATGTATCACATCACTCCTAGGAAGTCCTGTCAGTGAAAACCTTCTACTGTAAACTAAACCTCAACCCACAATTCCAGCTATTTTTTTCTTTTAATCTGCCTTTAAATATTTTGCACCTTGCTCCCTGCATTTCTGTGCAAACCAAAGTAATACTTAATACTTAATAGCATTACTCTGTAATGCTCTAATTTTCCAGTGCTTCATGAGTGACTTCAGTGCTGTGAAGTTTGATCCCAATCCATCTTGTTTTGTGGGTGATCATACCAGTTTTAATGGCCTGTGTGTTTGTTTTATGTTTTAAATCCATGTGCAATGCCTTTGGGGGAAAGAAACTCATACGGATAGCTCAGTCTAGGAGATTTGTGTTCATGTTCATGACGGTGACCATAATGATTGGGATTATAGCAGAAAAAGAGTTTGAAGCTTGCCTTCTGGTTAGAGAGGAAAAATCGAACCTTACACCATT
The DNA here is from genome assembly GCA_013397815.1 of Aleadryas rufinucha. NCBI lineage: Eukaryota > Metazoa > Chordata > Aves > Passeriformes > Aleadryas > Aleadryas rufinucha. The sequence goes on from VZTH01018224.1 coordinate 182,896, forward strand.
GACCACATTTAGGTACCCCTTATCTGGCTTTCTCCAGTTCCCCAAGATATGCTAGCATCTGACAAAGCTGCTTCCATACTTTATCCATCTGACAGAAGTGGATCTGAGTTTTAAAAAATCTACATCATGAATGAACAGTTTGATACGAGCCATTTTAAAAAAGTATATTTTGGGACTGACTGTGATTGGGTTACAGGCTGCTTTTTTTTAAAGTAAATTTGTCACATACTATGCATTTGTATCAGGCATAAGGATTTTGTCACTGGAGGAAATCACTTTAAAGGACCAGACCAAATCCCTCACATTGGTGAAGTATCTGTAATTCCTGATGTCCCTCGCATGACTGATTTCTGCAGGAGTGATGCTTTTGTGATCCATGCATTAGCAATAACCAGCTACAGCTACAGTAATTAAACAGTTTAAATCTACCATCCTATATAGATCCACTTTGATTGCTTGCTTTCTTACTGTTCTTGTTACTGGACTTCAGAAATTAACACTTTGGTAGGTGCTGGAAAAGCCAGCTTTCCCCTCTTCCTGCTGTAAAATGAACCTCATTAGAAAACAAGCCATTTATTGGCATTGAGTTTGCATTAATACAGTAATGATATTTATACTTTCAGTCACTGCAAATTGTGAAGTGTGATGCCAGTTCAATCAGAGTTGTTATTTTGTACTCTTTTGTCAGGAAGTTTTCATTAGTTCATTGGGTTTAACAGAATTAGAGAGCCTCTTTGAGAAAAAAAGTATGAGGCATCTTATGGTGGGTAATACACACTGGTCAACTGGCTGGTTGTTCCAAGCTGTGCCTTCATTGTCTGACCAGTAAAGGCAGTTGCTAATTCTGGAAGAATATGGACTTGTGACATGGGACATTTCTGTTGAAGTCGGCACTCAAGGTTTTGTGTGACTGATCTGTCCTGTCAGAAGCCAAATTAGAAATTATTGTTACTCCTTCACAGGTGCAGCAGATCTGCAGATCATCTTCACTTCCAGAGGAGAACTGAAATGCTCAGTCTCCAATATGTTTGTTTACAAAAGACAGAGGTCTTATCTTTCTGAGTCGTTTGCAGGAATGTGAAAGCTTAAAACTCACTTTTTTTCTTTGTTCTCAAACCCTGAGCTTTCCACCTGGGAAACCCTTCTAGGTCAAAGCTCCTCCTCTGAGACCATATGACCTTTAAAGGTGGGCTTGAACCTTTTTTATGCAGCTGCTCTGCAATACAAATGAACCTCAAAGCTTTAGCAGCCAGACAAAGAAGAGGTCTTTAACCCACACAATCTCTGTAAGGGGGGTCATTTATGCTTAAATGACCCCTAATGGGCAACTGATGAGTACTGTTCAGCACAACAATATTAATGGGCAGGCAGGAGCACAGAGCAAGGCGTAAGATGGATGTTTGTATGTTTCCATACCTTACAAAGCAAAAAGGGGTGGGCAAACTTACCTACTCCTTTCCCAAAGGACAGCCAACAGCATCTGAGTATTTCAAAAGCAGCGCTGCTTTTGTCAATTTATTTAAATGAAATGAAAAGATTTCTAAATTCACATTTAATTAGATAAGTTTAGATTTATTTGGATTGTATAGCTTGGCTGATATGAAGGTGAGGAGAAGTAGAAAATTTACTTTATTTCCAATGATCTGATGTCCATTTCCATGGAAACAGAAATGGAAGCAGGAACCAAACATAAGCAGTCACAGCCCTGGTTAATTGCCCATGGCTGCTTTCTGTTTCCACTTCTATAGTGCTGAACTCTATGTTTCCTACTGACCCCGTTACTACAAAACAATGTGTGTGAGAGGGACTGATGAGGGAAGACTGGGCACAAGAAAGGTGGAGAGGGGAAAAATCTGAGAGGCAGATGCAGGCTCTCCAGGCTGACCAGTAAAGAAATCTCCTTTACGATTTGTTTTACTTGACTGGAAAAAAAATGAGGAGTAACGTCAGCAAAACTAATTTTAATTAAGTTATTGCTATGAACTTGATGATGTAACAACACTTAATGACAACCAGTGTAAATCTGGCGTTGCTCCATGGAAGTTGGTGGCAGTCTAACAGAAATTAAGAGCAGACACTTCCTTTAGTGAAAAAAGTAAAAAAATATTAATAGAGAGCAAAAAAAATAATGAATAGAGAGTGTGTTTCTGTGGCTGCTGGGGCAGTGACCAAATTAGTATAAGGAGTCAGATTTTCTCAATTTGGCAAGCTCTGATATGTCTACGATGCAACAGACTTCCGGAAGGTAGGCCACCTTATCCAATGATAAAATAAAAATTGCATATGGAAAACAAACTACAAAACAAATCCATTTCCAGGCTGAAAAACGGTTTTATTTGTTCATTAAAGTAATTGAACACCTCTGCACTCTCAAATTTGGCCTAAAACCAGGAGGAGAAAATAACATTAAAAACAATACTCCTTGTTCTTGTTGTTTCCAAAACCAGATTCTCCAGCAGGAAGAAATGATCCCCAGAGGTTCAGCTTCATGGAAACCCAACCAGATCTTAGGCCTTTTGAGGTTTACTCATCTCTTGTAATCACGCTGGCATCTGTCCTGTAACAGATTTCTTGCTGATATAGAACAGCTCGTTCTAACCTANAGAGGGGAAAAATCTGAGAGGCAGATGCAGGCTCTCCAGGCTGACCAGTAAAGAAATCTCCTTTACGATTTGTTTTACTTGACTGGAAAAAAAATGAGGAGTAACGTCAGCAAAACTAATTTTAATTAAGTTATTGCTATGAACTTGATGATGTAACAACACTTAATGACAACCAGTGTAAATCTGGCGTTGCTCCATGGAAGTTGGTGGCAGTCTAACAGAAATTAAGAGCAGACACTTCCTTTAGTGAAAAAAGTAAAAAAATATTAATAGCAAAAAAAATAATGAATAGAGAGTGTGTTTCTGTGGCTGCTGGGGCAGTGACCAAATTAGTATAAGGAGTCAGATTTTCTCAATTTGGCAAGCTCTGATATGTCTACGATGCAACAGACTTCCGGAAGGTAGGCCACCTTATCCAATGATAAAATAAAAATTGCATATGGAAAACAAACTACAAAACAAATCCATTTCCAGGCTGAAAAACGGTTTTATTTGTTCATTAAAGTAATTGAACACCTCTGCACTCTCAAATTTGGCCTAAAACCAGGAGGAGAAAATAACATTAAAAACAATACTCCTTGTTCTTGTTGTTTCCAAAACCAGATTCTCCAGCAGGAAGAAATGATCCCCAGAGGTTCAGCTTCATGGAAACCCAACCAGATCTTAGGCCTTTTGAGGTTTACTCATCTCTTGTAATCACGCTGGCATCTGTCCTGTAACAGATTTCTTGCTGATATAGAACAGCTCGTTCTAACCTAACTGAGCTGTAAACTAACCAAAGACTGCTGTTTGGAAGGGTTTAAAGAGGTTTGCGTCAAAAAAGAAGTTTGGTAGGTTTTTTTTCTTAAATGTTTTGTGGGCAAAATACTGAAAATAATCTAGCATGCATTTCAATATGGAAAATAAAGGTGGAAACATGAGGGGAAAAAAAACCCAACATGTTATAAGGTCCTTAGGCTTTGAGACAAGGTAGGCTCAAAGCACAGCAGCTTCTTCTCCCAGTTTCACATCCCACTGCTATTCAGTGAAAGTCTGCAACACTCTGTGATGGCCAGCTGAGCACTCGTGCTGCTCTCCCTTTCTGCAATGCCCTTCTGCGTAGACACCACCTTCCTTTGCAAGTTAAACTTTGATCTGCTAACTTTGCCCACCAAATCAGCGGTTATGTATTGGAACAGACTTCCCAGGGATGTGGTGGAATCCCTGGAAGTGTTCAAGAAATGACTGGACGTGGTACTTAGTGCTACAGTTTAGTTGACGTGGTGGTGTTTGGTCAAAGGTTAGACTCTATGATCTTGGAGGTCTTTTCCAACCTTAATGACCCTATGATTCCATGAGAATATCCCAACAACAAGTATCAAGCATCAGAAGAACAACTGTCAGAGAAGTACAAACTTTTACAAACACTATTGCATCAGGATGCACTGTGATATTGAAATGCACTGGAATTTTCTTCCTAAAAAAAATCTTCCCCTCCATTTTAACACTGCCTGGGATATCATGGAAGGGTAGTGGTGATTTTAAATTGGGCAATTTGTTCATAACTTTTGGAAGAGCTTCCCTGATTGTCTAAATATGTATCGCTTGATAGATTAAGCGAGAATTGTTTCAGGTGCATAGAGTCAAAAGATCAGGTGTAAGTGGTGAGGGATGTCTGACTGCAGCTGGAGTGCAGACAGGACAGATGGCTGTCGAGGAAGGAGGTGGAAACCTGGGGAATTCTAATGATGAGAAGCTCTGGGCTGCAGAAAAGCTAAGGTTCCTGGGAGATTTAGCAATCAGCCTCCATGCAGCCAATACTGGACATTCTCACACATACAAGTGCATTTTAAGGTATGACATAACCTTACAATCTGTGTCACATGTGCAAATTAAAAGTTGGGGCAAAAATGTCCACTCCAAAGCAGCGCATGTATTTTGAAATCACACTGAGTGGAGTCTGACTGAGGAAGAGAAAAGAACACTGGTTTTGCTGTTCCATTGTTTCCCAAATCTCCAGCTTCAAATCATTAATTAGCTCTGACTAAAAGTCTGTATTTATAGAAAAGAAAATCATATTGAAAGACATAGATCTTTGTGAGCCAGCAATTTCAATCTCCATTTTCTTGCACCTTTTATTACTATGCTGACTCAGTGGTGGTTTATCACCCTTTTGCACAAATGTAAAAAGCTGTTCATGGTATAAGATAAGGGGAAGTCAGGCTCAGTGTGTAAATAACTATGTTCTGTGCTAAACTTTGCAGCAGAGAAATATCAGTTGCATATGGTTTCTGTAGATTTTGACTACCCACATATTAGTGGTGACCGTAAGTAGGGCGCAGTAAAGATGGGCTCTGAACAAGTTATGGCAGTCACATTCCCATCAAGGCTGAGATGGAGATATGGATTATGCTCTGTGCAGCACATGCTCCCTGCATCTGACACTTTGTCAGATAGAGTCAACCTTTTTTTTTGCCTATGTCTTTGCTCAGCAGACACATTCACAGATCAGCACTCCAAAGCAAAGGCAAGGGATGCCTTCACTGCAGTCAGACGTCTGTTGCACTTCAAGTGTCAAGCCCCATGGTTGTAGCTTTGCGGTTGTATTATGCCTAGAACAGATTGGGCTTCACTGCCTATGCAGTCCTTCCTCACATTTGGTATGGCTATTGCAGATGACAGTCAGCTTAGTCACAATCACTGTTTCACCCTCACATGCTTGCATGTTGATAAAGATGCAAATTCTGAGATGTTGTATTAGAAAAGAAAAAAGGACTACTAAACATTAGAGCTTTCCATGGGAAATCATATGTAGCATCTGGTATCTGATGAGGAAAGCCCAGCAAGGTCTGTAATCTGATTGAGTTTCTGTGAATGACACACACACACAAAAAAACCCCAAACACATATGGAGGTTTCTTGTGTGTGGGAAGATACAACCTAGAGATTTACTTGACTTTGTACATACTCATCAGATATTAGAGTCCTAAAATACCTTGTCTCTTAGTGGCCAAGCAGTTAAGATGTTATTGAACTTTAGACTGTAATACTCAAACAAAAAGTAAGAGGCCATATTGAATGAGTCTATTTTTTTCACTTTTTCATAGTAGATGCTTCAGCTTTGTTCTGTCATATTAAAGGACAGGAAGACTTCCAGAGCAGCAGAGCTCCCAAAACAGGAGAGTGACTTGATTTCAAAGTGAAGAGCAGGTAGCTGCCAGTACAAGAGCCTGCAGGTTAATTGGGTATCCTGACCCAGACAAAACTCAAAAGAGAGAGCAGTACAATTCTTTCATTTTGTACATGAAAAATTGCTGTTTGTGTTGCACAGAGTTCAGTTTAATCAGCCCTGTGAGCCACTGTCGTATCATGAAGTGGATCACCTCTTCCCAGGAAGGAGGAGGAGAACTATAGAGGAGACCCAGGAGAATTAAAAGATGGTAACTTTAAAAAAAAAGTGAAGTTAGTGATTTCGAAAGGCACCAGATTAGCAGCACAGGAAATGGCCTCCTTTATTTAATCATACCTAAGTGCTTTGAGATAGATTCTTATTCCTTTTATCTTGATGAGTAGCACATCTCCACGATGGGCACAGCATCTGCTGGGGCAGCTGTGCAGGAGAGATAGGGGTCAAGCCTTAGGTAAAGCCATGCAGGCCTGTCAGCAGCAGGAAGCGGATAAGCGCAGTGTTGTTCCTCTGCCACCGTTTCCCCTATCTACACATCTCGAGGTCAGCCTAGGGAAAAAAGCTGCAAAGGAAAAAAGGTGTTTTATGTGGTGTGCTGTAGCAGATTTGCAGATGAAGAGCTAAAATAAACTGAGACTTAGTGCTAACTAAACACTTTGAGATGAACACTGATGGGTCTTCCTTTGGACTATGCCGTTTCAGAGGACTGTGAAAAATAGATATATGGGGTGCCATAAATATGGCCCATGCTGTACCCTATGCACCTGCTATCTGTGTAGCCGTCTTGGGGACAGTTTGAGACCCAGTGCCTACCTGATATTTGAATCTCAACATCCTTTGGAGGGCACACTCCAGCCATGCCCAGAGATGCACCTACAGACTTGTAGTCTGAAGATATGGTGGGAACTCAAGCCGACACTCATAATCACTCAGTAGGATCACTGGGATCTGCAGTCAGAGCCTGTAACTTTGGGCATATTTCTGGTAGAGTTAAGTGGTACTGGCACACTCTAAGTGGGATCATTAGCATTTGATCCTGTATCAGAAACCACTGTTAATACACAGAGAACAGCTCAGAAGTGGTGCCAGAGTGAAGGTCAGAATGGTGTCACCACTGTGACACCCAGACTGAAAGAAACTTAGGTGGGTGTTGGACAGCTGGAAATTACCTGCATTCTTCAGTCCCTCAGAGCTAAGTTCAGGGACAGTGCGCATCTCTTGATTCCACTGGAGTAAAGATGTTTTCCATTAATAGAGTGGTTTGGGTTGTTTTTTCTTTTTTGTTTTCCACAGCTGGGTGAGCATAAGAAAAGAGGGAATAACACTGGGGGATAATAAGTGAGCTGGAGTCCTAGGCTTGCTTTACCATGTCAGGTATATAGAAACACATTTCTATGTAGAGTAATAATTCTTTATCTCCCAGGAGTGGTTAATGGTTCTTACCTACACATTTTCTTCAAAGGATCTTGCTAATGGATTTGCTTTCGGCAGAAGCTGCTCTGCATTTGGAAATGCATTCATTTGTTCCTTCCCTCTTTCCACCTTGCCTTGTCAGTGTCCCTGTGAACCGCCTCCAGCCCCTGTTCCTGGAGCAGGTCAGAACTCGTCCCGCTCACCTCTCCTCTCACCTCTCCTCCCCCAAGAAGCTTGAGAAGCAGCTGTAAGCATGCTGTTGCTTTTCAGGTCTGTAGGAGAGTGGATCTCACTTACTGTGCCTATACTCAAGTGTGGATTTTACGAAACAGCAGCAGCTCTGGGCTCTGTGTGTCTCTGTGTAGTTAGTCAAGAATAAAGAAAGGGTAGGTGTTTGTGGTTCTTGCTTAGTTTCCTTACCTTTGATGACTATTGGTGGCATTGAAACAAAAACTGGAGATTGTCCCATCTGCTGTTTGTACCGGGTGCTGGATTTGTCTATTCTTGTCTGAGAGACAAGGAAAAAAGAAGGAGCAGAGTAGATTGAAGGCAGGTCAAACAATTGTATGAAAAAACCCCTGCTATTTGGCCCCCTCATAAAAAAAAAATCTTTATAAAATTCCCAGCAGTGGCAAGTACCCATCTAAGAATGCATGGCATTCAGATCACATAAATATGCACATCTCTCTGCATCCTATTAGCTGTTGCTAATTCTTTCTCAGCCTATGGGGCTAATGACTAAGTCCAGATCAGTAAAATCTTAGTTCCTCGTTGGCATATTTTCTTTATTACAAGTGTTTCTATTCCTGTGGGTATCAAAATTATTCCAACACCCTATTATTAGATCTCATGCCAGCCTCATATATGTGAATTTGTCTTATGGATTTAGTCTGCAGCCTCATTAACTCTGAGTCAAGTCAGTCTTTTCTCAGATAAGACATCGGACAGACAGGAAACTCTTGGTGCCACATCTTGCTGAAGAACTGGTTTGGTGGCTTGAACATAAGAGTACATGGGAAAGCTTTTCCTTGATAAGGACTTTAATCACAGCTGCATCACTAACATTTTGCCACTAATTTTTTTAAAACCTTTGTAGTCAGAGAACTTTGGTCCAGGAACTGTGTTATGAAATTAGATACAAATTTCCTGGAGGTGGGAGATAGAGAAGTGACCTGAAGAGCATTCTGATCTCAAACCTCAGCAGGATGACTCTTCATAGAATCGTGACTGATTTATATTATGAGACACTATCTCTATGAAGGCTTCATGATCAGACCTGGATGACATCTACTGGGAGAATCCAAATGGTCCTTCATCTCCAAGAGCCTGAAAAAAATGCAGAATCATTCTGAAGAGGCAGTCCATAAGTAGTAAACACAAACTTTTATATGTTGAGACAACAGTGGTAAGGCTCCAGAACAGATTTGCTTGCTTCCAAGAATAAGATCTTCTCCTCCAAGGAGGCTCAGGTCCAGGATTTTTATTGGATTGTTTTTCTCCTTCTGAGCCCTGTATTGTGCCTTTCCAGTAGCTCCCCTGATTCCCAGGGTAATCTGAAAGATCAAAAAGAGACAAAGACATGATCATTCTCCAGCTCTGCACTGGCCAAGACAGTTTTGGCTGACAGACTTAGTACAGATGGTCATCAGCCTCTGATCCAGCTCCTGGACTGCCTGGACCTGATCTCCCAGTCCTGCAGCCAGATACTCTGTGCAGATCTGGAGTCACTGCACCTGATGACACTGCTGTTGCTTGGCTGAGTAGCACTTGGAGACACAGATCCTTACATCTGTAGGAATCCTGACACAGTGTGGAAAAACATGGGAGGAAATATATTTGTGCAAGTGGAGAAAGTTTTTTTTATAAGCACTGCAAAACTGACTGATACAACCTTGCTACCAAAGGTATTTCTCTCTACTTAAAACAACCTGCCTTTGTTCCTCTTGGTTTGAACTGATTTGCATATTCCACCTGCTTTTTAAATTATTCTTGGTCTTTTCTGAGTGCTCTTGCCCAGTGGCTGGAGAGAACATTTTGGCTTTGCATCCGGAATTAATGTTCTCAAGACCTCTAAAATATCTCCTAGAATATTTCTTATATAACTTTTTGTTACCTCACTTTGAAATCCATCTTTCTAGCAGATATCATCTAAACCACAAAGCTGATCTGAACTCTCTCTTCTAGACTTAGTCTGTAAACTTTTATCTTGTGAACTGTTCATAAAGTCAGGTATAACACCAGCAGAAAAGACTCCTATAAAAAAATGACAGCATCACACTGGTGTCAGCTGACTGGTGACATTCTTTCTTCCAAGACTAACTCAATTTTGCCTTCTTTAGAAATGAACCTAAATCCAGGGTTTGGCCAGAAAACTGTCAACTGCCACTCCCAAACACAACTTTGGTGTCTCCAGACTGTGTTCTTTGACTGAAGCTGAAGCAGAATCTGGTTATTTTGGTGCTCTGTCCAACATTTTGGCGACTCCTGTATTGTTTGCTATTTTAGTATAGATGGTGCACTTTTAGGGGCCTCCTAAGGTTGTGTCTGATTTCTGCAGTCTGTAGGCTAGGAACACTCACAAATCTGGAGTTTCCATTTCATTCAGTTAGAATGACTACGTTTTCCTAGTGCATACAGAAGACCTGAAACAGCTTCTGAGAATATTATTTCTTCATTTTTACTCAACTATATTTAAAAAGATCCAGGCCTTATGCCAGACTAGAAATTACACTGAGTTGTAAAAAAAACACTTAAGAATTGTGAATCAATTAGCCTCTGCACTTTTGCTGCTTTGATTTCTGTGGAGCCACACCAGAATCAACCCAGTCGGAAGTTTTGGCCCTGACTGAGTCCTCAGAGTGACACTTGGTTCTTACACCACTGTTTCATAGGAAAAGACCATTCCAGTTCCTTTAATTTGGCTTATGTTTGCAACTTTCTTGCTCTTTACTCTGCAAAATTTGGCTTAGTATATTGAGAATGATGTCACCAAACAGGAGCCCAAGCTTCAGCTGATGCTTTTGTAGAAACAGTTTCTGCTCTGGTTTCATTAAAGAGGGTTGCTGAATAGCTAGTTTGGGTTGCCAGCCATTCTCTGTCAGCTACTAATAAAGGTGAATTTCATGAAGGGTATGAGGGTTTTTTCTGGCAATAGGACCCACTTTGCTCAGTATAAATGAAACCCTTTTGTTCACCAACAGGATTTCCATTGAATCATTTTCCCGTTGAATGCTAAATATTGGAATGGGTGAAATTTGGAAATGGAGTGGGTGATTCTTTTCATTTATTGTGAATGTGCCATTACTCATTTGGTGTAATTTGTCAATGCTCCCAAACAGTAGGAGCAGTCACTTAAGATTGGCCTCTTTGCAGTGTTTAAAACAGTACGTGATAGATCTGCCTGTGCCACAGCAGCAAAATCTTCCACAGACCCCCATTTCCAGAGGGGGAACCACACAGCATCCAAGGAGCTGGGCTGGGCTGTCAACTGAGCTCCAGTTCTTGAAGAAAGATGGCAGAATCTCACAAAGAGGGAAGTGGGGAGGAGGTCTGGGTGATTTTATTGAACGTTATGACATGTAAGTGCTGCAATACCAAAGAGCTTGTTACAGCATAGAAAATCCCCTCTGCTAGCAACTCCATTTGCACTCCAGCACTATTCCATTGCAGGGCCTATAAAGCAGATTGCTAACAAAAAGGTTATTCAGAGGGTTTCTTTCAATAAACCCAAAGGTAACAAGTATCCACTGAGCAGATGTCATGAGACTGAGCTGCACTCTGGAAAACTGCCGCGATATTTAAAAATAACGCTTTCTTATTAACCTAAGTACAATACTAAAAGTCCTTTAAAATAAAACTTTCCAGATGGCACCTGCATCTGAGATGCTAATAGGATGAATGCCAGTAAGCCCACTAATACTGGAAATGCTCTTAAGAAACAACTACAACTGATTGTACTGGCACAAACAAATAAAAAAACTAATTTATGTATTCCTGCAGCTGCATCTCCAGCCAAAGCAGAGGCAGGAGTCAGGACCAATTCACAACTGACTAATGTGGCCCAATTCATTGCAAATTTCTAGCATTTAAGTGTAATTAAGATTTATTGTTTGCTAACTTGCAGGTCAGAAGAGGCACTGCAATATGGATAACTTTTTGTCAACTAGTGAAATGCTTGTTAGGAGGAATTGTCAATCCCTCCAAGGAGAACATGACAGAAATAAATAACAGAGTTATTCTCATTTCATCTGACGGTTGTGATCCCAGCAGGATCAGAAAGGGCTGAATGTCATAGCACTGGGCAGTAGGGAAATGGACTGCACATGGTGGTGTAGAGTACACGTAGCTGAGTCCATGGCAGCACAGGATATGGTAGGCACCCTGCAAATGCTGGTTGGTCTTGCTCTGAGCCAGGCTTACCTCTCACCATGATTTCTATGCCCTTGCTTTTCTGGCCCTTGATGCTTTATAGAGGGATGCAGGAGACAGTGCAGAGTTCCCTTCATCTCTTGCTAGTGTGGCCAGGTAAACAGGGGAAGCAATCCACCAGAGTTTGACATCCTAGAAAGGAGGTGACAAGAGGATCAGATACTACTACAACTTGGCTGCAAAGATGATAAGGTCATGGAGAAGAATGTGAGTTAGACCATCACTGGTCTCTGACTTGTATCATCAGCAGGTTTAGTTCATTCATTACCCCTCAGTTGGCAAGACTATACCCTAGATGGTGACTGGGACCTAAACACAGCTGGGTCCAGAATCAGGAACAGCGAGGGTTAATCTCTTTGGGATTTGTAAGGGACTTTGATTAGTACAGATAGCATAACTTGAAGCTCAAAGTCTGGTTGATGAGAAATAGCCATGGAATATGAAAAATCACATTCTCATTCTTAGAACAGTATTTTATGTTTCTGTGTTCCTCACAACTAAGAATTTTCAAGCACTTTTTTGCATTAATAGCTTGAACTTTTTGACACCACCGTGAATTACCTGCATGTGACTGTCACTGCTTGACAGAGAGGTAAATGGAGGCACAGAAGATGCTGGATTGAATTCCCTTTTTTATGTGCATCTTAAGCAGTTATTATTATCTGTGCAAAGAAGAGACAAATGTTATCATGTTGGTTTTTCAGGCTGCCTAGCACTTGGAGATGTGGAAGCATGGAGATATAATGAAGGAGTTTTGGTGCAAGGAATGAAGCTGGTTTGCCTCAGGTATCACGGGAGCAGCAGAGTAAAGCTGCAAGCAAAGCTTAGCTTTCCTTTGCTTCTGCTGCCAGGCTTGATCACTAGGGTAGGACTGACTTGAGTCTTTTGTAGTCATTTACATCCCTGCCAAGAAAACTCTACCAAATCAGTGTTTTTATACCTCCATTCTGTTAATTCTACTCATTCTTTCCTTCACCTCAAGTCTGTTCACAAACTGAGTCCAAACTGCTGAGGAGGGACACAGGACAGGGATAAGGAAAGCTGTGCAGATCCACTTAATTTACCCAGCAGTACCAGCACTGTTAACAGAACTGGCTGTCATACATCCTGGCACTAAAGGATGGAGCAGGAACATATCCTAATGTAATCACTTTGAGTAACTTCAGCAAATAATGAAGGGCTGACTAATACCAGGAGCCTCTTCTACAGCTCATTTACTGTGTGAGCTGGTTCTGAGACACGCTCGGCAGACGAGAATGCACATCAAATGTTTTGATCTATGGAAGAACATTTTTCCTAATATTTTTTCAAAGATTTTTTTTCTCAACTTTGTAATGTGACTCTGAAGACGGTCATGCCATATTTTTAAAGGAGACACTCTGTGTGTGTTTTTTAAGACCTTTTTCGAAGGGGGACGAAGGGTTGCATATTTTTTAACTCCAAAACCCAGATGTTCTTTAACAGAGAAAAATAGAATAACATACATTAATAGCTTGGAAAACAATGGCAATATTTAATTAACCTTTAGAAATGGCTAATCTGTGAATCTGCACGTGTCAGCTCATCTTTAGAACAGAGTGATTGTGTGTGCCTTTGCCAAAATCAACATGCTTGTTCGGTGGATTTCTTCCACTGGGGATTCACATGAAGAACAAAAAAAGGAAAAAAAAGAAAGAAAAAATAAATTTTTTTTCAGTTGTTTGACTTGAAGCATTCATGTGATCCAGATGACCTCGTCAGGGTTGATGTAGCCTGGTGTGCCACAGATCCAAGATCTGCATGTTCAAGGCTTGGCTCTTAGCTGTTAGTCGTTGGACCAGACAGTTTGCAGGTCTTGTGGGACCATTAAAAGCTTTAGTTTAGCAGTGGGGCTGTTACCTCTTCATCACTGACTTTCTCTTTCTCTCTCTCTCTCTCTCCCCCTTTAGCTTGGCTGCTATCAACGCTTCTCTTCAGCAGATCCTCTACCTGCCAAATCCTCTCCTTTTTAAATCCTTTAAGTAGGAATACAGACCACGGGAGAAAAGAAAGGGTCCTTGAACTTCTGGCTCCTTTCAGAGCCCCCCATTTCCCATTTCCCATCTGACAGGAGTCCCACGCTAAAATGGAATGGGCTATATCCCTTCTCCAGCTGGCTCCAAGGGCTGCAAGGTGCAAGCAGCTCGCAGAGTTTCTCAGCATGCAGGAGAGGTATCTGAAGCATACGGCTCATGGTGCATACAGGAGGAGTGGCAAGTACACCAGAAGGTGAAGAGATGGCTGGAAGCAACACTAATGCCCCTCCATCTGGAAAGATGAGTGCTGTTTAGTACGTCTGGAAAGCATTATTTCTGCAAATAGCTCAACCTCTTTCAGCTTAGAGGCAGGGATCCCAGCCTGCTGCCAAGCTTAGATCTCCCTGATGGCAATGTGGTAGGGGAGATGGTGAACAAGTGTACTAATGGCATAAAGCAGGAAAAAACAGCATCCAATACATCAGCTTAAGGTACATCAGGCATCTGCCTTTCTCCCAGAAGGCTGCCTGTGACTTCAAATTGCATTAAGACACACTTGCGTTTTATATCACGGGATCAACCCATATGATAAAAGTTTAATTGGGTGGGTGTGAAGGGGAATTTAGAAGTCACTCAACTGACTGTTCCCAGTGATTTAGCTTCACAAGGGAGATATAGGAAAGCATAAGCTCAAATCTACTAATGTCCCTGAATTTTTGTTTGAACTGTAGCTCTGCAAAGATCTAGCTTTACATGAAGCTCATCTGAAAACACTGAGGTGTGCTGTTTCATGTTGTTTCAGAACAAATGCTTGACCCAAGCTTGATTTAAATTCAGACACCAGAGGGGATCTCTCAGCAAATCTCATCAGGCCTTTCGCTTTGTAGCAAAATAAAAATCAGTTAATAGGACTTGTCTCTAAATATTTTTGAATAGATAAAGATGCAGGTGCAAGTTCCAATATAATACCTGCTTAGCTTTTAACCATATTAAATCAACAGCCTAAGCATCTATCAGAAATGTACTTCTCATGTGAATTTCAAGCAGGACAATTTCCAAACTCCTTCTCATCAGTGTACAGCCTGTTTCCTAATGATATATATTCATGATCAATGTGGGATGCTGTGCGTGGTAATGAACAAGTTGTAATGCAGCTGATGTGTGAGGGTCTTGTGCGTATTCTCATGGGTCACTGTTGACCAGCCATCTGATATGTGCCAAGTTGGGATGAGATACGTGGTGTGCAGAGCTCAAGGAGGATTTCTGGAAAATGTTACTTTGGTTTATTTACAGCAGATTTGTTTGTTTGTTTCTTTCTTTTTCCCCATGAAATTCAATAGATGTTCTCATTTGAAAATGTAAGTTCTAAATGTATTTTAAAACTTTCTTGGATTGGACTCCAGACCCTGAAATACATTTCTGGAAAAGCAGGCTGTTCTCAGACTTTAAAATAAAGGCATGAACCCCACTTTTTAGGCAGTTCCAGGAGAATTTTGTTACATTTAGGAAAGGTTTGTACATCTTTTTACAGATTTGTGGATGTTTGCCTCAAAATTTTCTTTATGATGCTTTTTTCCAGATCTGTCTTCTGTTCTGAATGTCAGCCTGTTCTAAAATATTTGTTGAATTTTGTGCAACTTGAAGGACTCCCTATAGCTCCTATGCTTAAGTATGTGGAACACTTCACAGGTCAGGACTGACATTTGTTTCCTTTTTAAAGGCTAAAAAATGAGTTTAAAAATTGTCTGTGGTGGTTTAAGATAACTACAGATGCAAACTTGTGTATTCACCGGTAGTGTATCATAGTTCTTAATGTAAGAAATCAAAATTCAAGGAATGAATTTTTAACAATAGCAACAAAATAAACTTAGTAAGCTGATTTTCCTTGCTTTAAAAAAGGACTTTACTTTTTCTTGTGACATTCCCTAGGTGTTTTCCACAGTTTTCACCAACATTGTTTCAAAGCTATTTGCTTGTAATTTTTTTTTCTTGGCTAAAAAGTAAAGATGCCCATAAGGATTTGCTATTTCCTCAGGTTTTGGGGTTTTTTTCTTTTTTTAACTGTACAAAGTAAGAAGTTTGAAACCATTCTGGTGAAATATTATAGAAATTTTCCAATAATAAAGAAAAATGACTGATGCATTTTGTGAAGAATTGTTTTTGGATAAAAGGGGTTCTTTTCAAGTGAAAAGGCATGTCGTGCAAAAAATTCAATTAGTTCTAGTTTCAAGATCCCTATGGGCCATATCCTGAATAGTTATTGAGACAAAGCTCCCATTGAAGTCATTGGGCATACTTCCTGATTAAAGCCTTCAGGACTAGGTCAACTGGGAGTTTTGCCTGAGTAAGCACTTCAGGATTTGAGTGTAAACACAGCCATTGGGGAATAAATGGGTTAATACGGCAGCCTAATACATTCTCTGCATTTGTAAGCTCTGCTTTACATAAGGGACATGGGTCTCTCTTCCTCCTCATGAGAATGGCAGACATTTTATTTTCCATAGCACGCTGTGCTGGTGCCCTTTACTTCGCGTCATCGAAGTGGTGTGGTCTGGTCTGGCAGTGTTTTCCTGCTGCCCTGCATCTCTCCCCTCTGAGAACGAACCCCCCATGTCAGTGTAAAGGCCAAACCAATTTTTTAATACAGTACTGAGGGAGGAATTCCCCTGCCCCCTCCCAGCCAAGCCCGTTCCCTCATCCAGGCTGAGTTAGTCATGTCTGACTTCTCCTATTCACATTATGGCTACCCTTGTTGCTTTTTGGGTTTTGTTTTGCTTCCTTACTGTTGTTGTTTTTCAGCCAAAGCTGTCATTTATCATGAGAACAAGAGCAGCCATGTGTTGATTTTTCTGGATTCCTTTTGGACAGTGTCCCAGTGCTAATGAAGGCCCTTCCAAAGTGCTAAAGAGCTGGTGCCAAAATCAGTTACAGTGAAAACAATAGGGGAGTGGTGCACAGACAGCACATCTAGTGTGTGTGTGCGTGCATGCGTGTGTGAGCGGAGGGAGCACTTACAATTGTGATTTCGGTCCCCCTCCCTTAAGGATAATAAATTTGACTGAACTAAGGGGCTCGGATTCACATTTGCTCAGAGTCTGGGGCACATTAGAAATAAAAGCCAGTGGAAAAATAGATGGTAGATGTTCACACATTATGTCCTGGCTGGTCTGGATAATAACACAAAAATCAATGTTGTACGTCAGCTGTGACAATGATGATGAAGCTTCTGTGAGAGTTATAGGACCTTGAAATTCAGGACTTTATCTCTGCCTGTGGGCCATTTATCTAAAAACTTCTTTCTTTTTTTTTTTTTTTTTTTAAGGGCTCCTGAAAATGCCTTTTCTTTCTTTTTTAAAGCTCTTTTAAAAACCAGAACTATTCTACTTCTCAGACTTTATAAGCTGTTACATTGACAGTGCATGGTAGGTCTTACAACACCAAGTAGCAGTCACTGCATGCTATACTGTTAATTTGCAGGGTGGTGATGGGAGCACACTTTTCCACGAAGGCGAGTGAAACAGACACAGGAGCACGCAGAAGGTGCGCGAATCTCGACAATCTCCCTATGGAACTGCTATCCAAACGTGAATTCCAGGCTAAAGACAGGCAGTCACCGTGCGGGTGCTGGGACTTTTGAGTATTTTCGCCTCGTGGGAAGCGCACAGTCACTGCTTTTTCCTGTTATTATTCCTCTCGGAGGATTTATGTATTTTATGAATCAAAGGACCGGGCAGTTTTGCAGCTCCCCCTTCTCCCCCAGCGCGTTCCCCAGCCCGGTTTCTGGCCTTGCGCTCCATCTGCCGGCTGCCGCCCCGCTTTCTGCCGGGACCAGCGGGATTGGGGTGCGGGCACGGAGCGGGGGAAGGGACCCGGCCCCGCTCCGGGCCATCCGCTGCCACCGGCACCGGGGACCCGCGTCCCCTGCCCGGCCCTGGCGCTGCCCCCCGGCCGCCGAGGGCTCTGCCGAGCACACGGCAGACAAATACATGCACTGGAGAGTCCATACACACACACACACACATATGTATATGTATATTCATATCCCTTGCACCTGACGGGGATCCAGCCACTTCTGTGGTGTTTCTCCTAACCCTAGCCCATTCTTCTTTATTAAACCCAAAATGATTTAATCAAACTGATGTGTACCCAACATAGCCGGGAAGCAATACTTTCATTAGCAGGTGCCAATCTTTCTTGTGTGCATTTCAGTTGTGAGCAAGCCAGTTAATGTTTAGAGGCAGATGCTGGTGGTTTGGAAAGGCCTTTCTGTGATAGTACCCACCAACGCTGCTGCTTATTTTGAGTTTTGTTCCAAAATATATAAATATACAGGATTTAGATAGATTAATCTCTATAGTTTGGACAAATCTGGTGGGTGATTGAATCTAAGGATCAATTTAATTTACCTCTGCCACCTATACATATATACATGGTTCAGTAAATAAAAAAATTACCTCTGACTAATTCACACTGTTTTAGATTCCTCATTTCACATATAGTGCTACTGTAACTATGTAGGTGATTTTTCTGTTTCTTGTCTGCATAGACACTGCCTCCTGCAAGATTTGGTAGACTCCATAGATTGTTAGGCCAGAAGGGCTGTTGTGTTCATCTGCTCTGACCTCCTGTGTAGCACCAGGCATACGATTTCACACTGTGATTTCTTCATCTACGCAAGCAATTTATTTGCAGCTGAGCTAACTTGCAGCTTATAGAAAGGTAGTCCAAAGGCACATAGCTCTATGTAGCATTCCTAACAACCTATCTGGACTTTAAATTTTCTTTGAAACACAACACTCCATTAGAAGTTTCCACCCATGCTTCACCAAACCATATCAGAAGAATTGCTTATCCTCCTTTGACAGCATGAAGCTATTTTAGATGTAACGTTTATGCACAGAGATGCTTCAGGAGAAGCTCTAATTTATCAGCTATCTCCTCTTCTTTCACCCTCTTATTCAGGCATTTCAACAGAGCAACAGATGGTCCTTGCGGGCCATTTGCTGTGATTGGAATTGTAGTGTCCCAAAGAAGGGCCGCTTTCTTATCACTAAAAGTGAGTCTAAGTTTCCTTACCCAGTAAGAATTTGCCTTGCTGCTAAAGAAAACATGTTTCCCAACAGTTGAAGGGTGAAATCTGCAAACTTTAAAAATCATTTCTCACCATATGGACTATCATACCCTTATAATCAGAGAGAATGGAGATTTTGAAGACACAGGATAGAGGAGTCCTTATTTTTGTCTTTGTACCCTTGGGTCCTGAAATTGGTATGACTAAAATAGTAATTTATTTGAAAGTAACTCCTCTTCTCATTATTTATTGCTATCATTGTCACATTTAAACATTTTTTGGGGACTAGTTTTAATTGTATACTCTATCAATGCACCTTATGAGAAGAGTCATTACGTAAGCCTGTGTTAACTTTTGTCTTAACACAAAAAAAACCCCTTTTCTTCTTTCTTACATAAAAATGTTCTCTGAAAGATTTTGTTTTAATTATCACCTTGAATTTTGCAAATAGCTCCATTTTATAGACTAACACAAAATATTTGTAAAGGTCTGGATAAAGCTTGTAATTGTGTATGAAATTCTTTGGCCCAGCTGTTGCAGACATGATATAGTTCTGCAGGGCTACAGCGTGTTGCCACAGGCTGGTAGTCCTAAAGCTATGTGATTTACTGCACTTACCACCTGCATCCAGGGACCTCCATGCCCAAAGGTACTTTGAAGCTTGGGCGTTAAGTCACATTGTGGGCATTCCTAACTCTTAGAGAAATGAGAGTCAGGCACCTTGATCCTTCAAGTTACTGGGTTTGTATTTTTCCGCTAGCTGACCAGCTAAAGAGAATTCTAGGATATGCGTATCTTCCTAGGGCACACTTTGGCCAGGTGAGCTCTGCAGCTTGGACGCAGAGCCATGTTTTGAGCTGGATGCATGGATGACATTCATGGAATCACAGAATCAAGGTTGGAAGAGACCTTTAAAATTATCAAGTCCAGCTGTAAACCGGCACTACCGCTGTAAAGAGTTGCATATATTGTATGTACTTTCCGTATGTACAGCTTTACCGCCTACAGACTTCAAATGATCCGGCCTCTCGACTCTGGAGATTGACTTTGTGTCACAGCCTGTTCATGCCTGTCTTGTACGAGACATACAAATTCACAAACCAAGCTAAGAGATGATTCAAGCCTGTGATCTCAACCCTTATACCAGGACTCATAGGTGAAGAGTTCCATTGTGTGAAGTCAGATTCCAAGAAGGAAACAAATTTTTCTCTCCCTCTACAGCAAAGAAGACAAGAGAAGAAGGATTTTGTTTTCTCCCATGCTAGAATATTAAATATAGCTTAATAGCTTTTCTTCAATTCCTCGGCAAATTTATGCAGAGCTCAACATAGCCAGGTCCATGGATAAGGTAAAATAAACTGGGAGATTTCAGATGGAAAAGACAGGAGATGAGATCTCTGAGGGGAATAAGTTGATTTAGCCAGGCAGGAAGAGCATATGTGCTCATTGAGATAGTCTGGACTAAGGAGGTAAACCCTGTAATTTTGAACTACATTCTCAAGGTGAACTCATACAGTAAACCTTTGCTCTTTTATATCCTATCATCTTGGGGAATTACGGCCCAGGTAAGATGACAGACTCGCTTATCTAGTGCAGAAGAATTAGATGCCTGGGAATAGGAAATACAGAAAACATCATGCTGAACAGGAAGCTATAGGCATGAATCTATGGAAAATGCCAGTAGATTTTGCCTAATCTTAACCTGGAAGTTTTCTGACTTCCCCATGTGCTCAGAAGTGTTTGTTCTGTGGGATGATCACCATTCTATTAGGGCAGATATGTCTGTGCATTCCACTTAGGAGTCATTTATGGAGAATCATGAAAAGCTAGGTATGCTGAAGACTGTGACTATGACTATCTTTGGTGGTGTCCATCTTTTACATAATTTCCTACCACAAGGGCATGGCAAGAATGTTCTCATCAGTTTTTTGAGGACTGAGGATTAGAAGGGCATAATAAACACCACACCACGGCGTACCCAGTGTGACAGCACTGTCCAGTTTCCTGTTCTTTCTTTCGAAGTTGGATCACTGTGCACACAAAGGTGGCTGAGGTCTGGAGCCCTTATCTCATGACACAGACTGAAGGATCTAGGGTTGCTTTAGAGGACCCTGACTGCTGTGGGCTGAGTCAGGACATAAGGAGCAAAACTCTCTCTTTCCTAGATGCCTGCCTGTAACTGTGAGGATGTTATTGAGGAGACAAATCCAGGCTCTCCACAGAGATACATGTCAGGAGGGCAAGAGGTGAGGTAAAAGAGTGTCAGGTGGGTATAAGAAAAAGATTTTCCCCCATTATGAGAGTCAAGCAGTGAAACAGGTGGCTCAGAGGCTGTAATCTCCATCTTTGGAGGATCTCAAAACCACACTGGACAAGGCCACGGCCAAGCTATTCTGATCTCATAGCTGAGATGAGAGACTTCCTGAGGTCCCTTACTGAGTCATACTCTGATCCTGTGTATGTATAACTGGGGTTCCTTTCTGGAATTGTAACACCTGTCTGAATGCTAGGAGAAAACCCTACTGTTCCTATGCTGCAGGCTTGGAATAGATTATCTTGCCACAGTCTGGTGGACAGGGTTTTTTCTTGGGACATGGGTTTAATGCCTCTCAGGCTTAAGAGAGCCTAAACCCAAGTCTTTTACTCCCAGAGTCATGTAAATACTCAGCACAGGGCAGGTGGCAGCCACATCACTTTGTTGTAATACAGTTACATATAATATAGCTGTGGCCTGTTATAAGATAACCCCATCCATGAATGTCCTTAGTGAAGGTCCTAAATACTTCCTGACTATGCTCACATAGGGGGTGGCCACTCCTCACTACCCAGAACTCATGGCTGCAGGTCCTCGCTGAGGTTACTGCCTGTCCTTTCCTGCCAAAACCTGAAGCTGTTGCCTCACTTGCACCTCAGATGTCATGAACTGGAACAGTCATTCAGCCTAAAGGTATGCCAGAAGGATCATGTAGCAGCTAGTCAGGATGTAGCCCTGGCTCTCATCTGAATGTAAGTGAAATACAAAGTATAATGTCTTTGACAGGACTGACTGCAGTGGCGAGGGATCATAACTTAGGGCTTCATCTGGGAAAACGGGATGTAATTCTTCAAAACAATGTGAGAAAATATTTATACTTTTCTGTATGACAATTAGGTAAATATGAAGCCTAGAGATAGGGAGGAACTCTGCCATTTTCTATTCCACCTTTGCTGCACAAAGCCCTCTTGTGACCATGCTCTGGGCCTGACAGACCAACCTAGGGAGGCAGGACAGGGGCTTTTCTGGTGGCTGCGCAGCCCTCTTGGAAGAAACGGGGTATTTTAGGTGGCTCATCTGAAAGGGAGCTGGGGTGTAAACTTGTAGATACGAAGGCCACGTAAGTAGTGGACTTTGTTGCTGAGCTAGGTCATTGTGTCCTCCGAGTGAATTTGGGCTCCTGCTCTTTTTTATTCAAAACAATTTACCTGCGGAGTCAAATTGCTGAAAGCCAATACACTGGAATACATGGATGTTGCTACCTCATTTCCCTTCATTCAATGCCCTTATATGTGCTGCTTGAGTGATATGGGAGGGATTAAACATTTTTCCAGGCAAGAGACCTATAGAACATAGAAGGTTGATGGGGAGGGAAGGATAGCAATATAATTTATCAAAAGCTCTTAGAAGCAACAGCCTTAGCTTTCTGCTATCATGGAGTACAGCTGAAAATAGCAGGTAATGGGACCGGTGTCCCTTTAAGAATTCTTGAGGTTACTAATGGATATAGGTCATGGTGACAGCCTTAAATAAACCTTCAGTAATAAACAAATCATTTTGAGTTTTCATAAGATTACCATCACTCTGAGGCTGCTCCAGTAGGGCTAAGAATGCGTGAAGGAAATGAGCATGATAGATCATATACATCATACTGTCATACCCCAAGAAAAGGACAAAAAAATCTTTCAAGGAGGCTCACACTGTATTCCTGATAAAAGCTGTTAAGAGCGTGCATTAATATTAATCCTCTATTTTACAATAAGCTATTCACTGCCTCTACACAGAATGCAACACTGCATCAGAGGAAAATGAAAACAAAACTTAGGAAAAAAGAACTCAGCAGGAATAAGTATACTGTTCCCAGGATTTGGAAATTGAAGTACCAAGAGGGCTACAAGGAATAATGATGTATCCAAAATCATTGTAAGAATAATATGGAAGTCTATACAAAGCAGAAATTCCATATCTCATTGTTTCCTGCAGTACATTCTTTATGTATTGCAGCTTTACTTTGGTTTTAGTTATTTACATTTAATTTAAATAGAGTTCATAGTTCTTACCTATTCTAAAAGTACTTCCAGTTTGATATCTTTTGTGCTTTCTTATGGTGAAGGACAAGGTGCATTTAAACAGAAATATTGCTTGTTCTTATTTGGTGCTTCTGTATATCTTACTGTAATCAATGTTTGCACTTGGTGTTCTTACTACAGCACTGAGAAAACTGCACTGGAGTTCAACAGAATCAAGATGTGATTGAAATAAGATTTCCTTCTTTAGTAATAAAGCCTTCTCTAAATTGAGTGTCACTTCATTATTTACATAAGACCCATTCTGGAATACAAATATCTCATGGATTGTTTTTAAACCTTTGATACGTCCTTATAAATTCTTCCATCCCCAGAAAGGACCATAAGAGAGTGAAAAGAGATTCCAGTGTACAGTGGATAAGTAATAGGATTCATTGCTGAAGAAAAAAATTAGTTGAGATATCTTTATGGATAATGACCTGCCAATGATTGTAAATACAAGGTGACATCTTTAAAGATAAGGACATTCACAAATCGATTAGACAAATCAGCTAAGCAAGGCCATGCAGATATATAGCTATGTTGGGACTAAAATATCCTACTCTATGGAACATATAGATGATTGCAAATATTGTAATGTCTTCTTCCTTGTGTCCATAAATAATAATAATCATAATAAACATGCTCCTGCTGACAGCCTAAGCATCCCAGTAATGTGAATTGATTGTTAGCATTTTGCTTTAGAGGTAGATTAATTAAGGTTGAATCATATGGCAATCCTTGAAAAAGTACTGTACATGTGACATCTAAATTAATGACAAATTAATTCATCACAAGCAGGGTAATTACAATGAATATATAATGAATTAATGATGATAGATCGCTTATGATTTATGCATATATATGTATATACACATATACACACACACACTCACGCACAGAAGATAGCAGATCTGCTTCTGCTGCATGGAAAAGTGAGATCTGTGATTTTTAGCTCTGGATGAGAGTTCCTACTGGTTTTCAGTGAGATTAGCACTGTATTATACCTACTGCTGGGCAAAATGGAGGCAGAGAAACCAGCTGAAATAACATCCAGGTACGGGTGGTGAGTTGCTGTCAGAAAGCTGTGATCTTGGCTTCCTGTGTAATAAAATATACAGACAGAGAAGAAGAGACATAATTTTGATGCTGTTTCAAAGCCACGCTGGATGGACTTTGGACACTTTATTGAAGCTATGCAGATGGGATATGGAAGCTGGGCACCTAAATGGTACTTGTTCTCCAACAGCAGAGGTCTGGCTGGTGACTGGCTGGTTGAGCCAGGAGCCTCTTTTCAGTAACGATAGCCCTGAGTTCTCTTGATAGCTTTGAGTTCTCTTGTCATTAGTTCAGCAGCCTCTAAATGTTGCCACTACTTCTAAGTGAAGATGTTTTCAGTTTTAGAAATTTCAGTTTTAGAAATTTCAGTTTTAGAAATGCTAATAGCATACATAACCATGAACAAAGACCTGAAAGTGTTGAGTTCATCCCTATCTTCCAGGTCACAGACAGTTTACTTCCCCAACATTTAAATTTCTTTTCCCTCTGTCATCTGACCCACTCTTCATCTCTTCTTTTGAAATCTAATCTAGACTTCTTCTTCCTCAGCAACTTCTATCTACCTTTGACTTCAAACTTTGTGAAAGTGCACGTGACTTCCCTTGAATCTTCCATCCATTACTCTGCTATGGAGCTGAAATGAGGCACCTTCATCAACTAACAAGGTGTTGGTCAAGGTCAACATGACCTTTTCTGGCTGCTGCCATGGCTTCTTGCTATTTTCATCTTCCCCAGTCTGTGACTACTAAGTCACCAATGATAATTCAAATAATCAATTTCCCATTGATTATTTTCACCTCAGATATCTTTGAGCGTGCTTCTTCCTTCTCAGCCTTTCGTTTATGACCAGTTGTTCAGTGATTCTTTGTTATTTTGGCTCTGTCTGCAGCCTGTTCTTTTTCTCATTGCCTGGTTATCCCTTGGCAATCTCTTTCCCTGTCCTTGCTGATAGCTCTCATGGCCGTCTCCTTGTCCTTGACCCACTGCCTGCCTGTTCTGTTTCTAATCTTCCCCCATTGCTCTGACATTGCTATGATCTACTCATCAACTCAAACTCGCCTTTATATCAGCTGTATTCTAATTCTTCATTTTTCTTCCTTCTCCATTACCAGTATGAATTGCAAGAGTGAAACAACAAGACTCTCAACAGATGGTTATGATAGTGCCCAGACTCTGGAGGCCTAAAGGCCTTATCTTACTTGGAACTAAGCCCTGGGCTAAACCCTGCTCCTGGCTTTGAGCATTTATCCTGCCTTTCAGAAGCAAACCTCATGCCTGATACCAGGAGGGAGCCCTCAGTCTAAGAGTCTAGCTCTGCAACTGGTATTTTCTCTGCCCACTTCCTGGTAGTTGTTATGTCTCCTCGTATCCCACTAGAGGAATACTAGTTTTCATCTGG
The DNA here is from genome assembly GCA_013397815.1 of Aleadryas rufinucha. Classification (NCBI taxonomy): domain Eukaryota; kingdom Metazoa; phylum Chordata; class Aves; order Passeriformes; genus Aleadryas; species Aleadryas rufinucha. The sequence goes on from VZTH01018224.1 coordinate 208,349, forward strand.
TTTACATTTTGTTTCTTCAAGGACACAATGTAAAGAATTCTCTGCGTATGCACACACACACACATAGAGTCTGCTAGAGAGTCTAAAACTTGACTCATCTTTTCTAAATAATACAAGAAGCGTGGGAATCTAGGTAAGGTTAATAAAGTAAAGCCATAAAGCCTCCATGCCTTTCCACTACCTCGATTTCCTCCTCATTCTGGATGCAGTCTGAGCTCCTTTCAGAGCTGTTTAAAAATGTAGAAAATATTTTCTCTGCAACACTGAATTGTCATTGAAACCAAAAGTTTCATTCAGCTCACTTTAGTGCAGTTGGTCTTGCCAATAAAGAGGGTCTTCCTATTACAAAAGCATATCTTTTTGTTCCCTACTTTAAACCCTCTCTTGCTGCCATCTCAGTGTCTCCTGTGTGTGTGTGTTCTAATACCCGATTCCTTTGTTTTGCTGCTGACTCTTCTTTCCTTTCTACTTCACCTGCAGACTAGCTGGAGTAGAGTGCTTCTCCTTGCTTCTGCTGACCCTCTTGGCATTGTCTGTTTAGAGTAGAGACATGAAGATCTCTATTATAGCTAGTCTGGGAAAGACATACTTATGGCCTTGTGAGTGAATACACGGTGGCATTCAACAATACAATAGTTTTCATAGGAACAATTTCATCATATCGAACACAACTGAATTTACACTTGCAATCTTTGACCCATTTTTCATCTCCTCTTTTCTTTCATTCCCTCCCATCGATACACTTGGCTGACGCTCAGCAGAAAAGACTGTGCAGTAACCTAATTCTTTCTCCTCCTTTCCAGCGTTCATGCGATACCTTTGCGCAGTGGTACAGCCTGGGACCCCCTCGTCCCTCAAATCAGTACTCCTTATTCAGCTGCAATCTGGGCAAAAATGTGTTTACCATCTGGCAAATTATCTTCCTGGCCTGCCACACCCACATAGAAAAGGGAAGGGAGCTCAAAAGGTCATCGGACCCATCACTTGCTCCGGGGCAGGATCAGCCACATCTACAACATTCCCAACAGATGTTTATCTAACTTGTCCTTAAAACCTTCAAATACAGGAGATTTTCCAAGCTCCTTATGCAGTGCTCAATACTCCTTGCAAATTCTTAATGATCCTCTGTGTCCTGAGCTCTTCAGTTACAACCTCTCACATTCCCCCATTAAATTCAACCTGCTTATCTGCTCCTTCAAAGGCTCTGCACAGCTCTGGCTCCATCTGTCCCTGGTTCTTTATAAGTGTGTCTTCGCAGGGTGTCTGGGTGCCTTTGCCCTCTTACTGATTAGCTATTTAAGCTGCATATCTCTCCTCACTTACATTCTGCACCCACCCATCTCCCTATCATCTCCATCTGTCTGGCGTCCGTTTGCCCAAAAATTGCTTCATCAGGCTTTCATTTTCACTTTCAGGAAAAACTTTCCCCTTAAACTCTTTTCTTTTGTGAATAAGCAGGCTCTCATCCACTTAAACATGTGAGTTTTGAAGGACATCCCCCTCCTCCCCCCGTGCCCCGTCCCAGCCCAGGAGTTCCCATTCAGCCTGCCACCCTGTGCAGCCAGCCAAGTGGAGCGTTTTGTTTGCCTTCATTAGGCTGTAAACTCATTTTGGGTGGGGCTGTTTTCTGCCCTTTGTTCTCTGCTGTGTTGAATGTGCTGACAGAGCTGAACTCTCGATTATTAATAGCACAAACAAAGCTTAAAAAAGGACGGATCAAAGGAAGGAGAAAGGGAAGGCATAGGGAATATGAGGTTTTGTTTAAAGCAGTAAGGAAGTTCAGGATAAACGTATCCTGTTGGGATGTGTTGAACACCTGTTAGGAAGAGGTTATGGATAAGATTGTTGAACAATCTGAATGAAGGCAGTCTCTGCATCTCCCTAAAAGGCTCAGAAAAAAATCCATTCAGTGTAACAAGTCAACAGTGAGCAGAAATTAATTTGAAGAGAGATGCACAGCTGGCAAATGAGTGAAACTTGGAAAGCAGAAAAGAGGCAAATAGAAGGCAGGAAAAGCATCTCTGACCCTTTACCACAGGGTTTACCTGGGTCTGGACATCCATGCTTGTTTGCATGTGCACACTCTGCTATACTTCTCTCGAGTTATAACCCATTCAGTGATGGCTGTACTGTCACAGTACTTTGACTTCTGGAAAGTTGAAGCAGACCTTTGAACTCTTTCATATTGTGGTTCTAATGGTGACTGCCTGTTCCTCTCCGTGAAACTGCTGAGCAAATGCAGGCAGGGCTGGCCCTACAGGAAGAAAACCTCATGCCATCACTCTGCCTTCAGCAGACCCAAGGTTTATGAGATAGGGAGACCAAAGCTGGTGTGAGGCTGGGGATGGGAAGATAGCATGGGTTAAGGTATAGAAGTTTCTGGTGATGTTCAGAAGATGATCTCACATACTGGTGAAGGGATCATACACACCACTCAGGGACCTCTAACTGCAGCCAAGAGGGTTTCAGAGTCCTAATGCACCAGTCACTGACAGCAGAACAGAAGCACAAGGACAAAATACCTCAAAAAGGCCTATCCTATGGATCTAGGAGGGCCAGGACCTCCAAGAAACTGTGCAAGGAGTTCAGCGCTAGGACTCTTCAGATCTGACACTCTCAGGAAGTCCTGAGGTAAATTTCCATCATTGTCTGCTATTGGGAAATATAAGACAGGGTTATAGGCTATGGGACGTGCCTGCAGAAGCACATGGCAGCACAAAGGAGCACATGGCAGCACAAAGGAGCACATGGCAGCACAGAGAGGCTTGTCTCTGCCGGACCCTGGGGGGAGGAGGTGTCAGCAGCAGACCCCTGGAGGAGCCTGCTGGAAGCTGACCCCATGGAAGGACATTCAGAAAGCGTGCTGCTGATGTGGCAACATGGGATAGGTAACGTAGTGAGAGTTACCATGTAAGGAGATACTGTGCCTTGGAAAAGTGTATAAAACCAGCTTGTTTCTTTGAATAAACTATTCAGATTCCCTGCCGGTCTGGGTCTGTGTTTCAATCGCTGACAGTCTGCAATGTATGCCACACTATTCCAAATCTGTTTCTGTCTGGACTATCATTGTCAAACCAGATGTCAGTGGTGTGGTAATAGAAGAGCACAAGGTCTATTATTGCTGCATTTTCCACCAAAATCATGTTTACCACTGAAGAAATACAAATTGTGGGAATATCAGTGGCAGGAATATGTTCATTGTCTGCGTCTGTGTGTGAGAATTGAAAGGTAAGAAAATACTACTTGGCCATTATCCAGTCTTTGGACAACCACCAACATTCATGTGGGATGTGCCCACTACAGAAAGCAGGGTTTAAAATCTTCTAGAGCTAATCTTTCTGGTCATGAGGATCAGTGTTATCCCACAGTAACACAAATAGTAATGGAATGTCTGCCTTCCTGCTGGTCAAGTGACCAGTGACCACATTTTGTGTTGGCTTCTAAAGATGGACCTGGATTAAAGAGCACCTGGAAAAAGTGGTTGCAGTCACCTCGGTGTCCTCCACAGGGAGCGGGCACCTGTGCGAGTGAGATGTGCTGCCTGTACACTTCCACCCCAGTGTCTCTAATGTCATTTTTACTGTTAGGGGATGCAGTGCATGGCATGACACATGGATCAAGAAGGGATGGGGGGCTTCCTTCGGAGAATTTAGGTTCACAGGCCTGATAGACGCAATTAGAGAGTTCACCTGTCATCACAGAAGCTGTGTCAGGCAGTAAAGGGGTTGCTTGGTAAGGGAAAAAAGCAATTTGGGAAAGTGCTGTAGTATACATATCAATCTGTCTATACACTATTATTATTATGAGAATTTATTAAAAGTTTTAGTTTAAATTTCCTGCCTTTTTGTTTTGGTGAAGAATCACATAATCAGTAGATTGTGAAACTGAGTGGGTTGTACAAACACACACATCCCTGCCATTGTCATACACGGAAGGCAACTGTTAATAGAAGCAAAAGGTTCAATGGGCAAGGACAAGTGGCAGCCAAGTCCCCCAGACTCCAGCACCTGTGAGCACACAAGGCACTGGTGAGCAGGTGTTGCCTGGCCATGCTCACTTCTCTTGCAGGAGTTCACTGACCCACCAGTACAGGCAAAAGCCCCCAGTCCTTGCTTTTCCTACAGCACATGATAAAAGCAAACCAGAATTGAAGGACTGTTTTCCCCCCTGAGCAGAATATTTGAAAGATGTTTTTCCAAATGAATCTGCCTGTTGCGGTTAACTAAAATTACATTTCAGATGCTGATTTTGTTTTACTGGCCAGAATTTTCATCCCAGTATTTTTTAGAAAATTATTTTTTCATCTCAGTTTTTTTTTAGAAAAAACCCATCTTGATTTTATTTGCTTGAAAATATTTTGCTTTGAAATAAGCTTCAATTTGAAGCTAAAAATATACTAAGAAATGATTTGTAGTGTCAAATGACTCACGTGATTAAAACGAGTTACTTTCTTTAAGGTTTTTTTAGATAGAAAAAAAATACAGATTATTTAAAATAATAACGTAGCCCTCTGGTCAGAACTTAAAGTATATTAATAAGATTTTACTTACACCCACACTGCCAAGTAGCTATATTAGTACTAACATTAATGTGAAGGTTTAATTTATATCACCATTTCAATAACCAAGCCCATATTCAAGGCACAGATACCTCTGAGTAAAAGACTTTTGTACTTTGATAAGAAGAGTTTAAAGACAATCTGGCTCACAGGCTAAGAGAAAAGATGATGTGTTCCCAAAAGGCTGGTGAGGGAGGAAGTGCACAGCAGAGAGGAATTGGAGGAGAGAGAGATGGAGAGAGAGGGAGGGAGAGGGAGGATGTGTGCATTAGGGAAATTGCCAATAGGGTGGTTGCAAAAAGATTAATTACAGCAGTAGCAGCATAGCAAAGACAAAAGAACTGACTATGCCTGATGGGCTTCTAAGGTGAATTCATGACAAAGAATGAGATCAAATACCAAGTCCTTTAAAGCACAGTGGTGGCAATCTGTGTTACTCAGCTGACATCGGTGATATTACTCCAGGTTTACACCACTTTCAGTGAGAAGAATTTATTTCCAATTCTCTGCCTTGTACTTAATATGTTGCAATCTTTCAGTCAGACACCCAGCTGGGTCTGAGGTTGCTCTTTGCAAAATGGTGCAATTCTCTCAGTTGATAGCAGTTGAGGATCAGCTTCTGAAAAGGATGAGATTGTTTTAGTGACATTTGCTCTGTATTTAATTTCATCCTATTGAAAGATGGATGCCTCCCTGGTTCTAGTGAATTATCTTTGAGGCTTTGTCCATACCTGCTAAACACTCCCCTGTAGTTTCCCAGGCATGTGTTCCTGGAGAACTCTGTGGAAATGTTGACGGCCTGGTGTAATCATCAGAATGGCAAGTACCCCGATCTGTAAGCCATATGCCAAGTGGGTTTCATGAAGTTAAATGAAATAGGAGCTCAAAGTTCAGAGAATGGCTGCTCTTCTAATTAATGGTATCTGTGATGTTGCACTGCACCTTCAAATTACATGTATGCCTACAGTGGAGCAGAGCATCCATCCCTCCTTCACACAGCTGATTAATGATTCTTTTGTACAGGCACTTGAAGCTTGAGGAATTTCATTTCCTGATGATAATTTTCTTTATCTGTGCTGTCATTGAGGGAGTGCTGCTTTGCCCAGGGCAGAACCTGGTAAGAGAGGAGGCAGGACTGCAGGTGGCTGCTTACGCCACCCACACACTCCACAGAATTCCAAAGGGACACCCTATCTGGTTCTGCAGCAGCCCTGGAAACTGGCTTTCAGCAGGGCCCACACCTGCCTTCTAGGGAAATGCTGGGATGGAGGTGGGGAGGAAAGGGACTACAAAGATGGTGATGTTGGCTCTGGCTTTCCACACACTAAAGGAGTTTAAGATTGTTGTGCCTCTGTTTGGGATCAATTGCCAAGTATAGAGCAGGCTGGACATGCTTCGAGCACTCACCACCCCTCCACACTGAACCTTCCAAAGGAAACAGGATATTTAAGCTCCAGGACATTTCCCTGGATGCCACCCCACCTTCAAAGAACAAGTCTTCAGGCTTCATCTTCTGGAGAGTGTATGCAATGTTTTCAGACCACTTCATTTTCCCTGAGGCTTATGTTTTCTGTAAGTTTCCAGCCTCTGTGCAAGTCTGAATTTTCTCTGCAAGCACATAACTTTGCTTGAAGTCCACCAGAGGCCAAACCCTGTTCTCAAACAGCCTCAGGCACGTGCATGGGCATCTGCAGGAGGTCACAGTGAGGATCCAGTTCTGCCCAAAGGGGCTGGTGAAAAGTCAGAGACTGAAAGATGAGGTCTTTTCTCTTTTATTCCTTAGGACACAAAGAGTTATTTATTTAAAAGACTGGCTTAGCTTTATTTTAATTAGTTTCACAATGGGTGCCTGGATGTTCCATCCCCAGCCAGGGACCTCTTGTTCTAGGCACTAATCTTGCCACTGTGACCTTTGGTTCATTTAATACCTGGGTGTATCTGCTGATGTTCCTCTCTTTTTTTTTTTTTTTTTTCCAAGATAAATTTACATTTCAGAGTCCATTCACATGTGCTAACCTAGTTATGAGCCAGTTTCACTCTTCATGAACTTCCTGCCTACAGGCATTTTTTGTAAATTGCTGTAATATGATAACTGGAAATCCTTTTGCTATCTTGAAACAGGAAATAAACATCCTGTTGTGAGAAGAGAATTAGAATTATGCATGATGCTTCTTTTGTAATTTACTCAATCTTGATAACATATATTATGTAGGAGAGATTTCTAGGGCATTAAAGCAAAGATGACCAGCCATAAATCAACCTCAAGGAGAGAGTATGCTGAATCCCTGTTGAATATCACTTAGATCATTCTTGTTCAGCTTGAGTGTTGGTGATCTTTTGCCTTTGAGACTGATGAGGAATTAGTGAGATTAGAAAATATTTAGAAATTCAACCGATCTTCTGGGTCTGCATTTTGTTGATTTTCAGATGAAAGCTCAAATAATTTGTACTTTCTGTCACCTACTGCTTTATATTTGGAAGATATTTCCTCAAACGTCAGAAACATCAGCCTGCAGAGCATACCTAGGGTAGTTTTTTGTGAGCTGGAGATTGCCTTTTCAACAGTGGGCAGCAAACTCTTTGGTTTCTGATGTCTTGAGCTATGTATTCTGTTTGTCATATTTATATTCCCCAGTCAATATAAATAATGTTCCTCTTCTCAGTCTTCCTAACTCTGCATTTGTTTTTCTCTGTTGGAACTATTGATATATAACTTTTTTCCTTAAGATAATATTTTTTCCCTTTGCTTTTCACTTAATTTAGGTTTTTTCCCCCTTTCTTTTTAATGGCATATGTTAAGGTATTGCTGGAAGTCTTACTAAGATGTTCTTATTTTAAGTGTCAATAGAAATTTTAAAGAATTGCTTCTTGTTTTACACATCTTACACTTAAAGTCTGTGAAGAATTTAATGTAAAAAGGGAAAGAGCTAGCCACACTACTGTAATTTCTGAAGTGTCTTGATGATGACTTGTGACAGAGGAATGTTATGGTATCTCTCAGTTAGACAACATCAGAGAAATTAGACTAATATCAATGTTTAGATTTCTACTGTCATTACTGAAATCTTTGGACCAAAACATTAGGGCAAATATTCTTTGCATAATATTCCTTCATGAGTCATGCTACGCAATTTTTTTTGAAACTAGAATTCTTTACTGTGATAATCATAATATTATGAGACAAATAATACCAGTTTGGCATACATTTAAAAACACTGTTGAAATGTTTAAATGCTTACAACAGCTGTAGGACTGATTTTTTGGACCCTTTCTTTCTATGTATGTGTTGTGTTCTTCTGACTTGGGTAGTTTAACAGAAGTAGTTTTCAGATGAATGAGAAATAAGTGCAAGACAGTGAACTTGGGCAAGGTAATATTTGGACCTGAAGAAGGGATTATTGATCTGCCTTTATTCAGATGCTGCTGGTCAAACTGGATTAGAGCTGTTTAAACCTGGGGATTTTTGGAACTTGGTAGGGTCCTTTAGGTGAGCACTGAGGTTTCTCTTAAAATAGAGTCTTCTGCTTACCCCCCCCCCCAAGAATACAGTTTGAGTATTTTATTCAGGCACATTTTCTGAGAAGTGGTTGGTGGTTAAAGGATACATCTGTGAGTCAAAAGCAGACGTTGGAATAAAGCCCCATGTATCTGAGTCATCCAGCTTCATCTACCATGATGGATGCAGGCAATCCCACCTCTTCTTCACCCACACACCAAGGTAGCCACACGTGGGCCAGCACTGTAGCAGCTGCGTTATTGTGGTGCCAGACCCAAACAACTCCACCGCGCCTCTTAGCATGCTCATTGCAAGGTTGTAACCCAAGCTCTGATTACACAAGCCACACACTGAAATGCTCATCTCTCCAAAACCTGCAAGACACATCCCACATAGCTCATGGAGCACGAGCTCTGGGAACGCTTCACAGGAGGGAAGTAACAATGAGTTATCATCCTGCTCTGTTACCAAAGGGAACAGGTCTGGGCATTTGTTTCGTTCCCAAGGAAACCAAGCAATATTGACTTTATCATCCTTTGATGATTTGGTTATTGCCACAGCTGGGAACTCAGATTACTCGGAAGTCCCCTTGGTTGTAGGGTCTTGCTGCTGATCATGAGTGCAAAACACACTTGAACTGATCAAGAACCACAGCTGTGCCACTTTGAAATTATTACCTTGGACTTGTGCCTACAAAGCTCCTGGACTGGAGTTGATTCCTGTCCATCAGAAGACAAGCAAAGCAGATGTACAACTGTCAGCATCTGTAGGCCCCTCAGCTCTAAAATTAGGCAAGCTACCAACCTTTTCCTTCCAGCACTTGCTTATAAAAGAGGTTTCCTACACATTAGGAAGCTGTGATTCCTAGTTTTTATTTTTTTAATTTGTGCTTTAACATATTCTTCATTCATTTTCAGAAATGACTGCAATTTCAACATGCTGGCATATTTTAAAGTGGTTAGGTAAGAAATGTGTCTGCCTTGAAAAGCTTTCTGATAAGGCCTCAGCTTTGCATCTTGATACAAGTGGGCATGCCTTAACGCCTCTCTGGACTGCCAGACTTGTTCTTCCTTCTGTGTGTTTGCCATTTTAAACAACAAAGTATTGTCAGCAGAAGTTGGTTTTGCTCTTTGTATAAGTGTGTAAATGAACACTCCCTTTAAGTTCAGTGGGGTTGAGATTTCGTTTGTGCAGTTGTGAGCCTCCAAAGAGTTTCTGCAGCCTAGTTAGTGTTCCTACTGCTACTCTAGAAGTGTAAATTAATTTTGATATTTTATTTTATTACAAATGGTATTGTATTGCCTTGCTTTGAATTTATTAGTTGCAGCTACTTACACAGCAACCATTTTCATTTCCACAGTAAGCTTGCTCTGGGACTTGCTTTTGCATTGTGGAAGGTGGTGAGATCAGTCATACTTTGGAAATTCCCATACTTCTTCATATGTCTGGATAGGCCAAGGGTGGAGCTTTCTCTCTTACTCCGAACTTCTCTGAATTAGTGCTATTTCTTTTTCACTTTTGCATCCTTTCTGCAGTTGTTGGAACCTTGTCACTTCAGCTCTCTCTCCCCTTGCTAGCAGGATGGACTCTCATACATTGCACCTCAGCTTTTGCAGCTTTAATGATGAGAAAGAAACAACACCCTTCATCAGCACTGCAGGTACTAGTGGGACCAAGTGCTGGTTTCTTTCCATGGAAGCGTAGAGCAATCCCAGTCCTTCAGCCAGCTGACTATAAAAAAATGAGTTTTATTCAATGAAAACAATTAGTGATGCATCTCAGTGATGTGAATGTTGACTTGAAGGGAGCAATAGAGTTTGGTCCTAGTTTATTGTCTGGTCCATATACGCTGTAGGTGGAGGTTGTTAGAGTACTTACATAGTAATGACATTAAGGGATCCACCCAAAGTCCAACACAAAATTTGCTACCTCCTGCTAGAAAAGCCCCTTTTTCTCCTAACTCACAACTAATTGTAATGCTCATTTTGTCTCAAATACTGGACTGAGCAAAAAAAGTCATCTATCTTATTTTCCTGTGAAGTGCTTAAAAAATAAGGCATGTCTACGTAAGCATTGCTGCTCAGTATTGCATGAGATCAAAGCTGCTCATCTGCATGGCACAAGCCCCGCATTGGTAGGAAGTTGTTGGAGGCTCATTGCTCACTTAGTAGAAGAATCCTGAGATATTGCAAGAGGAGTGTATGAGTCTCCTTGGTGGAAACAGAAAGAGGATCTGCTGCTGTTGGTTCCGAAAGATTACTACATGTGTCAGCTGTACGTGCCTGAAGTTTTAGGAAGAGCCCAGTTTCACTTCATTTCTTCCTGTAATGTCAGAAAATTCTTCAACAGCATTAATCAGCTGAAGTTTTGGATTGCAGGCTAAATACTAATTCATTCACTTAACAAAATCATGGTTCCTTCCAAGAATTCAGGGAAATGCAGACTTGGATACAATGGATTTGTGTCTGAGGCCAAGTTTCAAAATGCTTTAGATGAAGAAAGGCAGACAGATCCTTTAACCTTCTTTCAGTTTAATGGACACAAACACATCCATGTTGCCTTCCAAAGGGTCAGTTTCATAAAACAAAGAACTGCTATAAGTCCCTCAACCAGGGGAGTAAACGAGTAAACAGGAAAATGAGAAAGGGAGTGTATAACAAGCACCAGAAGGTGAAGACAAAAGTGGTAGAAAATTTAGTAGGGAAAAAACCAAGACAAATAGAAATGCTTAAACAGAACAAAAGGAAATTTTACATGATTTCACAGGATTTCAGGTATAAAACCTGTCCTAGATATGGTATTAATCATTTATTAGCTGGTAGAATTCTCGATAATAATGCAGAAAGGACAGAGGTGTTCAATCAATACTTCTGTTCAGTATTTGGGGAAAAGCCAGATGATTCAGGACAGAATGATGATGAAATGCTTTTCATTCTAGCAGTAACTAAGGGAATGTGTTAAACAGCAGATATTAAAGTTAGATACATTAAAATTAGTTGGTCTGGATAATTTACATCCAAGATTTTAAGATCGATAGTCAAGGAGCACTACAGACCATTAATTTTGATTTTTAACAAGCCATGGAGCATTGGGGATGTTCCAGAGGACTACAAGAAAGCTAATGTTGTACCAATATTTAAAAAAGGTAAATGCAGTGACCCGAGTAATTATAGGCCTGTCAGCTTGCCTTCGATCCCAGGCAAAATAATGGAATGGTTGATAGGGTCCTTGAGTAATAAGGAATTAAAAGAAAGTGATATAATTAAAGACAATAAGGATGGTTCTTGTCAAACTATCTTCATATCATTTAAAATCAGATTTCAAATGGGGTGATTTAATTTACAGTTTCGATATGTAAGAGATTTAGTCTTCTGTAAGGTGTTTGTGTGGCTTGACATTTTGATTATTCAAATAGAGGCTCTCTCTGCAAACCGTGGTTTAAGCGAGAAGTTAGGAGGAGTTTAGGCATCTGAATCTAAAATGGCAGTCCTGAAAGCTCAGCTCGGTGGCTGCCCAGAACTGCCTTAATCTCCTTGGTTTTCAGCTGGAGAAGTTTCCAAGGCAACTGAGGTTCTGCTTTTGTGCACTCCCAGAAGACACCTCAATCCTGACAAGGTTGAGCGGTTCAGTATCAATGTCATAACTATACATTTGTCTGTCTGTTTCCCATACAGAGCTTGATCCAAGGAGTGTGCTTATGGCACACTTCAAGGATCAGTCTGTGAAAAAAATGCAAAAGAAGATGCAGCCTTTCTTTAACATACGACCACAGGAAAAGGTCTTTTATTCAATTACTGAGTGGTTAGAGCTTGTCCAGGTTAGAAAAATTCAAAATAGAATTCTTTTCTCTCTTGAAAATATTTCAAATCTACTTATCTTACTGGATGTCACCAATTATTGCTGTATAGTGATGATGGAGAAAGGAGGGGTTGAATACACATTAACAGGAGCAACAGTCACAGCTGAAGTCGAGTTACAATCACAATTGTGTTCTCATCGTGAAGTGCAGTGAATCTCAAGTATACATTCTGCAAAGAAATGCTATGTCAAGAAGAGTGGGGAACATCATGCAACTGCTCCAGAATTATCCTAAGGGTACAAATAGGGATAATAAGTTTATTCAAGGTCCATGCACAAGAAAGACAATACAGACCCCTTCAGAGGCCATTTTATCCTATTTCAAGACCGTTATCCAAGATCTTTGGCATGAATTCCTGCATTCAGATTCTTCCACCACTGGGACAGCTAGGTTGGGTTACAGGCATAGTGAAAATTAGGAAAAATAAGTCCCACCTTAAGTACATACACATTGACTAGAGAGAGCTCTCGAGTTCAGTACGGATAACAGCCAGTAGTGGAAGCATCACTCTAGTAGTGGGAAAAGAGTCTAGACAAAACTAAGCAAGTAATAAAGCACAAGTTTTCATCAGTGAAGTTTCCTGACAGTTGTTTATAAAAAAACTACATTGGATTTTGGGATTTCTTTCTTTTTTTTACATTACACACACACACACACACACACACACACACACATATATATATCTCCCAAAGTCTATTCTTTTGCCAGTCTCAGCTCCTGAAACAGCAGTTAATTCTGGGAGCTCCCAGGACTTGTCTTGTATAAGGGGTTGTGACCAGATGATCACTCTGGTTCCCTCTGGTCTTAAAAGATCCAGCAAAAAGCGCTGAGGACAAACAAACTGAAAACCCAAGCCCATGCAGTAAGAAGCTTTCCCTGCCCAGAAAAGCAGATAATCTAAATAGACAAGACAGACTGGGGTGAGAAAAAGGATGTGTTATCTCTGTTTCACAGATGGGAAACAGAGGCACAGAGAGATTAAGTGATTTACACAAGGTTTGTGTCAGAGCCAGGAATGGGAGCCAGATCTCCTGAATTCTGTGTCACTACCTTAACAATAAGACCATCTTTTCTCTCTCTTGCCGTAGCCTTGAGAGAGAAGAGACTGTACTGTCATACACAAAATTGCACCATTGCTTACAGGGTAATCTAATAAAATGCTGTACATGTAGCATACATCTGGTGTTCTGATTTCTCCTCTCGTGTCTCTTCTGATTTCTCCTCTTTGCTTCCTTCATCTTTCCTTTTATCCTCCCTTTCCTTTGTTTTCACTGTCTCTTGCAAAGGACACTGGTGTCAATTACACTAGAAGAAAGCCCCACTGTCTCAGAAATGGCATATCCAGACCATCTAGCCTTTGAATGTACAGTCAGAAACACACCAGCTCTACCTGGGCACATAACTTCTTGGACTGAGTTTGCAAATGTGAAGAGAATTAAAATTAGAAAAAGGCATTTGAGATTTGCCTGTTTTATTATGACCAAAGCTGAGTAGATTTTCAAGGGAGTCAGGAATTACCTCAATGGGGTCTGCTTAGCTGAGTTGGCTAGGTTCAATTATGTCTAAATCCTTAAATCTTTCCCTTCTGTATCTTCTCATTTCACACATGGTTCTGGCCACTGTTTTCTAAGCCCCTCTGGGGAAAAACATTTCATTTTAGATACAGACAGCAGGATCCTGAGATGGGACAGCACCTTGGACAAAACCTATAAATATACAGCCTGTTTCTATGGCAGCTCTGAGAGTGCCAGTTCTATGAAATTCTTTGAGTAAAGTCATCTTCCAGGGCCTCAAAATCTGGCAACTTTGCAAGATGCAGATAGGAAAGCATGTAATAGTGTTGTTCATGTGCAGAACAGAAGAATATCTGAGAGGGTGTCAAAACACTCCCAGTGTGGCTATGGGTAGAGAAGGGTCAGCCATGGTTGGCTAGGGGAGGACAGTTTGCCTAGGGCCTTGTGTTTTGAGAGGTTAGAGAGGGCCCTGGCTAATTGCCTAATGATACACAAGAGGTCACGACCTCCACCTTTGCCCCAGGCCCCCTGGAACTGCTGCTATTGCTTGTTCCTTCACTGAGGCCACCTCCACAGCACAGGGGACAATGCCCAGCCAACAATGGTGCTCAGCACTTCATTTTGGGCAGGCAAACAAAGGCAACCAAAATTCACATGGTGCAGGGTGGAGAGAGTGGGACAGAACCTCACACGTGTGCATGGCAAAGGTGACCTTGCTGACAGACGTAGCTTTGGGCTCTGCCGCATCATAAAAAGTTCTGGTCAAAACTTAGAGAACCTGAACCTCTTTCCAGCTAGCTGCTCCCTGGGAATAGGTTCCCAGAAACAGGTTATCCTCCTATTAAGGGAGGCATAAAGGATAGTGCTGTGAGAATTACAATGCCTTTTTATGGAAAGATCAATGGCATGTCCTCAGCTAGAATGCTGTTTTGAGGTAAGGGTAGCTTCACCTCATAAAAGATTATATGGCTGACATATTTTTATGTCCAGAGAAGAGTAACAAAACCTGTGATGAAGAGGTATGGAAACACTTTGAGATGAAGATATGGACGATTGAATAGTGGAAGGTGGCAAGGAAGAGATGTCACTGCAGTATATAAAATAATAGATGGTACCAAGGGGTCATGTGGTCACTTCTGTGTACCCTCTTTTGCAATAAATATCAGAGAGAGATTCAGAAATAAAAGCAACAGGTTTAAATCTAAACCAGCAAATGCTTTTTTAAGACAGTGTCTCTGCCATGGCCTTGAGAAAATACTGAGGTAAAAAGCTCAGCAGGATTAACAAATGTTAAACATTGCAGTCGATGCTGCCTACATCTGCAGTTAAACTATCCAGGGTAAAAGTTAATCTATTAAGTCATATTTTAATGTAATATTATTTTAATAACTCAGATCTCTGCTTCAGGGCTTGTGACAACGAGTACTTCCCTCTTGCAGTGAAACTGGACTGCTGAACATGTTTTTGGATGGGCATTTGTCCTTTGCAGGGGGGGTTCTCCTGCATGTGTTCCTGGCGAGCAGAAGAGGCAGGATTTCAGGCGAGCTGGACCTCTGATCTGATCTGCTCTGGCACCTGACGCTGGCTCGGGCTGCTGAGACACGGCTGGCCAGGCTCCCCTGCTGGCGGCAGGGGCTGAGCTCCCGGAGCCCTTCCCGGGGCTGGTCCCGTTGGCATTGCTGTCTGCCAAACTTGGGCTTGTAAAACGCGGGCTCAGCTTGGCAGCCAAGAGCACGGCGTGTTCAGGCAGCTTTGAGGTTTCACCCAAATCGCCTGCCCTTCCCTGGAAGACACCACCTGTGTTAAATTCACCCTAGGCAGGAAATGGAAGAACAAATCAGGCCTAATTAAAATTTAAAAAAAAAAATTAAAAATCCTTAAAACAAACTGTGTAGTCTTTCCTGCACGCCATCTGCATAGTAGCAGGGGCGACATGCTTGATTCATACTGTGATTCGAATGGAAGTGAGAGTAAATTGAAGGCTGATATATATCAGTGCTGAGGGCAGGATTTAGACAAGTGAACAGTTGTTCCTACAGCAAAAACAGATAATGTTGTCAAGTTTGTTCCCTAACCAAGGATTCAATCAAACACTCACCAGAACCAAGCTAAATCTCCACAACCATTATTGCTTCCTGTACACTCACTTAAATCTTGCCTAACCCCTTCCTGTCCCAGCGCTGGTTTCCTTCTTCCTCCCGAGGGTAGTATTAGTGTCTGCCCACTAAACCATGTCAGCAGGTGAAATTTGTAGATGGGCTATGGCAAGCTATTTATCATAATTTTTGTAATTTCCGTCCCCACTCCCCAGTAAATGCAATAAACTTCTCAGCACTTTAGGCATGAAATCCACTGCCATATCCAAAAGATTGTTTCTCTTTCTGGTATGTGAATGGGCCATTTCACTGTCTCATGGTACTGCTGCAGGCACTTAAAGGTAGTTTGAAATAATTTCTATTTTTTAAGAGGAAAAACACCACAAACACAGTTAGAACTTTTACAAGCTTTGCAAATAGATTGTTCCCCGTAATGATTCTCTTTAATTGAAGTAGCCACAGTCACAAGGAGGAGTTATAATGAGAATTTCCTGTTGCCATTTGGAGACCACAGGGAGCTTGTGCCACCCATGACCAAGTGTGGATCTCCAGGAAGTGAAGCTGGTATAAATACATGACATGACACTCATGATACAGGGCTTCCTTGTGCTCGGCCTCTCCATCCTCATGTCTTCCACACACATTTTCCTATTCCTCCCTTCTTTCTAGTAAGCAGCAAACACAGATATGTTAAAAGAGGGTTCTTAGAAAAGGAAGGAAACATCCATTGAGAAAGAAGCTGCTGCATGCTCTCATTAGCAATGCCAAATTCACTGTGCACAGGGTATGTTTTTGCTGCTCCCATGTTTGCCAGAGCCTTGGGTGGGGAACCACAGGAGGCAGGACCACAGCTTCTGAGGGCCACTCCACGGACTGCTGGCAAGGCTGCCCTTGCACTGCTGGGCAAAGTCACACCTGGGAGATTGGCAGCTTGGAAAGTCCACACCCTCAGAGAGCTCCACTTCCTGCTCTGGCTCTGCTGCTCTCCTCTGGAGTGGATAATAGGGGCTGACACCTGGGGTGGGACAGGAAGGTTGATGCATTTTTGTATGTAAGATACTACTCATGAAAAAATAAATTTGGAGGGGAAAAAAAAGCCCTCTGAGAGTAATACAAGGAATTTATTGGAGAATTATGTGGGAGGTATATTTAGTTCAGCAGGTGGCAACAATAATTTTTCCTTATTTGTCACTTTTTAGTGGTAGCTTCTCACTGGCAGAGAGAGGGGGAAAATAGACAACAACCCAGGTGTTACATACGGAAGAGGGGCAATTTCAGAGAGTTTATTCTTATTCCATTGGCAAGGTAGACTGGAGGAACTGGCCCCAGAGATTGTGCAAGAGATAAATACATTGGGCTAGCTTTTCTTCAGACACTTCCAGCCAAGCACTGTTTCAGCTGAGGAGTCTGAGAGTGAAAAGCATAAATGTGTTGATACAAATACGAGTCAGGGTGTGCCCATAAACAATCCTGGTGTGCTGATTCACTACATAGACATTGGAAAAATCAAACAGCAGGGCCGTTCAATCTGTGTGAGTTCAATCCTTCTTAAGCATAGCCAAATTTTTATCTTTGGGTACTTTTTTCCTTTGATAAATCCAGTGTGGCTTGAATTTTCAGTGCTTGTTTGTGCCCTCTGTCCCAGAGCATGCCATATGTTACTGAAGACATCAGAGCTTTCAGTTTAAGCCGGACCTACTGTGCCTGCTCACACCACAGACATGCAGGGTGCTGGAGATGGTGTGGGAGTGCACACACACTCACCAACCACCGACTGTCCTCAAATTACCAAGGGAGGGAGATTGCAAGGAAGTTGAACAAACTTGCTCAAGGAGCCAGCTGTCTACCCTCCTCTAAACATGGAAGTTAAAAGTTCTCAACAAACAAACTATTCTGGGCTTTTGATTCATATTCAACTTTTGATTCATTTCCTTCTGTGCTTCAATCACTTCCAAACCCTCCGTTCTCTGGTCTTAAAGTCAAAGAGTGCTGCAGTGCACAGGAATTGTAAAATTTATCCTCTCAGTAACTGCTTAAATCTCATCTCTAATCCTCTAAACTCCTTGATTCAGGGTAGTTTAAATTGTTGTAAATATCTTTGAGGTGGATTATGCTGCTTAATTGCCACTAAGGGAATAATAATATTATGTGTATGTGCATACATATTATAATGTACATAGACGCAGGCAGAAAATCTTTCTAGCAAAGAACATATTAAATAATAGTTTAAACTACTCAGGATTTGGGAAAGCCTGTTAAAGGGATTAGAAACTAAACCCAAAACTGGACAAGAGGTAAAGGCAATAATTTTCACAGATGACAATGGTAGTAACACACTATTTTCTCTCTTTCTGTAAGTACGCTTTCTTTATACATGGTCTGCACCACTTAATGAGAGCACATGATCTTTTCTAGTAAGGCAACCTCAATTATGTAAAAGCTACATGTTTGAGGAAGCATAGACACTACTCTCACAAGGAGATGGAAGTAGAATGTCCATCAGTAGCATTTCTTTATTTGGGAAGAAATAGCTTCTATCAACGTGAAAAAAACTGCATAAATACATAGCTAAAAATAACTTTCTACATGTGCATAATCCTGCTGAGTTTCTTGTGACCAATGGACATGTGCAGATGTCTGGATATTTGAGGCCAAAGGCTTTGTTCTGGAAGTGTGGAGTCAAATATAAACTTTCTAAAGAAAGTATCTGTCACAGTAGCTGTTTTTGAGAGTGGGAGAGAAGGAATATATCAAGAAGATTTTCATTTTTAAAGCATTCATAAGAAGAAATATTATAATAGGTATTCCCAGAATCTTGGTTCTCATGAATGTCTATGTCATTGTGAGTGTCTGCACTTCATTTTTACTCTTCTTCTGCTCTGTCTTGCACACAAAATGCTGCAAATTAATTTTTCTGGAAGCACCTCTGCTTGTCTGTGTTGACCCCTGACATAAGCTGGGATCTACCACTTCCAGAAAACCAGTCCAAAGTACTCTAAGGAACTGATTTTATAAGAATTTTACTGAAAATGTTAATGACTGACTAAAACAGCTGAAGCAAAACACCTAGTGAATGAAAGAAGTCTTATAGACTTAATAGAAAGAAAGTAATCCCAATATTGAATGTTTCAAAATGGCAAGAAAATGCAATAGCAATGAGCCTGTGAGGGCTAATTGTTGCCCAAAATTCATTCACTACGTAGAAGCAAGGGGATCATTGCACCTGTAAGTTTGAATGTGAGCATGGATTGAGTTTCAGAGGAACCATGCCTTGGGGCATTGCCTGTCTTTTATCATCTTAAATAAAGGTACTTTATTACGAACACAGTAATTGGGTGTACTTAAATGATTGCCCTTTTTCTAGGCACACTAGATCTGCTTTTTAGCCTAGGGTTTATATTGTGTGATTAAACCAGTTTGATCTTGTTCTGTGGTTGAAAGAAGAATCTCCTCTCTGGAAGACAAAATACTAATTCGTCTTACTACCTTTTGCCTATTCTTTGGTTCATCTGCCCTGGGTACCTTTTTTGATCCAATGCTGGTTAAAAGTCTTAATTTATAAAACAGCACGTGGAAATATCTAAGGAACACTAATGTTATTGAAATCTCTGTAGCATTCTTGTTTTACATGTCCCATGTCTTCTTTAGGCTTAAGGCACTCTTTCTTTCCAGTGCTTGAACAGTACCTCAGAGAAAGGCTTTGATCCATGATCTGTTCTCCTTGGATCTGGCTGAAGATCCACACCTGTGTGGTGTGAAGCCAGCATAGCCGCATTTGGAGCCACGTCTGGTCATGAGTGTGCTAAGTCCAAGGTCAGATGTGGTCTTGTGTAACCTGTGAATGCAGCAGGGTGCTCTGTGGTCCTGCTGCTCCTCGTGTACAGGTGTGGGGGTGAAAGGAATAATTTTGGATGCAGTAAACAAGGTTAGTTTTTAAACAGCTGGAGATAAAAGCAAAAATCTTTCTCTAGAGCCAAAAGTTCGTGTTGTACAGTACAATCTGTTTAGACTGCTAAATATATTTTGGGTTTTGTTCTTTTCTGTATAGTTACAGTTTTTAAAATCCTATGCATTAATTCATCAAAGTATGCTTAGACACAGCCAGGAGGTAGCTTGATAAATAGGGATCTGCATGTACTTGAGACTAGGTCCAATAAAGGACATGGTGACTGGCAAGGAAGGGGGGCAGTTACCCATCCCCAAGAAGGAGTCCAGGCCAGGCTCTTGGGTTCAGTGTCTAGCTCACCCCTGTAAACTACCCCTGTAGAAGAGCTTTACACTTTCCTGTAGGGAAAGGCAGGAGGCAAGGGTTGCAGTACAGAAACCAGACCTGTTTCTCTATCATTTATTTGCACTTATTGATAAAATGCAAATAGTTTGAATACTTTGTACTTTTTATGGGAAGGGGATTTTTTCATTGTTTCTGCCGAGCTCCAGCCTTGGCTGTGCATGAGTCATTCGAAGGAAGAGACATTTAGTTTAGTTCTTTCATCATTACAATCTGTTCTATTGATCCCTTCCCTCTGCTGTGTTTGCTGATTTCCTGGCATACATAAAGGGTGTTCTGGTTTTTGTAACAAAATTTAGAAGCTCTTCCCATTCCAGAAACAGGAAACTGAGGCACAGGATTGGGAACTGGCCAGTCAGCAGAACTGGAAGACAAGTCCAGCAATCACTATGTGCCATCTTCTGGCCCACTGTTGATTCTGGCAGACATTGAAACTGTGCCCTAGGTTTTAGTCACCTACAATTGTGAGCAGCTTTTCAGTTGCTGGCAAGCAGGCTGGGTCCTCAGCAGAGCTTCTGGCGGCAATCCATGGTTCTTCCATTCTCTTTTTTCCAGGTCATTTTTGTTCATTAGGCCTTTTCTTCTCCTTTTCATGGAGAGCATGATTTCAGAGGTGATCTGAGTCCTCTACCCGTGTAGTCAGAAACAAAGGCTGTGATCATGCTTATTTACAAGGAAAAGGGATAGGAAGGAGGAAGAAAGATCAGGAACATTATCCAAGATTCCAATATTTGAGAGGATAGGTATGAAAAGCAACAAATTTAACAACTAGATTCTTTTTGGACAGTGGGAAAATGAGATGGAAAGGGAGAGAAACAAAACCAATAACAACCACACTAGTACCAGTAATGGACATACTACAGTAGCTTTCAGGCACATCAGTAGGACTCATATGAGATCTAGAAAAAATCACAACAGATTGTAACTTATCCTCTTTGGTGAATAAAGCATAAGTAAAGAATCTCCTCAAAGAGCATAACTGAATTTAAGTCATACATAGATCAGAATATTGCCCCCAAAGAAACTGGCTGATTCTTTTGTTAACAGATCATTTATTAACAAAAGGAATTTATGGTATGCTTGAAAGAAACAGTAACTTTTGTGAGGGTGCTTGAAGAGCTCATCCTGGTGTTGGGAGAGATGTGGCTATGTAGAAGGCAAGTGCACACTAATTCACAACCACAGCATAGATGGAGTGCTTCTTCAGCTTGTATTTTGGAGGTGGAAGGAGGGAAAAAAATTATGCAAGAAAATGAGTAAAAAGGGAATAAATACTCTCCAGAGTAAGACAGCAGATAGAAAAAAAATTATTAGTAACCAATAACCTGGACATGAGTTGAAGTGGCATAGCCTGGGTCCACACAGAGAAAGCAGAAAAGCTGGCCCATGAAGAATCAGAGCAGGCATTGGACTGCTGAAAGGTTATCGAGATGGTTTCAAAGGACTGGGATGTTCTCCAGACATATTTCACCTTGAAACAGAGACTGTGATTTGGCCAGGATGGCACCCGTGTAACCACTGCACTGAGGGCAAAGGGGGTGCTGCAGCCACTACACTGCATGGAGAGAGGCGGTGCCAGTGCTGCAGGTGCCGCACCCTCCTCCAGGTGCTGACCTGGGGCCACCCTCCACATGGGCAAAGGCTGCATTTGCCTGAGCCTGGCGACCTCTTCCGAGTACGACAAACTGCTCATTACCAAGTGCCTGTAACCAAAGACATGTAAACCCGACTTGGCAGAAGCAAAAATAGCCTCAGCGCTTGGTGCCGGAGATAAATATTGGCGAATGCTATTGGATAAAGAAAGCAACCACCTCACTACGTCTTGGACACCAGCAGGTAGCTGCAGATGGTGGAATATGCTGTTTTGGATCAAACCTGCAGTGGAAGAATACTTCTGCTGCCAACAAGATGCGCTAACAGGACTCTCAGGGATCAGAGGTGTGGATGATGGCATTCTGCGGTAGAGCTGCAGAGACACTGAAATGGAAACTGCCACAGATCACACTCTTGCTTGTTTGCTATGAAGAACCAAGAAAATAAAGTCATAGTAAAATACTAATAATTGTCCTATCCACAGTAATACTGCTATTGTAGCAGACTGTAGCATCACACCCTGGACACTTCAGAGCATGTCAACATTGAGTGCAAAAGCAGGAGCTGTGAAGTGCAGGCTAAACCTGCCAGTCAGGGCTCATGAGCACATGTGGGGCTTGGGGAAATAGGAAGTGGCGCTATGGGTGGTGAGAATGGGCTGTATTCCCATGAGCCTGGAGCAAAATCAGGAGGGTCTTTCTACAGCAGCCCTCTTTAACTGATCCATTCTGGAATGGGGCAGAAGGAGGACATACTGAACTACTAGGTGCCACCAAAATTAAACACTAGCTCATCTTGGCAGGCGTGTAGTTTCAAATCCAAAATACACATCTACTTTCAGGAAGGTGTTTTTATTTTACCTTGGGGTGAAGACAGTCATACCAGGCCTTTAGTCACATTGAGTCTTCCCCCATCACAGATAGACAGCTGGGAAAGCTATTAAAATTCCCAGCTGTGGCTTTAAGAAGGTTCAAGGAGCAAACAAAACACATAGAAAGCCAGCCTTGAACTCTGAAGGAACTCTGTCTCAAGTATCAGCCCCTATAACACTCAATGTCAAGATGCATCTCTATGGCATTGCTTATGGCTAGCAGTACTGGATAAAGGATTAGAGGAGAAAGAAAAGATGTGCAGGAGGGATATAGCCTATCACAACAAAGACCTTCCCCACTGGTGTTCAGAGATGCAGTTACAGGCAAAACTTTTTCCTTGAGACATGTGAGGCACAGGAAGGCAAGCTGAACTGATCAGGCCGCAAAATTCCCACTTTGGGAAAGATGGTGGTGCATGGGCTTTTCTATTGCTGATGCCAAAAATTTGTCAGGTTTTAAAAATAGACAGATTGGATTCAGTTCTATGTACATTCTACTGAAAACTGATTAGCCAGATTCTGAAAGCTTACAGTTTTTGAGTGATCAATTACATTACCAAGGCGTAAGTCCCCCTTCCCACCTTGCCTTCTCCCCACAAGAAAAATGTATTATTTCTAGGTGCAAGTGTTAAGCAGGATTCTCATGTATGGACTTCAGAGGAATATATTGGTCAGCTAAATCTAAAAGCAAGCCCAGGGAGTGATGTTTACTTTTGCACTGGAACCTGGGAGATCAGTGACTTGCTAGGTGGCCAAAGGAAAGTCTTTTTGCCCCTCTAAGCCTTCATTTCCCCATCTGGAGAAGAACTGCTGCAATATTTGCCGATGTAAAATGTGCTACTTGCAACTGGGTATTATCATCGTCTGAAACGAATGTGACAAACAGAATGCTGTGTGACAAACAGCTTCCCCATCCCCGAGTTGGGAGCACAAGGGTGGGATTGTGTGAGAACTGTGAGAACACAGCACATGACCAGAATCGTGTATGGGCGGCAGCAGGAGAGGCAGGGGAAGGAGAAAGCCTGGATGTTGTCCCGTCTCAGAGTTCTCTCTCCTGCTTGAACACCAAATAATAAGGTCAGCTGTGATTTTAAACAACTCCAAGAGCAATTCCTAATCTTTTTCCATCTGGGCTTCCATTTCCTGGATATCTCATGTAATACTACATGCTTTTTTTGTATCAAAAGTCTCATCAGTCTGACTCTATTTCCATTTCTATGAGACAATAATAGGGATAATTCTCAGGTAGCCAGGCTAAATGATCTGCATTTTTCGTTCATCACAGGAAGTGTGCCAGCTGCTTACGTGATAGGTGAGCTCTCTGTGGCCACGCACGCAGCGAGACGCTGTGCCAGTTGTCTGGGTGGCTCTGCTTTTCCCGAGGGAATGAGTCACTGACGCAGCTACCACTGCTCCACCTCTGGTATTG
Organism: Aleadryas rufinucha; assembly: GCA_013397815.1. NCBI lineage: Eukaryota > Metazoa > Chordata > Aves > Passeriformes > Aleadryas > Aleadryas rufinucha. The sequence goes on from VZTH01018224.1 coordinate 232,053, forward strand.
GTTTCTAATATCTTACCCTGGCAGGAGGTCAGGAATCCAGGAGGACCCAGATTTGGGTCCAGGCTCCTGTTCTGTTTCCTTCCCTTTATGGCATTAATGGATTTCCTGTGCTTCCCTCCCTTTCCTCTACTATTTCTTTATAGATGTGACCATTGTGTAGCTCGGAGAAAATGGATTACCGGGCAATGCTTGTCATTGCCACCACTCTGCCACCCATTTGTCTGTTTGCGGAACCAGACTCGTTGCACAGAGGTTTTTAATTGCTGTGTTTGTTTTAGCAGTGTTGTGTGAGGCCATGGCATTTCAAAGCCATAGCAAGCTGGGGAGGTAGTGCGCCTGTCGCCTACGTTTCCCCATCTGCAGCAAATGATTGAGAGAGACTTCTGGGTGTTTCTTGCAACCTCTGGACGGGGGTGAGTCAGCATTCCCTTGAAGGCTGCATCACTCCCGTTGTCATTTCCTCCCCCTCACGATGGCGTGTGGCCAGAGGCAGCTGCAGAGCCAGGAGAGTGGAGTTACAAATGGGTGCACCTCCCTGATATGAAGCAAGCCTTTTGGTGAAGGCATCCATGCCAGTGCCACCCACAGGGTGCAGCCAGCAGGGAAGGGAGCGATGGAGGGCCTCATTAGACAGGCTGGTACTTGCAGCTGGCAAGTGCTGGCTGAGAGTGTCACTGTGCTCCTCTTGGGACATAGGCATGCCCTGCCCATCGCTCCACAGCAGCACCCTGAGACAGGAGCTGCTGTTCAGATGGATGCCTTTGAAAAGTGAATAGGATCAAAAGTATTTTGGGGGTTGCTATTTCATTAGCAGTGCTTGTAAAACTTTCTGACAAGTGTGAGCATTTCCTGCTTTTAGCTAGTCTCTTAATTCACACCGCACTAGGCTTGACCCCAGCTCCCAGTAGCCTCTTCCCTGCTACTGCTGTCCTTCCCCAGAATTGCTCCCACACTCTTCCCAGCCCCTCCTGTTTGATGATGCAAACCTCTGTGTCCTGCACCGACCCTCCAAATAAGGCTGTTGATGCCACACAGTGATGATACATCCCCTCTACCCATGTGATAGTTGGTGTCCTGTATCTGCTGCTGTTGGGGAACACAAGTAGCTCCATTGCATAGAAGGGTGGGAGGTGATTATGGTTCCCCAGTCTCTCAGTCAGGAGATGCTTCAATGCATTCATCTTTCTCCTCCAATACAGGTTGAACCAGTCCCTGCTGTTACTGCTTATCCCCATTTCACGAACCTGGGTTAAGAGATCTCTTTTCCTCTGTGTGAGGCCACAATTCCTCACACATAAAGCCCACCCAAATCACTTTAGTTGTTGCTTCTTTATTTTCTGTTTTGCCTTACATTGCCCAGATAATTGGATATCCAGAAAGGGAATAATAAATTTGTAAGAGTGATAGCAATTTTTTCAGGAATCTCTTTATAAGCATCACACATCCCTGAAAGACTGTCATTAATTATGTTGCTAATTCAATTAAAAAAAAACCCAAACAAATTTACATGGGAGAATAGATTTAGTTTAAAGAAATTGTATTTCTATTTACAGCCAAGGAAATTGATGTCTTTAAAAATCTAACAGTGTTATTTGCAACAGCTGGTTTGGTTTATGAAGCTGCTAACAGGAGAGAGAATAGTCTCTGGGACAGTGATTTTATACTTCAGAGTACTAGTAATCTGTTTGTCCTTGCTTAACTTCTTCTATGCCATGCCCCAGTTCACATCTGGAGCTATATTTTGTCTCCAAGTTCCTATTATTTCTTACAGGTTAGCACAACATATGACCTATGACACTGCAGCCGTAAAGAAAGTAGACACATGTGATTTTTCCTTCAGTTTTCATATCTCAGTGCTCTGGCCATTTAATTTAGTTTTCCAGGTGCTGACAGCTGGTAATGCTCTTAACTGCTCTCCCCTGTTGGTAAGTTATGGATATTTCCTAACTGGAGTTTAATTGTGTAACTTTACTTCACTCAAAATGCCAAAGGTCCTAGGAACCCATTCCTCCTTCAGGCTGATTATGGCACTGGAGATAATACTGTTTGTGGATGGTGAACCTAAATCCCTGATGAGTGTCTTCTAAGGAAAACTGACATTTATTGTGTTCCTCATCATGACATGACTGTCCAGAGCTGGCCCAGAGGACAAAAACCCCCAATTTTTTAGGTTACATCTTCCATATATATAAAAGCAAGGATAAAAAACTGTAGTTTGAGTTTTTCACTCAGGCTCAAAGAGACAATAGAAATAAGAGATTTAAAGGAAGAGCTGTTCTGTAGGTACCAAAGGTGGGAGCAGGGTATTGCACCAACCCAGCACTGTAAAGCATGACTTGGTCCTACAAGTACTGTCTCCTACCTGCCACATTTAGTCTGTGTTTTTCCCCTCTTCCCTAGAATGACGTGTCCCTGCTCTTGGTGTTGGGCACACTGTGCAGTGCCAGCCTGTCTCATTAACAGGGCATTGGTGTGGTCCTCCCCTGGTGGCCTTGACAAGGTAGTCAGGATGCTAGGGGACCTTGGAGCCCCTCCTGTGAACCTATTGTCCTCCATCCTTCAGCCCATACCAGTGAGGGTTCCCCAGGCTGACTCCCTTCCCAGGTGCACAGAGTGACACCAGTGACATTGCATCCCCTTGGGTTCCTGCTCTCTGGAAGAAACCTGGCCAAGGGATCCCAGGGTGCTGGGACTCCCCTGTGAGAAGGTGCACACGATCTGTAGGACCACAAGCATGTCACATAGAGCATGCAGCAGTGTTACTCAACACCAGTCTTCCTGACTCTCACTGAGAATTAGGGACCAAAATGCCTATTGGGACTGCCATGAAGTTTGTCCATAGCTTTGCTCAAAAGGTGAAGTAGGCCTTCACTATATCCCTGGGAGTAAACTGTGGTTAAACTGTGAGAGCAATAAACTGGAGGTAACGAGCAATAAAATAATGGTGAAATGTTCTGGTGCTGTTGAAACAGAGAGGCTAAGGTGGGGAGGGCAGGACTGATTGATGTTCCCTCTGCTGAAAAGTGAACTCACTTTGGCCAATACCATGGCTATTCAATGCTTCTGCATCTATGGCAAGCTGGACTGAGATGGAGATGGAAAGAACCTGATAAAAAGTGAATACAGCATCCCTTTTGTTCTGCCTCTACTCTGTATATTCATACCTCTGTGTACCTGGGAATATCTAGCCTGTGCATGGAGGTGTCAGCTTTGATGGGTTATGCTCCTTCTACCTAGAAGAGAATAGAGGAAAGCTTGTTGTGGAAACTACTCTGAATTGGGTCCACTAGTTTCACTGTGAAAGAAAAGAAGTTTGTCAAAACTTGACCCTCATTTTATAAATCCTCAATAAATTGTCTGGGATTCCTCTTCTTATTGTTTTTGCTTTTCTCTGCAGCTGCCAACTGGCTGCTGCCTGTTCAGCAGCCAATGGGGGGGGATTGGCCCAGTGGTAGAAGGTGTTATAATCCTCCTGGAGCAGCTGCCCCAGCTTTGTTGCTTGCTAGTGAAGCCTGGATGCAAAAGGACCAGGCTTTCCACTCCCAGGTGCATGAACACTCCTGGGGGCCTTGCATGAGGCATGGGAAGGGTGATGAGGCTGTGCTGCATTGGAGAGCTTGGAGATGTGCTGCAGCAGGCAAGAAGACCCCATGCATAGGGAGACCTACATGTCTTCTGTGCCCTTTTCCAGACAGTCTATGGGATTTCATGATGCTGAATTGTGAGCTAGTCTAACACAGATCCAGTGAAGAGAAGCTAGGAAGAAGGAGGCAATTTTTTTTTTTGTCCAGTTAGTAGAGACAGCTGGCTGCTAATCACCATTAGTGCTTCTGTAGGAAGAAAACAGTTGGAAGAGGTCCTTGTCCTTCCCAATGCGTTTCCTCTCTGCTCCTTTCCCTACTGCAGTTTCCTGTCCCCTGCCACAGTTACGTTAAGGCAGCTATTTCTGGTGTTGTCTAAAACAGACCAGCAGGGTTCTTCTGGTTTTGCTAATACCAGCTATTTCACTGATTTAGTTTAAAGGGTATCAGCACACTTAGGAGTGATAAATGGGAAGGAGGAGGGAGTGTAACAAATAGCTGTGGGTGAGAAAAGGCAGAGTCCTTCTTTGGCAGCTTTGCCATTAGATAATTGTGGTGTGGAAAGCACCTTCAGATGTCCACTGAGAAATGCATTGGCATGTGGGCCCCGATTCCAAAAAACATGCTGGAGCATGCTTCACTGCTGCTCCATTTCTTCATTCTTAGTAAATTGTCAAGCAAGCACATGTCCAAGGCACCCACTGACTAGTCATTGGGGCTTAGTGAGAGGAGAAAAGTAAATATTGCTAGGTCTGTTCTGATGAAATGTGCAGAAAATAGACAAAGAAATTTGAACAGAAATAAAATATACAGCCTGTGTACCCCTTCAGCAGGTGTTGGAGTGGTGCAGTGTTTTGCTGTATTGTCTGTGGCTTTACTGTAGCATTCATCTCTAGTATTTGAAGCTTACACATACATTTAGGTTTCTTGCTTCTGCATAGGTGATAAACTTGTGGTCTTGCAAGAGCTCCATGGGGCTGTATCTGATTTATTCCAGTGAGTAGTTTGGTTTTCTTGACTGAGATTTCTGTTGATTTCTGCTGGTGAAGTGGAGCTGAATTATAGTTCTGGGTACACTGGAAATGTATACTGGAAATTGCTGCAGGGGCTACACAGTGCTAACGCACTTTTGCTGATCACCCTGATTGCCTAAGGATTACCTGATTAAACTTATGATTTAAATGCTGCATGTCTTGATAGACAAGGTCACAGTTATGCAGCCTGAAGTGCCACCTAGAGTCTTACTTCATATATCTTTGATAACATTGTTCCCAGGACCATGTTTGAAGGTCAAGAGCATGATAGTGGGGGCAAGATTAGCAAGCTATCTTCAGAGGTCTAAGAAATTACAGTAGTGAAAATTAAGCAATTGTGATGAGCAGACCACTGTTGCTGGAAAACCCCTGATTATTGTTCCCTCTCCCTTGCCTGATCTCTCCCTCACGCACAGAGTCGTGGAAGGCAGTGGGGTCAAATGGGAATCCCACGGGACACAACTGCTGTGGGGTCTGCTTTAGACAGAAGATGGGGCCAGAATTGTGTTAACCAGAGGTGGCTGCAAACAGGCCCTCAGGACCACATGGTGTTCCCAGACTCCGCCAGTGCACCCAACAGCCCCCTCTGTGCCTTGGAGGAAAGTGAGCCAGCTGAAGGGACTTTTCAACCCTCCTTCTGGGGACATGTGCTGCTCAAGCTGTTCCACGCATGACACCTGCCAGGTCCTGCTGGATGCAAGCAGATCTGCTCCCTCCCTTCAACCTGTAATGCTATGCTCAGTCCTTGTCCCTGCTTTGAGGGAGCACACAGCAAGCTGAGATGGGATTTCTTATCCTGACTCCTTTCCCTGCCAGTGTGCGTCATTTTCCTCCTGAATGCTCCTGGAGGGCAGGCTTTTCCTTTCTCCTGTGTCTCCTGAGCTCACACATTAAATTGGAAAGACCTTTCTGATCCCCCACACGTTCTGCCACTGAAAGTAAGCCCCCGTGGTTCTTGGAAGGTAAACTGCCCCCTTTTTCAGGGTTTTCTGGGATAACTCTGTGTGGGAATGCCTGAAATCACAGGAGGAATGAAGATGTTCAGAGCTGTGCAAAAGAAGCCAAGCCTATACACACAGATCCTCATGTTTCCCATATATAATATCCTGTAGCATTCTGAAACAGATTTTGTTTGTAGCTATATTGAGTATAAAAGCCTTTCCTTCACCTAACAGAATCAATCGGCCCATAGTGGGTCTTTATTCCCATTCAAATTAAGGGCTATTCCATTCCGAAAATGCACTAATGTAACTAAATTGATTTCTAACTTGATTTTAGTTAAATGGGTGTAGTTCCCTGCGGGGATACACTTAAATCAGTCGAAGAGTGGGTAAATTATGCATCTTTGTATATTTCTCTGCGATTTATCTTAATTAGGTATAAAGGGATCTCAGGGTAACGGAGGCTCCGACCACAGGTAAAAGCCCCCACACAGATTCTGGGGATGCTTAGCAGCTCTCCTAAAGTGCTGAATGCTCTTAACTCCTGGCGCAGAGTGCCGGAGGTGCTCGCTGCCTCCCAAGTGTTCCGCACTTCTGGAGATCAGGCCCGCATTGTCGCTCTGTGCGTGTGTGTGTGGTGTTTCCCCCGTCACATTTCCTGGTGGATAATTGCCTCCCCCCCAGCTAGGCACAGCCTTGGCTCTGAAGCACCCTCGTTGCTCTGAGAGCCGAGGCTAAGTGCAGCCCTCAGCACATCCAGGATCCCGGAGGATTTGGAGGGAGGCTTTTTTCTTATTGAGCTGTGCCACCCTTGCAGGGGAGCTTATCTTCCCCACGAGAAAGGGAAAAATTGAAAAAAAAACCTTAGTCAAAGAAAATGGAAATGATTTATAACCTGAGGCACAGCCAGCACTAGGAAATGCCTCCCTGATCATCTTGGGCATAGTCACATCTGTGAGCAGCTTGGGTACGGCTTTTGGCTTTGCAGCATTTCCTTGCTCCCAAGCAGGAACCCATTGTCTCTTCCCATTCCCACTGTCAGTAAAGTGGGGCATGCCTTCAAAGCAGGGATGCTCAGTGGTTGTGGTCTCCACCCCAGGAGGGTATGTTACATAGCATGCTATGTTATATGGGAAGGAGCCATTCACACTCAGCACTCCTGCAAGCTGTGGTGCTTAAAAAATAATAAAATCAACTCTATATTATTTTAATTGTTTTTAAAATGGATGGATTGTAAAGCTGCACAGTCCAAACTGCCTGTAACCCCTTGAAAAGAAGCATAAAGGGGGGATGACATATCCCATCACTCAGGAATATGGATTTTGAAATTTCTGTGTCTAACTTATTGAAGATTATATGCCAACATCTAAGTTTGGGAGACTTCTGACCTTTCACCATTGATGAAGGCTGTGGACAGGTCTAACATACACTGGGATAATGGAAATATAAGCAATAGTTTCCAGGGTAGAGGCCAGAAGTGTGGAGGCTGTGGTCATTCTTCCAGGAATGATGTACGGGCTTGATTGACCAGAAATGTCTCTGAGAAAGTGAGAGACCCAAAGAGGTTAATTCCCTCTCTTCAGTGGCTCTGGCTATTTTCTTTAAATTAAAAAGAAAAATGGGACACTCTAGTCCTTTGTGTAATTTTATAGCCTAAGGAGTATTTCCTAGGCTTACTCTGCTGTATGTGCTATAAAGCAGGGTGGGGTATTTAGCCCCTGAATTTTCTTTTGGGTATTTTTTTCTCCTGTTCACATTAATTTACTGTACAATATCAATTTTTATATGTTCTATGTTTTTTTGTTTAATTGAGAATTTTATATTAATAGATCATGGAAGCCTAATATCAACGTTTGCTAGCATCATAGGCACATGCAATGTTATACGAATGCTTTTTCTCCCTTCCCTCACCCATCTTTCCTTCTCTCCCTCCTTCCCCCCTACTTCTCCCAGACAGTTACAACATTTTTGTATATATTTTTCCATGCTACCTTTAAAACTTTGAACACAAGGAGATTCCCAGTCAGCTCCACATAATATCAGAATAACTGTGTCCATTTAAAGATGCTGCAGGACAAAATGTTCAAGGACAGCACCATAACGGTCTGCTTGGCTCTGGGTGAATAGAGCTCCATTGTGTTTGCTCATGTGGTGACTGCAGCCTCTCCTCTCCTCTCCTCTCCTCTCCTCTCCTCTTGTTTCGTGATGCTGTAATTTTGGTGACAAAGAGGACTTCAGCAACCCTGAATACCTTGGTCTCTCTGCTTTAGTTTCCAGCTCTACACCATAGCTTATTCATGCCATTTATCTCTTCTCTGAACTTGTATGGGTTCAAAATATCCTTTCTTGTGGAGAAGAACAAGAGATGGGGGTGACAGGAGTGTTGTGGGCTGAACTCTTTAAGTTGGTCTACTTCTATATCTATTTATCTACCTCTATCTCATCTCTATCATCTCTATCTCTATCTCTATCTCTATCTCTATCTCTATCTCTATCTCTATCTCTATCTCTATCTCTATCTCTATCATCTCTATCTCTATCTCTATCTCTATCTCTATCTCTATCCCAGGAAGTCAACCATGTCCTGGGCTGCATCAAAGAAATGTGCAGGTCGAGGGAGGTGATTCTGCCTCTCCAATCCTCTCTCATGAGACCCCACCTGGAATCCAGCTCTGGGGCCCCCAACTTAAGAATCTAAGGACATGAACCTTTCTGGAGCAAGTCCAGAAGTGGGCAAAGAAGAAGATCAGAGGGCTGGAGCACCTGTCATATGAGACAGGCTGGGAGAGATGGGGTTGTTCAGCCTGGAGAAGAGAAGGCTCCAGGGAGACCTTGTAGCATCTTCCAGTACCTAAAGGGGTTACAAGAGAGCTGGAGAGGGACTTTTTATAAGTGATAGAACTAGGGGCAGTGGCTTTAAACTGAAAGAGGGTAGGTTTAGATTGGATATTAGGAAGAAGTTATTTACTTTTATGGTGATGAGGCACTGAACAGGTTTCTCAGAGAGGTTGTGGATGCCTCATCCCTGGAAATGTTCAAGGCCAGGCTGGATGGGGCTTTGAGCTACCAGGTGTAGTGGAACATGTCCCTGCCCACAGCAGGTGGGGTGAAACGAGATGATCTTCCAACACAAACGATTCTATGATTCTATGATTCTATATCTTAGTCTGTGACGTATGTATTCTAATACATGTCAACTTCAGGTTCTTCACACTTCTAAACCTAAGGAAATTTAATTCAAATCTGCAGTTTACAGGAAACAGGACCATCCCAACTTTTCTTTCCTCTGAAACTGCATGTGTCAGGCTATGGTCTTGGTGGCAGGGAAGCCTCATGGTGGGTGGGTAAGTGCCGTGGTATGTACCTACATCTAGCAAGCGTACTTTCTATCAAAAAACTTTGGGCAAGGAGCCATGTTAGATGATGGAGCTGCAGCCTCTGTCCTGGGCAGGGAGGACTGCCTCCGTGCAGCCGTGGCAAAGCTGACAATGTCCCAGCTTTGAGTGTCTCCATCTGAAGGGATCATTGCTAAGCAGTGTTACAGCCTGTGTAGTATCCCTGACCTTGTGGCATCTTGTGCTTTTGGCTCATGGGAATATGCAGAATGGAGCTGCACCTCCTTGTCCTCTAAAAAGCAGTCCCTCACAGGGAGCCCCCATTGCCACCATACAGGCAAGGGTAAAAAGACAGCTCTGAATCCTGTTCGATATTTTTCTGAATGGTGGTGAAAATGCCCCTCATCATAATCTACTCAGTAATAAAAAAATGATAGTTTTTATGTCATTCAGCAGAAATGTATGGTAAATGAGATTCAAAGGATTAATGCACAAAGGAAATGTCAGTGTTAATCTATAGACAGTCCCTTTAGTCCTGCTTGTCATAAATTCAGAGCAAGAGAGTTTGCAGACTGGCTTGGGAAGGATAAAATCGAAGGATTAAACAAACCATAACTCAATCTTTCAGTGCCTTGAATTCTTACTTTTGGGGGATTTTCCTCTGTAGTTTTTCTTAAAAGAACATATATCTTTAGTGTGAGAGAGAAATTACAAACATTAGACCGTGAAAGTTGGGCTTTCTTGTAGTCATGCTTGCACAAGCGGGATCTAACTCAAATCAGCTGTGCTGGGTAAAAGCTGTGCTAGTATCTTTTATTGCTAACACTGAGCTACTTGGGTTACTCACTGTTGTGTCTTCTGTGGGAATATAGGAAGAGACAGGCTGGCTTTGTCTCCCTTCTGACAGGGAGGCTCTGTATCTACCCGTCCTCAGCAATCAAATCATAAAATTAGGGCTTCACAATTGTTGTTGGTGGGTTTGTGGTGTTATTTTGTTTTGTTTTGTTTTCTTAGATGAATGTTAAATTTGTTTTGCTTCCCAGTATTCCAGCTCAGCCTGAAAGGAGGGTGTGGATCTCTGGATAATGTGAAGGACAGCTCAGGTCTGATTTTTTCTCTGGATGAAGGACTCAGTCTTACACCAGGATTCACAAGGGTGGTACTTTCTGCTCATTCATTTAGACTGCAGTCTGCCTGGTGCCAGGCCCTGCCCAACTTCTTAGCGTAGAAAATGTGCATTCAATTGCATGTCTAATTTGTTCACAAATTTTCCACGAGTGTTGAACCAAATCACACTGCAAAGACTTTGCCTAGTTATGTGCCTAACTCAGCATTTGCACACAAAATTGCCTAATGAGCATGTGCAATTATGGCAATTAGACTTGTGAATTAAGCATGCAAATACCCTAGCATTTGGGTTAGAGAGTCATAGCCCATATCACTAGAAATAGCATAACCTATTTTAGATACGATGAAAAAGCACATCCACCTTTTCCAGTGTGACCACATTCATGAAAAGAGAGCATTGTAAGACCTTTGGCTTGGGGAGGAAAGACTACAGGCTCTGGGCAGAGACCATAAGGAATCTGCAAATGAAATGAGACTTTAGGTGCCTCTCCTTCTCTGTCCCAGGTGCCTCTTACTCATAATGAAATACCAGCATGCTCTCACTGAGCATACCTTGTCTTAATGGGGTTATTCTCATGCAGTCTCCATCAGCAGGAACTGCTGTAAAAAAAAGTGGACAACTTTCCTTCTATTATAGTCCTTTCTACTATAAATACAGTACAGTGCAGAACTACCCTATGCCCACACGAATGTTGCTGCCGAATTTGTTGGTTTCTAAGGTAATTCCACTTCAAGGCATTCCCATCCTACTGAGGGAAGGCACTGCTGGCTGGCTGCAGCACAAATCCCAGTGTAAGGTGTGAATTCATTTGGCAGCTGCCAGGACTGAGATTTTTGCATCAGTTATTGCTGCCTTAGTGAAATAAGGTTAACAAACACAGAGGTGAGCAGGTGGTCAGAGATAAACAGGTGAGGGAGCACATTTCTGTAATAAAGAAAAGTCTTGGGAGGGAAACCATACCCCCCCTTAAATTTCTGCTTCATTAAGGTGATTTCAAACTCGCTGGGAAATCAAGGACTTCGTAGCTGATCAGCGCAAACAAAAATAATCCAGGTGGCAAGTCTGATGAGATATGACCTTGTTCAAAATCAATAGACTGTTCCCCTTCCACCGAGCACAACCGACTCTCGAATGAGTTTACTTCAACAGAGGCATTTCCCTCACAACATTAACATTTTAATTGCTTGTGCAGGATTTTCTGGAAAATTAACCCAGTGCTGGTTGAGCACCGGGTGAGGATGCTGGGCGCAGGGCTGGGAGCGCAGGAGGTGCTGCGGGGAGCTGCAAACTCATACCGCCACCTAAAGGAAAGAAACCTACAAGGAAACCGCGGAAAGCTGCTCCCCTCGACTCTCTGTCAGAGCTGGTTAAAACAAAGAGGCTTAATTTGCTCTTCGCATCCTGGCCTCCCTGCTGCCTTCCGGAAGGTTGTGTTCCTGGCAGAGCAGGGCGAGTCCATCAGCATCATGTCCTCTCTGCTGCAGGACCAGTAACACAATGGTCACACGCCTGGCAGTGGGCACGGGGTAACTTCTCAAGTTGTCCCAACTTCTTTGTGTGCCTATGGAGTCATGTGGCAGAGCCGCAAATTAGGTGCAGCCAGGCCTTGTGCCAGGGGAGATGCCCAGGGAAGGCTCCGCCAGGGAGCAAAACCCCACCCGTGCTGTGGCACTGCTCCCACTCCTGCTGCCAGGTCCTGCGGGGCAGGGCCAGCTGGGAACAGGAAGACAGCTCAGGCCGATACATCAGTAGTGGATGGATGGATGGGGAGGGTGGGTGGCAGCCTAGTAGGTGGTCTTCAGATCATGTCTGATTTTACTTCATTATCTAACGTAGATTGCATAAATGCCAAGGGGACAGGACTGAGATCTGCTCAGCCCAGCTGAATATCTTAGCTCCTAGTAGTAAAGAGACAGGCTTCTTTTGATCAGTCTTTTTCTGGCTTCATTCCTGGCTGCACAGAGGAGGCAGACAGAAGAAACTATTTACAGAGAATATATTCCCACCGAGTATTCCCAATCCGTTTATGAGCAAAGCCTGTGAAAATAAAGGGATGGGGTGGGGGAGGGGAAGGAAATCTTCCCCCTGCCTTCTGTAAGCTTGTGGAGCATAAAGGAAAGAACCTCTTTCAAACACATATAGGCAGCGCTGAGCCACAGAGCTGTGTCCTTGAGGTGTGGCTAATGTCAGCCCACAGGGCTGAGCAGGCTCTGTGCCAAATCACCAGCAATAAAAAAGGGTGAGTTTGGGAACTTTCTGTGGTTTGGAGTGCTGTCCAATTTCCCAGCGAGTGGCTGCCAGTATCACATTAACAGCTTGGCTGCCAATAAGGTGGGGCTCTCAAAGGCTGAGCCAGAGAGTGAAGGCTGAAGGGGTATGGAGGCACATGCAGCTGCACACTAAAAAGAAGCCTATGCAGGGCTGAGGTGAGGGAAGCCTCTGCTCACAGAAGTCTTTTTGGTATTTCAAAGGCAAAGTTTTGGTGTTTTGGGGCCCTTTTGCAGAGCAGTAGTGTTTCCTTCAGTGCATGCCCAAAGACAGCCATACCCACACAGTGCCTCCTGCCTAAGCTCTGCCTGCAGTCCTTCCCCTGATGTCTGACTTCAAGTAGTGGGTTGCACCCAAGTGCTAGGCATCACACATGGCTGTCCTGGGAGGAATGATGTCTCAGAGAGACAGGAGGTTATGCACAGAAAGCAGCGCCCCACTGAGCAGTCATAACCAGCGCATTCCTGGGATTCCTGCAGGGCCAGCCCCAATCTGCAACTCAGATCTCACCTGGTGAGAGCACTTCTGGTCTGGTGGGACACTGGGCCACTGTTCTTTGAGGTCAAACCGTTACCACTTCACAGTTCCAGGAAAGCTCTCCAGGAAAGCTGCAAGGTCACTGGCAGGCAGAATGGATATTGTTTTATCTTATGTGAGTTATTTTCTTTTTGAAACTGGTTGTGATCTCAGCATCCCCACTCAATGTGACCATGGAGCAGGTTTGGGATGTATCTTTCTTGTTGGTGCTGTTCTACATTGTAGCTTACAGCCTTGGTTGCAGCACAGAAAGTGCTTGCTGGGAAGTGAGTTTCTCAGACTGAAAGGAAAATTAATGTGACTTTTCTTCATAGAGAACTTTAATTTTATTCGTGGTAAGTTCTTCACAATGATGTATCTGTGTTTGAGGTATTTTTAATACTACCTTAGGATCTTTTTAATTAAATACATTTTTTCCTTTTGATGTCCAGGTGTGTTTGATTTTGTTAGCCAATGAACATCTGTGTTCAGACGGGGTTTTCAATCCCATGCAATATCTGCATTTGCAGCGCGAGGCACTAGCATCTTGCTCTCTTCCATCTGTAGTATTGCTTAATGGGTTAGAGGTAAATGTAACAGGGTAGGAATGAAAAGAGGGATTCTCAAACGGGTTAGGGTACTGTAAAGCACTGTTTTAAAACCTGAATATAGCTTCTCGTTAATTAACACTATAGTTGTATGGACAAGGTCATAATAAGTGCTGGAAGGAAGTGTCCTGTAGGGAAAGCAGTTGATACTTCAAATAGATTTCTGTGTAGACTTGAACAAAAAGCTGTTTACTCTTCTGTGCCTTAATTTTTACATCTGATTAGAGATGTTATGATTAAAGCTGATGAAGCATTGTCAATTCAGTGACTGGAGAAGTTGGTTCTGGTTAAAAGGACTAAAGGAATATTTCACAGCTGTTCCTCCCATGGAGCCAAGGAAGCCAAGTTGTCCATTTCTAAAAGACAGAGAAAGAATTTATTTGAAAAATATATATAGTTATTTCATGTTATGTATAAATTACCTTACAGTATTATTCTACTGAATTTTTGAATATCACTTCTGTATCCTGTAGGTATTAAAGCATTTTAATATCACGCCTTAACATTTTTTACATGAATTCAGTGGACTAGATTTCTGTTTGTTAATTAAATGTTTCAGCTTTTTTCTGAGCTAAATGCTTTTGCAAAGTTACAGGAAATTTCCTTTCTGCCCTTTGCCTTCTGATTTTGAAAATATTGGGTCTCCCTTTGCTGATGTTTCTGCGCTTGCAATGTGGCTAGGGCCAAGGATTAGGTGCTCTCGGTATGTTTCGGGGGCTGTGGCAAAGTGCTGCCAAATGAATGTCCATGAGGCAGAGTCAGTGCTTCCATGGCACTACCTGCAACCATTACCCAAGCAATGGCTCGGGATGGCCCCTTTACCTGCCAGCCACCACCCAGCTTTTCTGTCATTGCCTCTCTGTATGGGGTCTGGCTGGGCAGAAGTTAACATTCCCCACAGCAGGCCTCACAGTGCTGTGCTTTGCACTGCTATCTAGGAAGGTGCTGATAACACACCAGTGTTTTGGCTACTGCTGAGCAGCGCTCGCACAGCACCAAGGCTGTCTCTTCAAGATTCCACTCTCACCAGTAGGCTGGGGAAGGGCAGGATCTTGGGATGGGATGCAGCCAGGGCAGCTGCCTCAAACTGACCAAAGGGATATTCCATACCATATGGTGTCAGATAAAAGCTAAGAGGATGGAGGAGGGGAGGGTATTTGTTATTGCAATGTTTGTCTTGTGGAGCAACCACTCTGTACTGAAGTCCTGCTTCCCGGGAAGTAGCTGGACATCATCTGCTGATTGGCACTAGAGAATAAATCTTTTGTTTTCCTTTGTTTCCACACATGACCTTTGTTTTTGCTTTTATTAAACTGCTTTTATCTTGACCCACAAGGGTTTTGTTTCCATCTTATTTTCTCCCCTGCCCTGTGCTCCCGAGGAAAGAGTGGAAGAGTAGCTTGGTGGGCACCTGTCATCCAGCCAAGGCCAACCCACCACAGTCCTTTTTGGTGCTCAATATGAGGCATGAGACAGTGGCAGTTTTTTATTAAGTGTGCTACAGCTGTAGTAGTTGTGAAGTGGCAAACACCTGCTCAAGCCATGGAGTTTGTTGACTGCACTGCTTATCTCTATTTTGCTGAGCTTGGGAACATATTAATACAAGCAACAGCTCTATGTTTTGCCCTGGCATTGATGGCCTTGCTGTGCTGGGGGAGCTATCTTGTGGAGATGATGAGGGAATACATCTCCCTCCTCCTACCCAGGGTCGATGTGGGTGGTTTTATTATGAGGTTCCTGAGGTTCTTGTTCTCCCTTGTGAGCTCTTTAATACTGCTAATTAATGCTGTAGCAGAGTATGTAGTTTGTGGAATCTGGTGTCATCCTGGTGTAAGAGAAGACAACTTTTAGATCAGGAGAGACAGAAGTGTGTCTGGAGGCAACAGATCCCTGAGGGGAAGGGTGTGTGAAAGGATTGGATTTGGGCAGGTTCCCAGAATGGTTAGCGTGTCCCATAGCCTGGGACTTCATACCTGAACATGAAAGTAACCCTGACAAACTGGTGTGCCAGCTGACAGAAGAGTGCTTTGCCTACCCCAGTGAAAACCAGTTTCCACCATTGTACTGGTGCCTCGCCTGTGCCTACTGAGCCACAGTTCAGTGTTCTCAGAGGACTGTGGTTGAGACAGAGACCCAAACACTGTAGTCGTTGCTCCAGCAGTAAAAAAGAAACAGTGGATAAGGAAAACAACAGGTCCAAATCATCTGTTAGAAAGGGAGGAGGAGGAAGAGGAAAAGTTTGATCAAGAAGCTGATCCTTCAACAAAAAAGTTGTGGGAAGGAGTGAGAGAATTCAGACAGAAAGCAGTAAATACCTGGTTCCTGACCACAGAATTTCAAGACATGTAGAAGACATCTGTCTTCCAGAGCAACTGGAAGCCCTGCTTCCTGGAAACTGTCTGGGCATCACCTGCTGCTAGGAAGTAGAGAATAAATCTTTTGTTTCCTTTGCTTCTGTGCATAGCCTTTGCTTTTGCTTTATTAAACTGTCTTTATCTTGACCAAAGTGTTTTTCTCCATCTTATTTTCTACCCACCCTGCCCTGCCCAGCTGAGAAGGGGGGTGATAAGAGTGGCATGTGGGTACCTGGCATCCAGCCAAGGTCAACCCACCACATTTCCCCAGGGCACGTCATTGGCAAGTTCAGGAAAATAGTTTAGAAGTAAAAGGCTCACAATGACTTTGCCTAAACCCACTCACACTGTTATGAGTGTCTCGCAGGAGGCACTGTGGGGGAGCAGGACTAACAAACAGCTTCAGCCCTTCTCCAAGCAGGTGACGCCTGCAGGAGCAGATCCAGGACATCTGCTGGGTGACAAACGATGTTGTGTGGGTGCTGTAGCCTCCCAGGAGCCAGTGAAGGTCTCCTCGCCCCAGGCACTTTGATGATGCTGGTCCCACCTTGTGACTTCTGTGGAGTGACTTTGATGGGCCCTGGCAGGGGGGAGAACCAGCCACAATCTACATTTTCCTCACGTAGCATAAGCAGTCCACAGCCATGCCTAGATGGCCTAGAGCTGGAAGGCTGCCTAAGAGTACCACATACATCCCAGGGGAAAACCTGTCTTTGAAGAATGGGAAAGGCGGGCTCAGGGGAATATGTATCTGTGATTAATCTGTTCAGCCACTGGGTGCCAATGTTGGCTCATATTTGATAATCGGGTATGTTTTTCTATGGGAAGAGGAATTTTTAAAATCTAAAGGAAAATGCTGTAGTTTTGAGAGGCTGCAGAGCCTGAAAAATATCCCTGAGAGCATGTGAATTTTTCTTCAAACAGATCTGGAAATGGAGTGTCAGGAAGGTGTCCATGAGGGGTGGAGAGACAGAGGAACCCTGGGTTAACAAAAGAAAGAGAGGGACCCTTAATGAAATGGGCTTGCTGAGAATTATGAATCTGTGAGCCTATGTCGTGTAGTGATTAATGATGAACCACTGTTTTAACTTTGGATCAAATAATGGGTTGCCTCTGAAAAGCTTCATTAATCACCGTTAGAAATAGGCCTGCCAATTCATTACTTCAGGGCAGACATGAGCTGAACAGTTCAGCAAATTTCAGGATTGAGTGACTCTAGGCAGGGGATGGTTAAAAAGAAAGCAGGGGCCTAATCTGTGTTTCAATGCATTGGGATTTATGAGTGAAGGATATCCTCTCATTGGCATTTTCCTCTTCTTCCCCTCCTCTCCCACAAAATCTTTTTGCTGATTGTGATCTAGGCACAATGGACAGAAAAATCATGGCATTCAGGGCCAAGTCTGGGCCGGATTCTTCTCCCAGGTACCCAGATGTGACTCTGATCCAAATCACTAGGAATCATATTGTATGTCTCGGGGCAGAGCCTGGCTGTCCTCAGCTGCTGTTTTTCACTTTGCAGCCTTCATCTGAGACTAATGCTGTCTATTGAAGTGCAGAACATTGACAAGAAACATATTTGCCCCCTCCCTTTTAAGAAACTGCTGTCAATAGTAAGAAGCTTCCGTGCTTTTGATGTGATTCAAGATTTTTAAACCACCTGGGATCCGTTTTAATTGCTGTCCCAGGAAGCTAAGGACTGGGAAACACAAGAAAGTACAGCTGATGCTCCCTGCCTGGGAAGAGATCAACTCTTTTTCTTTAAAGTAACATCTGAATATCAGGTAAAAAGTGCACTGAGCCTCCCTGCTATTTGCACCTAGTCAGTGTGGACAGGGGAAGAGAAAGAAATGGAAATTAGGGGCAGAATATATTTATTAGACTAATTTGTTTTGCTCCCAAAACATTTTTTTTGATCAAAACAAAAACCCTTTGAAGGTGTAGCAAGAGCTACCTGAGTTATTTTGGATAGAGATCTTTCCTTTACTCCTCTCAAAAAGGAAATGGCAAATTACTTGCCCTGCCCTCACCTCCACCCTTAAAGCCTAAATGCTTTTGCTTTTTTTTCAGTCACTCCAACATTTACAAATTTACTTCAGCAATGTTTTACTATAAATTTCTCAAAGTTCAAACTCAACAATAATTCAGTTTCTTTTTTTTTTTTTAACATTAACCCAAAATGATCATTTACATTGTTTTGGTTTCCTGAAAATATGACTACTTTTATTCAGGACTGACCTAACTTCCTTGAAACAAACAAAAAAGTCATTTATTCGCACAGCTGGAGATAGAGAGGGAAAAACATCTGGATATGAGAAGGGAAAGAAAATGTGCATTGGAAGGGAAAAAACCAGTAAAAGGACAAAAGGTTATAAGTAGAAAAAGGATTGATATGGGGGTTGGAGTGTGTATCCAGGGATTATGTGAAGAGGGCTATAGAAAGTGGACCTTGAAAGAGAAATGTAAATATGGTGGTGGAAAGGAGGAGGGGAAAACTAAGATGAAACCAAGAAAAGGTGGGGGGAAATGAAATGGAATAAAATAAACAAATAGAAAGCAAAAATAATGAGAAAATCTTACACTTGAATGAAACAAAAGGGTCACTAAGAAGAAAATGTAGTCTAAGAAAAACAAAGTTAAGAAAACTGATGAGAGTAAGAGATATGCTGAAAAGGACCTACAAATTGAAAAATCCTGGAGAAATTTATTGATTTATTGCAGAAAAGGAAAACAACATCCTTTTTGAATCTTGACCACTTGTCACCCAGCCCCAGCTGCAGTGAACACGCCAGAACAGCAGCCCTTAGCCCCTGAGACTGCAGAGTCCCCACTGCCCAAATCCATGAAATCCATGTGTGGGACACAACAAGGCTAGGGGAGAGCAGGAAGTAACATGTCAGCACCTGGGACCTGTGTTAATTCGGTGCATCAGCACCTTGGCTTCTACCAGCTCATTGTTTCCAGATGGTGCCTGAGCTGAGCCGGTATTTAAGGCATTTAAGGTCACTTTCCTTCAGATTCCCAGGGGGCAGGAATGAACGCACCTCTCAAGTATGCAGAGCTCAGCGACAAACTCTTTGGCATGTTGCAGCACTGCCAACTGCTTGGCAAAAAATGAGATGGCCATTGAGCAAAATGGTCTGGTTTTTATTAACTCACCAAGATCTCCTCCCATGCGCTGTGAGGAAGGAAGGGCACTGGTTTGTGCTGGGCTCCTCAGTCCTTGCGGACGGGAGATGAGTCCTGGGTCATGAGCAGGGTCAGAGTTCTCCATGCTCTGGGGTCAACCCCAGCTTTACCCTGCAGGGACACGGCTTGGGGGCTGAGCCAGCCTTCCCTCCTCATTCACCCTGGGGTGCAGGAAGCTAACAAGCCATACTCTAGGGCACATGGAGGTGGTGGGATTTCATACCTGCCCTCTGAGCTCCTGGTTGAGGTGGCAGCTGGGCACTTTCAAATGAATTGGCCTCAGGACATTCCTGTGTGTCTCCCCAGGACATGGGAACAACCTACATGAATAGCTTAGCACTTTGAACTGACTCAGAGCCCACAGCAGAAAGGCAGGGGCCACTCCAAAACCTGGTTTCTGCCCTATGGTCTGAAGTTGCATGTATGGCAGCAACTATTTCAGCAGCTGTTAATATTTCTTCCTCCACCATCACACACATTTATTCTTCTTGGCTGAAATTGTGAAACCTTCTTCTTTTATTTTTATATTTATTTTTTATTTTCAGGTTTGCTTTATGATTGCTTCTAGACATAAAACATTGACAGCTTGAAAGGAAAATCAGATTTTAGGTGATAGGAAAAAGAGACTGGAAGTAATAAGTACTGCTTCATACTGGGGTGACTTGTTCCTATTGGCTTTCTGTAAATAACCTAAGTGACCAGTGTTGTGATTCAGTGTCAGATCCCAGCTCTGCTGAATATAGTGCCATGATATCATTAAAACATCAGACAGATAAATGAAACCAATGATCTGTCTCTTCTCTCATATTTAGTTTCGCTATTAGGCATTGATTACAGCTCTGCCCTCATCAAAGGCTTTTTTTATTAATTTCAATGTATCCCAAATTGTTCACAAACTTTAAAGATAATACTGTTTCTTTCTACTGTTTCAGATAAGGGATAATCAGGCAGAGGTCTACATTCTTAAAGTTATTGAGGGCAATATGGTCCCAAAGGGAATGAGAAACCTATGTTTAGCCTTTAGCATTTAAAGTTTAGTCAAACGTGAATAATTTTGATTGCCAGACAAAGACTGGATCACTAACATATCTCAACTGTCTGATTTTTTAGAGAAGAAATACATTTATAACCAAAGAATTTGGTAGTTCTTCCTTGAAAGTTGTGTTACAATTAAAGCTTTTGGTCATAAGCATTAATGCATACCTGATCAGATTGCTCCAGTTGTAATGGTCAAACTGTCAAAAAATACTGACATTCTGATAGAGGCATGTATTTCCATACAGCATTCAGACTTTCAAAGTATAGCCCATGTCTCCATTGTCTTTAAGGATGGCATCTGGGAAATCTTCACCTAGCACACACAGTCAATATTAGAAGTGTGGAAACGTGCTCTAACGCTTTCATTTGTGTTAGGTTTGCTTGCCGAGGCTGAGGGGCATTTAATGTGTGGCTTCCATGAGAAGCTGCTGGAAGCTTCGCCCATCTCTGGCAGAGCCAATGCCAGCTGGATCCAAGATGGACCCATCGCTGGTCCAGGTCGAGCCCATGAGCAATGGTGGAAGGGCCTCTGGGATAATATATGTAAGAATTGCAGAAAAAACTGGTGTGCAACAGCAGCCAGAGAGAGGAGTGAGAAAATGTCAAACAGGTCTGCAGACCCCCAGGTTCAGTGAAGAAGGAGGAGAAGGAGGTGCTCCAAGCACTGGAGCAGAGATTCCCCTGAAGTCCACAGTGAAGACCATGGTGAGGCAGGATGTACTCCTGCAGACCATGGTCCACGGTGGAGCAGATTTCCACCTGCAGCCTGTGGAGGACCCCATGCTAGAGTGGGCAGATGTGCTCAAAGGAGGCCGTGACCCTGTGGGAAGTGCACACAGGAGCAGGTTCCTGGCAGGACCTGTGACCTCACGAAGAGGAGCCCACACCGGAGCTGGTGCCGAGGGTGCATGGGCAGCTGGGTCCCTTGTTTCTCCTCAGCCTCTCCTCAGGGTGGTACCAGGAGGAAGCACAGCGTGTCCCCCACCAGCTGCTGTGTCCTGCAGGTACAAACCAGCTGCACACACAGCAGAGAGACCTTTGCTGGCAGCTCCCCTGCAGTGCTCTGCTCCAGGAGAAAGGTGTGCCCACAGGGAGGCTTCAGGGGCACAAGCAGGTGTTAGACAGCATCATCCTTACAACAGATCCAGGTGTTGATGGCTCTGATCACCCTGATGTCATGTATCTTTCCTTGGTTTTTCAGCTGGAAGAGAATCTGCAGTGTTACTGATAGCACATGAAACTTTTATATGACTGAGATCATACGATGAAATTTTGAAAATACATAACACATAATTTCTGCCCTGCTGCTGTGTACAGACGACTGAGCAACACCAGAGCAGAGTGGGCAGAGAGCTGGGTGTTTCCAAACCAGAGGCCTGGGAGCTGCTTACTGCAGTACCCACAGAACCCACTCACAGGACCTCTAAATTACAACTCCTTGAGAGTTTGTGAAGGTGCAGCTGTGATGCTGTAACACCAGAGCACACAGCTTTAAAAAATGAGAAAAAGATATCCATTTACTGTCGCCTTGCGTTCCTAGGCTGCCCTTTGGCCAAGGACGCCGGCTGGAAGGCCCTGCCGACCAGCACGAGGGGGTGTTGCTGCTAGGGCGAGTTGTGCGGCTGGCTCGCACCTAGGGGAGCTGGCTCCTGGGAAACGGCGAGCGAGGCGCAGTTGACAAAAGGCAAGAAGGCAAAGGGTGCGGAAGGGGGTCTCCCCCGAGGTCTCTGTTTATTGAGGTCAGGGTAGGAGGGGTCTGGAGCAGTGGAGGTCGGAGGGAGAACTCCGGGGATCTGAGAGTCTGCAGGGTCTTAAAAGGGAAGGGAAAACTGGGAGGAGTTAAGGAACGCAGCCAATGGGGAGGTAGGTAGGGGGAGGATACAAAGGTCTGAGGTCCAATAAAATTTTTGAAGGGGAGGTTACAACAACAAAGGGCCAATGGGCAACCGAAGATAACAGAACTTTCCAGAACCGTATTAACTATGCAATGAACTCATTATTAAACATATGCGCACCTAACCAATAACCATCCCGGGAACCCCGAAGGTTCTAGAGGGGTGGGCGGGTCCCAATTCCAGGGCACGCCTCCTCACACAGAGGTCTCCTCCCCTGGCCCCGCCTCTAGGGTGGAGCTGTCTTCATCAAAGGAGGAGTCACCATAATCGACAGCTGCCACCTCCAAGGGTGGGACTCCCACAATTTACCTAAGGTTGACTTCCTTACTGGAACAAAGAGAATATTTATTAGTGCTTGGAACATAAAAAGAAAAATGGACAGTCCACAACAACCCATGTTAGTCATTAGCTAATCATATCAAACCCACCTAATTTGCTTTGCTGTAGTACACCAGGCCTTACAAATAAGTGAGAGTAGTGTCAAATTCAGTGATTTTAGCAAATTTTTTGACATTGATTCTCATATCACTTTAAGAAAACAAGATTTCCATGTAAGTTGTGTAAAGCAGATACAACATTGCCCAGAAATCACAGTATTTACAATTCAGTTAGTTCAGTGAGCAATTCCCTGGAAAAATCCAAGGGTATATATAGTTTAATTCTGCAAAGGTCTGGTATTATTCAATATTTTCCTTAACAGTTTGAGTGATCCATAAGGAATAGTATACTGTTTTTTAAGCTTTCAGATAATGCTACGATGAGAACACTTGGGGAAGAGAGAAAATGACTGGAAAACTTGTCTTAATAGTTTAGAAATGAGGTGAAAATGGAATCACAGAATATGCTGAATTGGAAAGGACCCACAAGGATCATTGAGTCCAACTCCTGGCCCCGCACAGCACCATCCCCAAGAGTCACACCATGTGCCTGAAAGCACTGTCCAAATGCTCCTTGGGCCCTGTCAGGCTGGTGCTGTGATCACTTATGTGGGGAGCCTGTGGAGCCCAACCACCCTCTGGGTGAAGAACCTTTTCCTGATATCCAACCTAAACCTCCCCTGACACAACTTCAGGCCATTCCTTTGGGTCCTGTCACTGTGCACTACAGAGAAGAGATCAGTGTCTGCCCCTCTTCTTCCCTTCATGGGGAGGTTGCAGACTGAGATAAGGTCAATAAAAGCAATAGAAAAAAGAAATGCAAAAAACTGCATTTAGACTGAAGTAGTTTAAAAGATGTGTACAGACAGAGATTAGGTACTCTAACCTTGATCAGTTAAGAATCACTTCTCCAGAAAAGTGCTTGAGGTTTGTGAGATGACTGTGATTCAACACTGATGTGTTATCCCAGAAAAGACAAGTACTCACTGCAAGCCAGAGAGAAATCTGCAGGATGTAGGACCTATGTTTTTATTTGTACTAAAACCTCAGCTGGAGCTCAGTGTCCAGATTCAAGTATCACGCTCCAAGGGAGATCTGGGCTAAATGGAGAGATCTCAGAGAAGAGTGACAAGAATGGTCGGAAGTCTGAGAGACAGGGAAGACAAGGTGACGTGAGAATGATAGCCTAAAGAAGAGAAGATGATGAGAGGTGGGAAGGAAAACAGACAGGATATTATAACAGTTTTGAAAATATAAAAAAATTGGTGCAAAAAAGAAAAGAAAAATCTGTTCTTCATCTCGAAAGAAGGTTAGGGAGAAGTAGAGTGCCTTAATACAGTAAGGAAGCTTTAGGTTAGATTTCAGGGAAACTCTTATTTTGCTGAAGCCCAAGAATAGATTTCCTGTTTGTGGAGTATGCATCACTGAAAGTCTTATACAGACAGGTAAGATGGACATCTGTCAGAAACGGCTGAGTGCTTGATCCAGTCTTGAGGCAGAACAGTAGTTAGCTACTCCTCGAGATGCTTTCCAAATTAATTTGTTTTCATTTGCTTGTGGTGCTGCATTTGAAAATCAACAACCAGCAAACACCTTCTCTGTGAATTGTTACAAACCTGTCAGTAATTATTACTACCTTTACTGAGCCATGAAAAATAATTTCCTCTTTAATTCCAAAAAGCAAATGAGCGTAAAGATCATTCTTGCTTTTACTGTGTATCATGACTGTTGATGAACATTACTGGCTAAATATAAGCTTGACCCATCCAAAAATGCAGAAATGATATTTACACACAGTTTTAGAATGTGATATTTTGATCAGTCTGTATGCTCATTCCTCTGTGATTAGGGTCAATGCATTCAGGTACACACAGTATTTAGCTCCTGATGACTATACAAAAGAAAATTGAAATCAAATACCATTAAATTGAGTAGATGAAATTATTTTTTAAGTAGAATAACATATACATGAAATTTTAAGAGCATGACTTTGCATTTCAGTGTCAGTTGAAGTAATTTCCTGCATTCAGACTATAAAGAAACTGAGAATGTCTTTATTTTAAATATAAACTCTTGTTACTTGAGATCAAGTGCATAATATAGGAGATATTATTACAGGATGATGTTGATATCCAAAATGCAGAGGAATGTCCTCTGCATTTTGGATATCAACAGGATAATATTTAGGAAGGCATTGAGGATTCATCTATTTGGAAGCCGTTCTGGGAAAGAACTGCTCAAAGTATTGCTCTCAGTTTTTTTCTGGTCTTTTTTTCTATTCATTTCTAGTCCTCAAGCATTGAGTTGTTCATAGTGACCAAAGATGGGTCCCATTTTTTGAAGAAGCTTTCCATCTTGTCTCTTGCCTGAAACTTCAGTCCTCTAGGCCCAGGCTCAAGGAGGGTTCATCCTATTTCTCTTTCTCATCCTCTCAAGTGTCAATATTGTCCTTAGACATCCAGCACTCTCTGACAGCAACATCCTCCTTACTTTAAATTACTCCTTGCAGATAAAATTTCTCAAGATCTTGTGAAGTCTCCAACTGGAAATCTGGTAAGGAGCTGTCCTGCTACCATTTCCCAATTCTGGACCTTGCTACTTGTCGCTGCTCCTCTCCTGGAAGGGGCTTTGCCCTGCTGGGCTGCTATCCCTGCGAGGCAGCAGTGACCTTCCCGCAGACACGTGAGGTACGATGTCTCGGCAGCCGCGTCTCCTGGCAGCACCGGCTCAGCAATAGAGGGTGCGCCCCAGCAAAGGTAGCCCAGATGTCTGGGTCTCCCAGGCAACCGGAGATAAAAGAGGCGAGGGAGGGAGCCACTTCCAACAGTACTTCCCGAGTTTATTTGCTCAGAAAGAAGGAGGAAGGGAAATGGCCAGAGGGTCCAGGATTACAAGGTCTTTTAAGGGTAGGCGGGTACAAGTAACTGTCCAATGGGATCACAGGTGGTAGGCGGATCCAGGGCACACGCAACCATTGGGGCACGAGCGAAGGAGGGATTAGCAACTCACAGCCAATAAGGGAGCAAACTCAACAGAACTTTCGAGAAGATAATAGCACAGTCAATAAGGCACTTATTAAACATTAACTAAACAAACCAATCACTATCCCCGGGAGAGAGAACTTGCCAGATAAAGAGGTAGAGCCTCTCTCTGGGCCACGCCTTGTGGGCGGAGGGGTGCTGATCTTAGACCTGGGCCTCGCCCACTGACGACCCCTCGCTCTCCGATTCGTCAGCCCAGGAGATTGGCAGGACATTAGGAGCGGTGGGCTGGCTCCCCGTGGCCCAATGCACCCCAACAGCTACTGTAGACACTGAACCATTGTGATAAAGCATTAGTACACAGCTGTGACAAGGATATGTTATTTACATAGCCATTGATTAACACTTTAGAAGTTTTCTTCTTTTTTGCCCTTAACTTACACTTCCATTAAATTGCAATTACAAAAGCAGAACCCCACAGTAGTATCATGTTTAAACAAGCCGGCTTCAAAAGTGAGGTTGCAGACATGATTTTTATTGCAGATCTTTAGTTTGATCCAGAGTGAAGGAGATGCCAGAAGAGAATTGAAAGAAAAAATTGTTTTTCAGTCTTAAAGTTGTTTTTGTAAAAATAAAAAACACCTACTCTGGAGTTTCCAAGGCTCAATTCTACATTGAAAGCAAGGTTTAACCAACTATTTCCTTGCTCAGTGTTGCTCTGCAAGCCTTTGATGAATTGATTCAGCCTTCTCCTTACTCACGTGACAAATGAATGAAGGGATGGCCACTTAAACCAAGGGGTGGGGAAAAAGATCATTCTTTCTGAGAAACTGAAATGAAAGAGCAATTTTACAGTCAAAAGACAAACAAGGCTATAAGTTGGGAACAGATCATTTATACAAATGCTCTTTGACAGTTATTAGTATTTGGATTGCAATTCTACTTTTATGCTATCATTACTGACCAAAATGAAAAAAGTTACGGTATTTTCTTTTTTTGGAGAAAGCTAATAATGATCCATGTTTCCTTGTGAAGAAAGGCCCAAAGAGAATATCCAAAAATAAAACAGAACACTCAAAGGCAACAGCAAAGGACAATAATGTTAATTGGAGGTCAAATCCTGAAGCACTAATTTAATTTAAAAAATGTAAGCACTGCCTAATGGTTAACCACTAGATTAGAAGAGACTGCTTTGTTTTGCATGAATCCTCAGTTCTTCATTGGACCTCTGGACAGCCGTGGCAGCAAAGGTGCAGAGATCTGGCATTCAGCTCCTCACTGAATGCTGAAGGGAGATGAGGATTTCAGTTTCCCAAGGAAAGGAAGGGATTGAGTTTGGCTTCACAGGAGGCACCTACAGAATCTGTGTCCAAAGTACTGAGTTATACCCCCTGAAACAGTCAAGGTGCTTTACTCAGAAGAGAGATGTGAGACAACATGCACTCAAAACTGGGTTCAAGTAGAGGTGTTGAAATTCTTTTGGGGTTTAATCTGCAGTCCTTGATCAGGCTTCACCTGAGTCTTACACATCCAGAATTCACAGTGAAATGTCAGTTGTTTTTCAGATATTTAAAGGCAGTTCTTTGTGTATTTGGAGGAAAAAAATTGCATGAATCATACTGAGAATGGAACATGGAAAATGCCTGATATTCTGCATGTATCTATACAGAGTTTTGTCTCATTTTGCCAAAGAGGAACCATTAGACTGGAATAAATCTTGTTATTTTGAACATTTGAACTACTGCATGAATGGAAAGGCCAGTTTAAACATTAAACCCAGTCAATTGAATAAGGCCACTCTATTAAGAATAGGAAGGGTTTTCATAGAACCATTGGATGGTTTGGGTTGGAAGGGAGCTTAAAGGTTAACTAGTTCCAAAACCCGTGCCATGTGCAGGGACACCTTTCACTAGACCAGGATGCTCAAAGCACCATACAACCTGGCCTTGAACACTTCCAGGGATGGGGCATCCACAGCTTCTCTGGGCAACCTGTTCCAATGTGTCACCACCCTACAAGTAAAGAATTTCTTCCTAAGACTCAATCCAAACCACCTTTCATCTTAAATCTGTTCATTCCCCCTGGTCCTATCATTACATGCCCTTGTCAAAAGTTATACTGTTATACTGGAGTAACTGGAAAATTCTAGAGGATGTGATAACACAGCAGTTGACACAGATGACTGAATCATTGATCAAACACAGCAAGCATAGCTCTCAAAATTAAAAATAGGGTAAATTCGTGTATTTTGAATAGGAATGGAGGTAAGCGTTAGAAGGGAGGGCCTGGCTGACAACAGAGCCCAAGCCCTGTTTCCCTGACTGGGGGTGTCACAGAGCACTTCGGATGATGGCTTTTTGGGCAAAGGAGAGCAGGAAGTTGGCTTTTGGTCCATGATTGAGGAACAGAGCAATGAAAAAGAGCTGAGTTTGAAGCTGTGCTTCTGCACCTCAGAGGGCACCATCAACAGAAAATGAGTTCGTCACTTCTTCGCGTGGCGGAACAAATGTTTTAGAAAAACCTGGGCGGATACCTGAAAGAAAACCATCGTTGCGTTAATGTGTTGCGAGAGGCTTGAAAATGAGAGAGAAGGGGAAAACGAAGCGCCTCGGAAAAGTACCAGCAGAGGTCAGCACAGCCGGGAGAATGGAGCAGCCTCCGCCGGGATGCTGCTGCTGCTGCCGAGATGCTGCAGGGTCGGCGGCGCGGCCCTTCCCGCCAGGAGCTAGAGTTACGTCCTGCCAAGTGCGTGAACGGCACACTCCATCCTCCGTTCTGGGGCAAAACAGCAGCAGATACTGGTGTTTTCTTTATTCTGACCTCTACGTGCTTTCCAAATTCAAGAAGGTGGTTTGACATAGCACTTTAGATGAGAAAAAAACCCCACCTGAATACTTTCATAGCAATAAAATTTCCTCTACAATTCATATAATATGGAAGAAATCACATTTGTCACTCTGTTAAGATACCCATCCTGCTGCACCTTTTTCTTTCACAACACTGGTTCTCACGGAACATTGTAGACACAAGAGCCAGAACATCATTAATCAGACTTAATCAGTAAAACCCTCCTTCATGAAGCTGTTTCTTCCAGGAAAGCTGAGTTTCATGAATCATTTTATATCTGGATTACTTGATTCAAAGCTAGTGCAGGAAACTGGATTTCCTTAATGTAAGGTGATACATCACACCTGTCTCTTTGGAGAATAATGCTGGAACTTGGGTTCCCTCCAGACCAAATGATGGCAAATGCCAAAATGCCCAACAAAAAGGGAGGTAAGTTGTGGAAACATGCACAGGGCTTGCTTCACATCATTCTTTAAGAGAACTTTGGTTGTAGCACAGGTGCATGAACCTGAGGTTCTTGAGTTATGAAATTAATTAATAACCATAGTGATGCAAAGCTTAAAGTAGTGCCAATGATATCATGCCAGTGATTTCCTGGCTGAAAAGAACTGCAACTGATTGAGTGCTTTGCTTAAAATGATGTGTATCCTTTTCCAGATCCAAAGAGGCTGGGTTTCACTAATATCCAATATTTGCACTATCGATAGAAACTTAGATTCGTGTTTCTCCAAAATAAAGTATGAGACACAGTGATTTTTCATGGTGTATGTTGTATGCAGCTGGGATTTTATGAAGAACTGATAAGAACATCCAAGTGAAATTGTATTTCATCCTAGTAGATATAACTACAGAACTGAGTTACTTTGCAGTGATGAGTATCATCACTGGTGTCTCATGTAAAGACAGGAAAGAGAATAAATTCTGTGTAAAGGAACCTGGGGCAGCTTTGTACCTGCTGCCAAACCAGCATGGCATGATGCAGCACTGGAAAGAGTACTGACACAGGCCTGGAAGCAGCAGAGCTATTTTAACTGTGTTTTCCATCTCATTTGATGTTAACCAGCCCACAGCAGTATTATTTAGGCATACGATATCTACATGACTAAATTGCTTGCTATTCCAGAACTTGTGCTTATATGGCATAAGCTTAGATGACTTTGGTATCCACTGTATTGCACAGTATGGGCATCTTCCTCACTTGAGTCCCCAGAGAACAGAATTTACCAGCATCTGTAGAAATATAATTTCTTATAAGGTTGAGGTAGCTGCAAAATGGATATGGGGCTCAACTTTGTGCACCATTTTTTAACTCAGAGGATTCATTTGGACTAACATGAAATGAAAGACTATATGCTATTATTTTAAATATTGGTCAGCCTGAAACATCCAGTAGAAAGATATCTACGAGTAGAAACATAAAGATATTTGTAAAGTCTGTCCTCAGCATCCATGGAGAAGTTTGAGTGGAAGTCCTATGGGAGCAAGGCTTCCATAGCTACACAGTCAAAGGGCTGGGTCAGACCATCAGATGGTGGAGTTGTAACTACAAAAAATTATCGAAAAGCTTTTACTCTAGGCTAAAGCCATAATAAACTCTAACAACAGTGAGATACTGGGTATTACCCAGACACATAAATGGTTTTGGACTACTGAATGTTTACCATTCTTCCTCAGTTTTCCGACAAAAATTCCATTATTCAAGGTAATTGTTGGCAGACCCAGAGAGTGGAGGTCACAACAGCTGAAAGCAAGCTACAACGCCCTTGTGTGTGTAAAATGCATCACTTCTCCCTTTGTGTGGAAAGAAACACGTGGAGCTGGATTTTTCTAATGCCAATTTATGTTTAAGGCCTCAAGTCCTTGATAGGAGTTGAACAAAGGAAACTGCATTTTGAAGAAGCCGTTTAAGTTTGAGACAGGAGAAAGTAATGCAGCTTATCACCATTAGCTTTCTTTTTGCCTAAAATCAGTAATGTGCAGTGGTTTTTTTCTGTGATATACGCAGAATCAGCATTTTTTTAATAATGTAAAACTTCCTAAATGACAGAGATGAGGAATAAGACTGAGGGCTGCAGAGAACACCTATTGTATAGTGGTAGGGCTCCCTCCTAACCTAAGAAAAAATATGACATTTTCGGATGTCCAAGAAAACTGATAATGTGCAGCAAAATGCTTAATAAAATACTTTCCCCCTCTATTTTTTAGGCTTGCATGGGACTGGCATACTTGGTAGAGGATGTTTCCTGTGAACTGCTATTACTGATATAAGTGGTGGAGCAACCTCATATTTTTCTGATAACTGCTAATGAATGTAGCTGGGTTTTATTGTAGTACAAAACCCTTGCAACTCCTTAATACTTAGAGAGGCATAAGAATGAGTATCTCTGAGCACAGAGAAACATAGCATCGTTTGTGACTATACAACTAAAAAAGGTGTCTGTGTATTCCCATTATGTCCGAAAAGGATAAACCCCATCTCATATATCAAATGGAGCCAAGGATACTGCTTGACACAGATTAGTATATATTAAAGAAATGTAGCACCATGCATCAGGCAACATCAGTGAAACCTGACCTCATCCATCACTGGCTCTCAGGGAAGTGTAGCCATATCCATTTGTTTCATGAAAATTGAGAACTGAGCATCCGTTTATATTGCGTGATCCTTTCACTGCATCATATTACACTAGACAGAAACTCAGTACGATAAGTCATTATAATTTACTCCTGCTAAAATCAACACAACTGTCACTTACCACTCAGGCACTCTTGTTACACAAACTAATGCCAACAAAAAACCCTCAAACCTCAAAACCGCAAAATAGCTGTCAGTCAGGACATATTTATGAGGCACAGCCTTGGATCTCACCAGCATTTCTCACCAGGGAATATCACACAGGCTGAGTGTGTTTCTGATGATGCCAATGCAGTGACATGGAATGACAATGCCAAAGAGCTGAACTTTCTCCCCTTAAACACACCCCCTGGCTCAAACCCATCACTGTGAGGACCAGACTCAGTTGTGTTCAGATGGGCATGTCTCATGTAATTTTAAATCTTCAGAGTCCTGGCAGAGAGGGCATTGGACTCATGGATCTGCAAGGCTGCAACTGGAGGCCATAGAGGATGTCTTAGTGTCTCTAAAATGATGCTGTAATTAGTCAGTTAAGCCCCATCATTGATCTCTTTCCTGATTTCAGAGAAGTTCAACCTGCTCTTTTCTGAGCAAAGGGTTAAGACATTAACAACCCAAACTGGTTGTCTTGGGTAGGAAAAAATAGTGATGCTGTATATAAAAGTATTCATATTAAAACATGTCAGTCTTGGAAAAGTACAGGGTCAAACATCAAGGAAATTAATGGGAAGTTTTATTCCATAGTTTCTCATGGGAATTATATTTTTGGATCATGGCACTCACTTTCTAATTCCCAACATGCAGGTCTTTTTTCAAAAATCCATTCTTACCAGAACAGGAAGAGAGGGTGAAGGCCAGAGACATAGTCTCCTTGGGTTCCTGTTGTGAAAGGAGCTTGGATTTTCATAGTATGGTACATCCTGCTATGTAAATCGTGCCTCAAGTTTTACCTCTGGGCCTTCTGGAATCTCTTTGTGTCCCTGAGTCAAGTAACTCAGCTTCAATCATCAAGGTACCTCAGAGAAAATTATAATAGAGCATTATTTTATAATTAAGAATGGAAATTCAGTCTCCCAAATGGTCATGAAATTAATCCCTTTTCATCTAGCATTTTCAGAATGAGAAACCTAGTCTAATGCATCTCCTGACAGTAGCAACAAAATCATCATCCATCACTTTGCACCAGGGAAGTCCCTTCATTTGCTTCATTTTCAGTCTGGGAATACCATCTTCACACAAATGAATGAACACCAGAAAAACAGCCCTTCAGATAAATTGCCTCCTGGGGGTATATATCTTTAGATACTGCATTGCATTCATATATTAATATTATATGCATTACCTTTCCCATAAGATGAATAAAGTCCCCCTACAGCAGAAATCACCCTCTATATATTCACTTAATAATCAGGATAAACCTGCTACGTTACCTTTAGTGTGGGAATTCTGATTGGAAACCAGGAAAACACCAGAGGAAAGGAAAATCTACTTTATGGTACTGAAAAGTAAACGTAGTGGAATGTGCAGCCGATAGCCCTGCATAGACAGAAAGCTACTGTAACAAACCTGCACAAACACCAAACATACAATCCGCTCTTAATAACCTTAATGTTGTCTCCGTATGTTGAGTACAATGATGCAGTGATAAATGATATTGAGGTTGGGAACCTTTGTAGAGAAAGAAAATCAAATTTGTTGCTTTAATTCAGCAAAGAAATTTTGCCCCATGTTTATATTTGTAGAGGAAAAACACCCAGCCTTTTACTTACCTAATGTTTGTTTTTGCATTCTAGGAAGAATATCAGTAAGATCTTCGAAAATAAAGCATATGACTGTTCCTTCAAACAACAGCAAGTTACAGATTGCTGTAATTGGGTGTCAGATAGTCTTGGAAATATTTTTAAGGGAAAAATGTGGATGAGGCTCAGGACAATTATATTTTATTAAATTGTAAGCATTGCTTCATACAATGCTGTCAGTTAAGGGAGTTTGGTCTTATGTATCACATAATTTCTGTAAAAATAAAAGATTTTCAGACTTAAATTTTATGTTGAATAAATTCAACTCCATTCATCTTAGAGAAAAGCAAGAGCATGTAGAAGCTGATGTCCAAACCTCGGGAAGACCTTGATCACATCAGCAATAGGGCTTCAGAGCTGAAATGATTGCCTGCAATAGATGGATCAACATGGTCCTGGACAAAATCAGATGGGGAAATATATTGTAAATGGACGGAATATTGTATTGGGGTAAAAAAAGTATTTTTCTCTCATCTGTCATTCTATTTAATTAAATGCATGTTTATTGAGCACATATACTGCACTGAATAAAAGAGACTCCAGTGGAGGAATTTCCTGCAGTTGAAAGAGATAACCAGCATCCAGTCAAAAATGTATCTCTCTAAAAAGGGACAAACTTCTCATGGGTCTACGGGAGTTTTGATGCTTGAGTCTCACTGCTGGGTTTAACAGTTGTAGTCGAGGTCTATCAGTCTGTGGGGTGCAATACTCACCTCTTACACCCTCACAATCAGAATGCAAAACAGACATCTGTTTCAGCTGTGGTTTACATAGGCAGAGACCAGGATATATTTTACTTATACTGAGGGAAGCTGTTTTCATATATTAGTGGGAAATTCAGCAGGAATGGTTATTTCAGAGTATGATGTGGGTAGGCTGGGCCCATGGCTCCTGCAGATGAAGTGCAGGATTGGGATGGATTCTCAAGAGTCCAATTCCTCCATCAAACGGTAATTTTGCACTGAAGCTCAGTACAGATTTGGTAGATTGCATCCCTTTTAAAATAAAAAATATTAAAAAAACCCCAAAAAACCAAAAAAAAAACAAACAACAAAAAACCCACCCACTCCTGTACAGAAAACTGTCCTCGTGTACTGAGAAACAAAAGCACCTCTTCAAAGCCTTTAAGCAAGGCACTTCAGGGACCAGCAATAAAACTTGTCGTCCCCAAATAACTTGTGCCATGACAATGCTCTTTGATCTCTCTTGCCTGAACATGTATAAACAAATGGATGCACCACTGATGATCTGATAACAAGCAACTCTGTCTTCAGGTTTCTCATTCCATATGTGAGAAATGGTTATAAAGTATCACTGTATCTCTGAAAAACGCTAAATCTTAGTTCAATTTACATAAGGAAAATGTAACTCCATGCTTCGCCGGGTGTTGGAGGAACGCATGCATCACCATAGATGGGGAGTAGTCAGCAGTTGCTTTTCATGCTCTTTATTCTGGGGAAACGTTTTTCCAGGCCTCACTTTTCATTAAAGGTACTTTCCCACATGTATCATTCTGCAAAATGCAGAGTGGGTATAATAAATCATATTACCAGAGGGAGATGCCACCACACATTACAGTAAAGAAATGCTATCTCATGATTTTGTTTAATATTGAGGAAAGGTAAATCTTTCACATCACTTAGCATCATGGGAACACAGCCTGGCAGTGAGCAACCTGGACTGGGAGAAATATTAATATTTCAAATCCTTAGCTAGAATAGCATAGGAATAAAAAGCATATAATTGTTCAGTTACAAATCTCTCAATCCAGGCAGTTAGCTGTTACACACTCTTGGTTATCTCTACCACAGGCAGCTGGTGACAGAATTTTCTAATTCTACCTTGTAATCTTGCTGTGTGGGTAGGGCACAGGATGAAGTCTTGTTGCCCAGAACACAAGAACAGGTTTTTCAGCTTTCTGTTCCTATTTTCCTATTTTCCTATTTTCCTATTTTCCTATTTATTTTCCTTCCTTCCTTCCTTCCTTCCTTCCTTCCTTCCTTCCTTCCCTCTTTCCTCCCTTTTCTCTATTCCCACCTTATTTTTTT
>VZTH01018224.1:266703-316677 GCA_013397815.1 Aleadryas rufinucha
TTCCTTCCTTCCTTCCTTCCTTCCTTCCTTCCTTCCATTCAACACTTATGTTTCTCTCTCTAGAGAGCCTCTATGACCACATGGCCTTCTATGGGCCAGGCTGATGGTGCAGGTGATTGAGGTCCTAAGCTCTGGTTTGTGGAATGAGAACTGCTATATTTTGGTTCCTTTGAGAGAGACATGTTCCCAGAGCTCACCAAGGCTTTCTTTGTAATCATAGGAACAACAACAACAACAACAACAACAACAACTACAACAGCAACTCATGGCCTACAGGAACGACCAAAAGGACTGGGGTTGTTTAACCTAAGGGAAGAAGTAAATCATAGGGGCTAATGATAACAATCTTCCAGTACACTAAATGCTCCAGTGAAGAAGAGAATAATATGACGTCCATGTCTGCAGCAAACAGGGTATGTAACACACTGACCTTGCAGCAAGAGAAAGTGAGTATAACAGTAGGGAAAGCTTTCTAGACATGGTGATAATTGCAGATGGGAAGAGTCTCCTCATGAGAAAATGTCCCTATAGTAAGACTTAAGAAAAAGCTCTGGGTCATAAGATTTGGACTACATGACCTCTCAAGCTTTATTTTCTAGTTTTATTTTTATCTATCTTTACAGGAATCATCACATAGTCTTCAAAAGTTCAAATTCTTTTCACTGTATAATTTTTTGTGGCCAAGTTAAACTTGAAAATTTTTGAAACTCCAGAATGAACAGCAAATTTTGTCCTCCCATAGACTCAGTGCAGTCAGTATAATTCATGTACATCCTCAATATCCACCTTTCCCTCCCTGCCCCCCATGAGATGTTGCTTCAATTGTGAAGCTTCCACATGATAGATAGCAAGGACTTTCAAAAGTGATTTCAAATGCCATTTCTAGTTGTGAGATATTCTGAAAGGACAATTTTCTCTATGGAAAGTTTCCTTTTTTTTTTGTTGCACTGTGTAAACCAGAATGATTTCCTGACATGTCTTCCAGACTTCACATGAACAACCAGTTACTTGCAGCTAACCTGCCAGCTACCCCATGAGAAGGAGGCATCATGTTACTGTACTGTGCTCAGCTGTGAAATTATGATACTGTGTGTTTTGCAGTCATTTTTGAACCAGTTTCCTTTCAGAATTCCTTAATCCACAGAAAGTTGTCAAGGGACACAAGGTCTGGCATAACACTCTTTCCATCCACACAGTGAAGTTTGGCTGTTGGGCTCAACCCATCCACTATGACTACCAGTAGCTCCTTTCAGGCAGCGTGCAACATTTACTCTTAGAGTGCTTTAGACTTCCATTGCATTTAGCCATCATTCCCTGGAGTCTACCAAGTTCTTGTGTCAGTCAAATCCTGGGCTGTGCACAGTACCAATCTCCCGTGGCATGGGCCTTGTGAAGAGACACCAAGACCTCAGTGGTCACTTACAAGAACACTTGTCAACACCACAGATGCTTCAGCATCCGCAGACCATAGAAGTGGCTTTTCTTTCTGTCCACTACTGCAATGATTTTGCAGTGTTATCATACCCACAAATACAACTCTCAAGTAGAAGCAGAATATTTAAAAACATTGTTACTTTGAATGTTGACCACATCTGTAAAAAGCAACCCTGAAATATATCATTAATGACACAGTTTCTTTTAACTCCAAAGTTTTGTAGTACATTTATTCTGTTTGACTGCATTTAAAATCTCTCCAGGCTTTCACTTTAAATAACTACAGGAAGCCTCTTCCTCATCTGATATTTTATACAATAAAACTTTTGAAGAAGTTAAAGCCATAATATTGGTATATTGATGCCTGCAGCACAGCAAACTACTTTCAGTAACAGCTGTCCAGCTCAGTGCTGCATCAGATCTCTTGATAGTGTTTATAACTTACTTATCTTCCAAGAGATTTCCAATGAACGTGGACAAGAATTTGTAACAAATAACTTCTTTCTTTTCTTTCCCCTATATATCCAAAGTATCACTGACCTTGCCAATTATGACTGATTTTTTTATTGGCAAAATAACAGCACAACTTGGACATTGCTAGTTTTGACAAGGATATATCTGCCTTTCACTGTTGGATTTTATATCAAGGCTGGATTTTGATGTCTTGCCTATATTTTATATATATATATATATATATAATATGTATGCTTATGCACAAATATTCTTCCATATTTGAGGATTTTTCCACAAGTATATTTTTCTTTCTCTTTTTCTTTTCCTTTACTATCTTGCCACTAGAGATTACTTCACCCTGTTGAACAGAAATAAAGAATGCTGCACATTACTACGAATCTGTCCTAAGAATGAGTCCTACAAGGGGAATTTAGGATTGCTATCATAAATTTTTTTAGAACATCGTCCTTAAAAGGAAAATCACTTTCACTGCTAACTGAGACCAGTGTCAAGAAAGAGAGGGACAGTGACAGTATGAGATTAAAGATTCTTTTTTGGTGATCCTCCTTTATGGCTCTTAGTTGGATTTATATTATCAGAAGAGGCTTCAGCCCTTTCTCACCTCAGTGCTGCCTGTTGGTAGGTCTCAGTTAGTCTTTCTGAAACCCAGGGCTATAAAGTGCCATGGAAACTAGTCTACCACAATAATGGTGTTAGACTCTTTCAAGTCTTGGAAGGACATATAGGTCACTTATCAAGTGCATCATCTCACAGATTAGGAAGAATCCTAAGAGAAACCAGTCTAGCCACTGTTATTTGTAGGAATAGCAAGATATTGTGTACCCTTTTCTTCCATTTCAGTCTGTGAACATTCTTATTGGAGGACACATTATTATCAATGTCTAGATTCTATTTCTAGGCATATGACTGGAAATGTATTCAAGTGATGACTGCAAATGATCCTTGGAAAAAGTCTCAGAGTTTCCAAGAAAACTGAGGAATTGTCCAAGTCCAGGAGGTTTGCAAGAAAATATGAAGGTCAGATAACAAGATGAATGGGCTTTGTGAAGTTCTGATTCCTATTCTTATTGCAATCAGCAGAATAATTTGGGGTTTGCATTAAGGCAATAATACTAAAACCTGACACTTGCTGTCTCTGTCCCAATGAGATGCATGTGACTTATCTTAAACATTTACAGGTCACCCCTACCCTGTCCCTATCAGAGGGTCAAGAAGATCTCCCACTAACTTTTGCAGCTGCTTGGAGATAAGCCATGATGTGATACAGACACCTGTGGAACAGCTGGAACAGGTGTGATGACAAGGTACATTCTCATATTCGCTGAAAGTTTGTGACAAACATCAGAGGAAGTTCCTCTGGTTTTATCCAGGTTGTACCTTAGCTTTGACTTTCCAGCAGCTTTTAAATCCGGAGAGCAATTAATGCCCACATGCAAGGAAGAGGTCACACAAATCATGCTCTGCAGTAATATCACTTTACTGTCAGTAATGGATGGTTTGGACAAGACCTGAGCTTTTTCCTAAGAGGGACAGGACACCAATATTCTTCAACTCTATTCCTTCGCTTACACCTACTACTTTGCATAACTTCAACCTTGCCATGAAGCTGCCGAGAAGGATTATTCAGTGAAGAAGTGTTTGTTTTCCCTATGGCACACTTCAGACCTCAACAGTTATTCAGAAATACCTGATGGCCCATATTCACGGCCATGTGGGAGATGGCCATACATGTCTGTTAATGAGTTTATGATTTCAGATTTAGTTTCCATCTCTTACCTCTCTATCTGCTGTTCATAATAATGAGCTCAGGGACTTGATTCACTGGGAGGAGGGGAATCCCTTAACATTTTTTTGCTCATTCCCACTAACAGTAGTAGTACTGGGACGTAATTGTGCATGTAATCTCAGAGGTGTTTCTGCTGCATTCTTTCAAACCAGCAAAGAGCAAATTTTCAAAAATGTGAGGAAGTCTCTATTTGTTTCCCACTCTGAGAGAACCAGAATGGTCTAAAGTCAAAAAGTTTTTAAATCAATCCCTTTGGGGAAACTTAAAGTAAATTTGGGACCTCTTTGAAACTACACAAGCATTTTTCAAAGGAAGAGGTCAAAACCAGCAGAGAGCACAAACACGCCACTGAAGTATAAATTAGACACAACTTTTGCTAAAGCTATAAAGGGGGAAAACCACAGCTTTTAAAAATGGCCTTAATTACTTCTTGCTTCAGCTCAGATCGCTTGCATCCCTAGAGGGAAGAATGTCTGATATAAAGAGGAGGTCTTGTTGTATTTGTAAAGATTGCTATTGTTTGGAGTGATTCAAAAGATGAAAAGGAGCCCAGTGTGAGAGAAACAAGAGAGATCACGCAGTCCAACACCACTGAAAAGGCTTAGGCAGGCAAAGATGTGGTTTCTGGGCATCATGCAATTTCTGAAATAACATCTGTTCCAATTAACCTCTTGTCCCTGAGAGTCTGAGCTCTCCATGAGGCTGAAACACAAGGTAGTTATCAAGCTGTCCCCTGGCTGACAGTCCATGAGGAGCACAGCACCAGCAGCCGACTCGGTGGGCTCTAGCAAGGTGAGATGCAAGGCTTGCCATCTGTGAAGAAGGACAGTAAAGAAAATAACAGCAACCTCCAAATCAACAAAATATTCTGATACACAAGTCATCCAGGACTATACCTTCTTATTAGGGCTCAGTATATGTCCAGAGACTGTCTTGGAGACAAAGCAAGACTAGACTTCTCATGTCATTTATAAAAGAATGAACATCCTCCATTGTAGTAGAGAAAGGAGAAAAGCAATGGCTAAAATTATTTTTGTATCCTGAACAGTTTTTGAAATACTGCTTTCAAAATCACAAAATCCAAGGAGGAAGAAATGGCAAGCAAGATGTAACTCTAGGTTACTCAATATTTAAGATAAAAAAGGCATTGAAACTCTACCAGCAAATATGGCAGCATATAAGAATTAAAAGAGGAAAAACCCCAATATGTCTAAAGATTCATCTAACAGGCCATGTTCAGCATTCAGGAAAACTGATTTATCAAATAGACTTTTTATGAAAAAGTAGTGAAGGAATATCTATCCCAATCCTAGTCCAGGATATATTCCTCTCAAAATCTTTATAGCTGCTCACATAGTTACTGGGGCAAGGACTTTGAAAACACAAACTCTTAATGCGTACAAATTCTTACTACAAAAGATCAAAAAAGGGAAACTCACATATCCAGGTATGTGTGGAAAGTTTCGCATGAACTATGAAGGTTAGTGGGAAAGAAGCCCTCCAGTGTGGTGTCTTAATCCTTGAGTTTCTAAAATGCTATGGATACTCATTACTCACCTTGTGCTGCAATTTCCAGACCTGGAATTTTTGTATTGCTGTTGGCTCTGAAGTTAATGGGAATTAAGGCCACACGTATTGGAACAGGATTACACAACTGTGCAGGTTCCCGTATCTTCAGAAACTAGGGCTAACTCCAGGAGAGAGGTGTTCGTCATAGGCAGGAAACATGGGAAGTGTAAGTCACTTCATGATACCTGAATAACTCTTTCCCATTCACAAACACTGAGTGCTCCGCCCTGAGTGACCACCCTCTGGATGCCCTTGTTTTGTTCTCCTGTGTGCTTTATGCTTGTGTGATTTCTGGTGCTTTGTGAAGACTCAGGGACTTTCCCTCAGATGCCCTTCTCGAGTTCCTCAGGGAGGGGTTACAGGCTTCTGTAGAGGATCATCTTGTCATTGCTGGGTGTGTTTTTTCACAATGTTTTTACTTCTAAACACAGCTATGAAAAAATGTGTTTTGAAAGCTCATGGTGTCGGCTCTCTGGATGATAGGAACGCATCCCTCATGTGACTTTATCTCCTGTATTTCAATAACTGCAGTAGGAAACCAGGCCTTCTTCTTGCTGAATAACTGTTCTCAGTCATGAGCTCCGTCCCTGGTGTGGTGATCAGCTCTGTGAGAAAAGGAAAACCTCTATAAACTGCCCTTGTGGAGTCAGAGAGGATTTGCTGTCTCATTCCACTGATGTGTTAGGTGTGGGATCTCACTTCTGCTCTTACCCCGTGGAGATGACTAATGAGTTCCAATAGTTCTAAATAACAGCTAATCTGGTAAATCTCCTGGCTCCTTCAGCTTTTCTGCCTGGAATATGCAGTTGAGCTGCTGCCTGGGCAAACACCTTGGTCAGGACATAATAGAATGTGATCTGTCAAACCACAGTTATACAATGAAAATAATAATGTTTTATTGTGCTGCTGCAGGTGCTATTTTTGCTTTAACTGAAATGATGACTTTGCCCTGGACATGTTCCCAGGAGGAGGATGGCTGCTCTTTCAGCCTCTTACTTCAACTCATACACACAGAAATTTTCCCTAGACCACAGGGTTACATCTACCCACACAGAGCACTTAAAAACTACCTTCACTCACAGCTCCTTTGCCTTCAGTTCACTACACACACAACCTTCTTCCCTTGTTTTTTTCCCAGGAAGAACAGGGGTGATCGTGCTACCTTCTTTGCTACAGCAATCCCAGGAAGAAGAGGATGCACATTTTAAGAACAATAGTACTTTACAATGGCGACACCTTGCCCAGTGATTAAAGCAGTCATTGCAAATTCTTCCTTTTCCTGTTTTTAATCACTTTTATCTGGTTAGAGCTCTGCACCCATTCTTCTGGTTTACATCCATTGGTTGGTTTGCATCTCATGAGTAGAAACTCTTGAAATTTCCACGTGATTACTAATGAGTCACAATGAATTATTGTTGGTGTGTTAAATCATGAATCTTTCTAAAATTCTTTAGTCCACTGGTAAAGATTTGGTATGGATTATGTGACTCTTTTCTCTGGATGAAAATTTGAATAGGCAATGTTAAATTACTATTATTTTTAATATTTCTTTTGTTATTAATGTTATTTTTACAAGTGTTGGTGAACCATTGGTTGGCAATAGCCAATAGTTTATGCATCACAGAAAGAATTCTGGGAACTGATTAGATTCCTCAGTATGGGACTATGACAGAATCTAAGAGGAAAAGGTTTCTGCACAATGCTGAACTGTAGAAAAAACCTAGGAAGATTTTGGCACCCTGACTGACCTTAGATAGCTACAAGGTAAGTAAACAATGCAAAAAGCAGTAAAAGCCATCTCTCTCAGCAGTTGGTAGGGATTTTGTTACTTAGCCTGAAAAGGTTAGATTGCCTAAATCCTACCTACATCTGAGGAGACTTGAATCTGTTAATCTCAAATCACTCCCTCCCTGATTCCCATAGGTACTCAGTCAAATTGGCAGGGTGCAGTCTGCCCAGAAAGTGACTCTTTCTCCTTTCTTCTTGGCAACAGAGGTGTGTTTTGTGTACAATGTGTGAATATTCACTGGAGCAGGGCTGCACATCCAGAACTTCTCCTTCCCAGCTGAGTGCTCTAACCTCTAGACTGTGGAGTATTTCCACTGGATCCAGTTCCAGCACAAAGGCTATTTATTTATGCTGTTCAGATTGGTAGAATTCCAACGGAAAGCCAGAGAGTCACATTCACAAATGTGTTATGTGGTCTGATGATGAGACCCTCTGCATAGAAGAAAAGAGACATCAGATATCTGGAGGTAAAAGAGGGAGTTAAAAATAAGTGTCCTTTGACCCATGATATCCCAGTATCTGGCTAGCCCATTATCCTCTAAACCACTTGGGGAAAAGGGCTTTCACCAGCTCTAACTCTTCCTTCATCACCTGTAAGACCAGATCTGAGAATTCCTATCAGCCTCGGTCTGCAAGCATTACCGTTACCTTGTAACTGCTGTGGCTTGGGTATGAGTTAGGTGATTTAGCATTGAATCCTCCCACACTCATTTTTCAAGATTTCTGGGTATGTAATTAACTCAGCTCTGTACATGCTGCACCTGAGATGAGCACCTAAGCACTTGGCATGGCAGTTCCAGTCACCACAGTACTCAGGCCTTTTGTTAGATCTGTTTGTCACCTTCTAAATTAGATAGCTCTCTGTGTCTAGCAGCAGTAAATGTCTTTGGTAGAACCATAGGTGCTAGGCAACTGAGACGAATTTTTCATTCTTCAGATCCAAAAAAGGCAGCTAGATGCCTGTGTCCTTTAGTGACATTAGAGATGCTGCTCTTCAAACACCACCAAAGACTGCGCAGTACAAGAAAATGTCATGATTTAGGTCCTTGCAAAATATTTCTGAACAGGTGTCTGATGAATACACCCAAGGTCAGAAAGTGTGAATAAAATCACAGCATCTTTTGCTAGGTGGAGAAAAGTGAAGCTGGAGTGCCGCGCTGACCACTAGCCGCCCGGTGGCGTGGCAGGCGGCGTCTGCTGTCCTCTTGCTCTGGACACTCCGGGAGGTCCCGGTGCGACGGCACGGAGCAGGGTTCTATGCAGCTCAAACCGCAGATGTTTGCCCTGGGAGCCACAGCTCGCCCTGAGGCTATCTGCCAACAGCCGATTAGGCTGTTGCAGCCCAGATGGAAAAACCGCAGCAGGCGAAGGTAAAGACTGAAGGAGGATTCAGGCGCTAGTGTATTCCAAGCAATTTAATAAAGTCTCAGAGGGAACTAGCCACCCGAATCTGGCCGTTGGTCTGGCCCCTGGCCGTTGGTCTGGCCCGGCCGTTGGTCTGGCCTCACTGGTTTAATTAGCATGAAACTAAATAGAAGAGTGGGGAAAAGGGAGGAGTAAAGGAACAACCACTTAGGAAATGACAAGGGGGTGACATACAACCAACCGGGAAACATATTGGGAGGGACTAGTTTAAACTAGCCAACCAGGGATGTAACAAAACAGAACTTTCCAGAGCCTAATAGAATAATCAATGAACTACTTATTAAACATAACTTCTACTAACTAATAAGGAACCGGGGGAGAGAGAGGGTTCTAGAAACCAGGGAGGAGACATGTTCAAGGGAACACCTAGTAGGCGGTGGCATCACAGCCTTATCTCCTCCTCCGATCCGCCCTCAGAGGTGGAGTCTCGGGCGGGGAAAT
Source organism: Aleadryas rufinucha (assembly GCA_013397815.1). NCBI lineage: Eukaryota > Metazoa > Chordata > Aves > Passeriformes > Aleadryas > Aleadryas rufinucha. The sequence goes on from VZTH01018224.1 coordinate 275,621, forward strand.
CAACCCACTTGTCATTCACCTGGAAAGTGGGTTGGGCCACCGCCACACTTCAGCACAAGCAGTGTAGAATACAACTGTATCAGAATCACTCTGTGTGAAAACATAAGGATGATTCAATAGGTGTAAGGAAGAACCAGCCCTTGAAAGAAAGTACAAAAAGCAGTCAAAAGCCACAGAAAGGGACAAAGTTCCCAAATGCACTTTAAGAAAGATATCATTTTAAGTCTGTCTGATTTCTGTATTTGAGTCACACACAGGATCTGGATGCCCTTGAGCTATGACGTGGATGATTATTCCTCCTGCTGCTATCAGCACATCCAAGGTCACTTGCTCTGCTTCATCTCAGCTGGGTCAGGAAGGCATTGCTGACTCACAATGCTTCAAGAAAAGACAGAGGGAGGGGAGGTGTGTGGGGATCAGGGGCAGGTGAAGCCACAGAATCCATTACAGCAGCCACAAGGCTCTTCAGTGAATGGCCAGTGGGTCCTTATGTCACCACCAGGAACTTTGCCAGATCCCCCGGTGGAATTCTTCCGTCACTCAAAGCAGATGACCACCCAGGGCAGAGGTGGGTGGGTATGCACAACCCTCCTGTGCCACTGCAGCAGGACAGTGGTTAGGGCCACAAAGGACAGCTTTTGTGGCTATTGTTTTCTGTTGGGGCCAAACTATGTGGGGTGGGTTTCTGTTTAGGACTACAACATTGTGCATGCACAGATCTGCTGCTGACTGCAGTGGCTGTTCAATGTGCTGGAATGATGACAGCCTTTGTGATGCCTCTTGGTTGTGATGGAGACCTTTATAGCTGGCATAGTCCAGAGGATCTGTGAGGTGAGGTGGACTCAGGAAACACCAGTGATGTGGTGAGGAACCCTTTTCTTTTGTCCTTTCTCGCTCAACTCCTGATTGAATGAAGAGCACGAAAAATTCCCTCCCACTTCAGGTCAATTAGATTTCCCAGGCTACTCAATTTTCCCCTCATAAAATGGCAGTGTAAAGCCTTGCACCAGGCTCCATCATGGACAGCCAGAATACTTTTCACAATTACCTTCAAGTTATTTTAGTTGATATTAAACTAAGCCTATGTAAACAAGGGGCTTGTACAATTAAATAATCCTCTGAGAGACAGAGTGTTGGCTCTTAATGAAGATTTCCCCACACATATGGCTCTGCTTTCAATCTACCCTTAGTAGGTAGTGATAGAAATTTGCAACTTTTCCTTCACTTACATGATGGCACTAATTTGTCTGTCTTGCCTTTTCTCAGCTGCTGACTTTCACAAAGTTTGTGGGAACATAAATATATTGGAGACTTCTACCTTTTTTTTTAAAAATTGGCTTGAAATTAAGTCAACAGTTTCCACAGTTTTTAGGAGGGCAATGGACAGACAGACAACAGGACCTCTTATGTTTCACTGCCCTTGGAAGATAGGCTAAAAGAAGTATTTCTTTTTCCTAGCAGTCCTTAAGGGATTTCATGATGAAAGGACATGCCTGGAAGGCTAAATAATAAGGAAACTGTCATAAAAAGCAGTGGCATTTTTTTTGAAAACACGAGGTGAAAGAATTCCCCCATCCAATTTGCTTCCACCTCATTGGTGATGTGTCATATTTATGCAGGGAAATAGGTCTCTGAAAAAGGTCGTAATGGCTCACATATGAGCCATTTTTTAGAAATGGCTTCTTCTCTACAGCTCTTATAAGTAGATTATTAACTCTCTATATATCATAAACAGAAGAAGATCTTGGATCTCCTAGGGAATCTCTCAAAGAAAGGATGAACCAGAGACTGTGTTAATGGACACCAAGCCTTAAATGTAGAGTATTCACCCATGACTGAGAGTAACATGAACACCAAAAATAGACAAATGGTTGAAGCTTGGATTTATCAGATGTTTTTGGAAGATTTTTGACAAAATGTTCTGTTTCCAGGTGTGGTAGGTTGAATGCTTTGCATTCCTCCAAATCTCCTATCTCACAGAAGGTAAGAAATGTGAACTAAACCACTACACCAGGTAATTTTGTTGCACACTGCACATTTCCCTCCAGTTGGGAAGGGAACAGCTGGATGCTTTGGGTTCATTTCCTCCTGGTAGGGCTCTGGTTGGGGGGCCTTGCACTAAAGGATGTGTTCGCATCTCACCACAAGCTTAACAGTGTTAGTGCCTCTGATCTGGAACTCTGCAAATAGACCAGCCCTGGCATTCCTTTTTGTTGAGCAGGAAATTCAATCTCAAAACCAGCAGGTTTTCCTATATAGCTTGGTGTCTGTGTGCAGAAGTGAGGAATTTTTGCTTGCCAATGCATGTGTGCATCCATACCCCTGGGCAGATCAGTATAGTCAGAGTAAGAGTACACTATCAAATTCTGGCTCCACTCTAAGCTCTCATGCAAACAGAAATTGCCCAAGAAAATTGAACAACTATAACTACAAGAGAAGGAAATATCTGTGAATAAAATTTCAATGCTCAGCTATAGTAATTCAATTTGACCTATCCTTAGCTTTCTCTTTCAGGATTTTAAACCCCTTTCAGTGGCCCCAGGATTGCATCTTTCACTTCCCCTGCCTCTGAAGCAATGATGTTTTGTGAAGGCATGGTGCTGTAGGCACACTCTGATAGCATGCATGGGCAGGGCAGCTCCTGGGGCTGGCAGGGATTGTCTACAAAACTGTTTCTAAACCAGAGGTGATGTAAGAGCTTCCAAGATCCTGTCCAGGTTATAACCTGGACAATAGAAGGAGAGCAAAGTAAAAAACTTCCTTTTTTTGCTTCCCAAGGGAGGAAAATGGGCTGAATAAGCCCAGTAGAGTCTGTGAGGACTTCTGACTGATTCCACTGGATCGCAGGGATGAACAGGTCATTTCAGCTGCAGACAAAGACTTGTCAGCCATGGCAGCAGTGAACGCTGGTGAGTTCACCCAGTGGTGGGTCTGGAGTTTAGCCTGACAGAAGCAATCACACCTCTGTTGGAAGTCCTGCTGCCTGTGGCAAATTGGATTGCATCTGGCTGGTCCCCAGGGTTCCTGTCTTCCCCTGAAGCACCCAGATCAACTTCCTCGATTTTTCTGAAAGATCTTGCTGTGAACATGTATAGAAAATACAGCAGAGTTACCTGTGCCAGAATGGCTGCCAGGCAGTATGTGTTTAGCTATACCCTGAAGGATCAGATGTAGCTCTGCATGCTGTGTTGGGGTACCTGTCAGACCTGTTTGGAAAGAAAGTGACTGAAGCAGAGACAGGGTGACCCACCCTTCATACCAGGCTTCGTATTGGTCCCTGATACAAGCAGTTTGCATAACTCCTTTTTCTTAGCACAGCTCTTTCCAATTAATTGAACAAGAGAGGAGTTAGGCCAATGCTGAGGACTTGTGAAAGTCTTACCTACAGCATTGTCAGAAACTGGCCATTCAGTATGAATTAGAGAAAGAACAGATGACTTGAAATCTTGCAGCCTAAATCCTATTAAGATATAACAGTTCACTTTTCCTGTGCAGCTTGAGAAGATAAGAAAGGGAGGCTGTAGATAGCAAAATATGTCTTGAAGTGTTTTGTCCTTTCCCTTGTTGATGACATTTTACGAGATATAGAGAGAAAGACCCAGGAAAAGCCTAAGGGAACAATCTTGACAGAACTCCAACTAGTAATTCTTTTAGGCTTTTTACTTCAGTCCTCCTCTCCAGTGTTAGTCATATCTGCACAGAGGCTGGGGAATTATTCCTCTATCTTCAAGTTTTCCTTTCCCCATTTAGATGTATTGATTTTCTACTCTGCTATTCCATGTTGTCAAAATTACCAGTGTATTCTTATCCCCAAATCCCAGCTCCTTTGTCTTCCACACTTGCCAGGTTAGGGTTTACAGCCCCACACTGTTGAATCCTGCCAGAGGTTACAGAAACCCTGGAACAACAGTCACTGATCTATAAGTAGCCAGGGAAGTCAAGGGGGAGGGAGGAAATTATTGCAAGTCCTATCTTGTGGGGGCTGTAGTTGGGGCTCAGTTGTAGGAGGCACAGGGTCTGACCTTCAGGGAGCTGAGGGCTCCTTTCAGGGGGCTCAGCCCCACACCCACAGCTCCACAGCAAACACTCAATAATGCTGTGGCGGCGGCTGCTGAGCTGCAACCGCTGCTGGTGACACCACTCATTATTATCTCCCTTTACCATCTGCCCGTTTTATAGAGAGCTTGTCTTTTGCTTTCCACTTAGGTTACGAGTTTTGGGGCCCTAATTCTTCTTTGGAGCCATTCTTTCTAGCACCAGTGAAGACAATGAATATTGATAGCGCTTTTGTGGAGGGGCACTCCTCTGACTTCCATGGGATCTTTGCCAAAGGACAAACATTACTGTTTGACTGCTCTTCTTCAGATCTGACCTGAGACTGGAAAGTTAGGAAGTATGTTCTGCAATGTCTGACACTAATGCAGGACCCCAGGGTGACCAGTCCAGGACAGACTGCCCTGCCAGGATGGCTCTTTTTCCCTGACAGCTGGAGAGCTGCAGGCAAATAGCAGTTTTGTGTAGTAGCATAGTATTATATATAGCAGGCATAATACAAAATGAATGAGTGTTTCTCTTAGAGAGAACGAATGAATTGCAATCCCACATCCAGAGGATTTGGAGCTGGGGAGCATGCTGTGAAACTGTTAATAAAGAAATATGTTTGCATCAAATGGCATCTTTGCCTTTCTTTAAAATAAAATGTTTGATGGATTTGGGGTTTAATCTGATTTCACATACAGGATATATATCACATCTTATCCTGTAAAAGCATCTGCTAAGCCTGGCCACATGCATACACAGATGCTGATTTTACAACACATGCAGTGATAGGCACCTGAGAAACTGAGATCAGTGAAAAGCTGATAATGTGTTCTTGACACCATAGAGTGTGAAAGGAATTTACAGTGAATAGAGATAAAGTAAAAACGTAAGTGAATGCAGGCTCTGAGTTAATAGCCACAGCATCTTTTGTCCTTCATTCTTCCCAAAATAAGTAGGTAAGGGAGCAACAATGCAATGTTTGCTGGAGAGCTCATTAGCACTAATGGTATTATGATATCAAGCAGGGCTGAAAGGTGAAATTGTAAAGAGTCACAAGTGAAGGTGACTGGGATGCAGTTTTATCACATGGAAGTAGGATAATACCTGAAAATTGAAAACTGTTCTCAGACTAGAACTGCCAAGATATTTCCATTCTGGAATGACAGGAACCTGTGGTTTCCAATTTAAAACGTGTTCCCTGGGATCTCACCCACTTCATCTGTATGAGCGAAATGGATCCAGACACCCCACAAGCTCCTGCTGTGAACTGCCAGCCAGCCACTGCAGTGTCCCACCAGCAGAACCACGGGCAGACAAAAGGCAGCCTCACCCACCCCACCCTTCTCCTGTCAACCCAGCAGAAGACACGAGGGGTTCAATACAGAGCTGCCATGCTTCCAGCCCTGCCAGGTCCTCAAGGATTAGGATAGGCAATGGCTGTGAATGCACACAGTGGCATCCTTGGTGAAGGCATCCAGGCCCCTGATGTTACAGCCTCACCGGATTTAGACATGAGCTCAGGCTGTTGTGAGTGGCTAGACATCTGGGAAAAAAACTGGCAAATGCCCTCTCTCTGTCCTGCCTGCCCTTCAAAGTCTGTTGGAGGTTGGTTAAAATAATGCGGGTTGATTTTGGTGAACTAACAAATTCCAATGAATAGCAGGATTTAGAATTTTGTTTGCCATTCCTGCTTTCCAGCTCAGTGTAAAGGCCCTAGGTGTGGTGCTCTGGCAGCTCTCAGGAGTTAGCAAGCAGCAAAGGCTAATGCATTATTTAAGTTGTTTTAGATTTTATTCAAGGGAAAAATAGAAGCTTTCAGGATATTTAGGATAAAAATTAGAAAACTATTTAGAATAGATTCATGGATCCATGGGTCTGGAGATTTACAGGCTGCAGGATCTGTGGGTCTAGAGGTGTTACAGGTAATATTTTCATCTTTTTCAAATCAACATACCCATACAGGAAACAACACAATGCTCAAGTGAAGCGATATTAGAGACTTTAAAAAATAATTTAAGTACCAGAATGGCACTGAAATGCTGGCTAGCTGGATATTGAAATACGTCTGAAAATCCAGGATCAGGAACCTATCAGAATTTTTTAATAGCAGGTTTTTGCTAAGAAAGGCAGTAACAGGGATTAAAGATATGACCGTGTTTTTTTGTGGGGTGGCCAGCTAGACTGAATTATTAAGGGCATTGAATTCCAGAGAAGAATGAAAATTACTTCGGAGTAAAGGTGATCTAAATGGAGAGCTTTAATTTAAAACCCTTTGAACTACAGGAGTGGAATAAGGTCACATTTGAAAGATTAGATTCTGCTGCCTCAGTTTTGGCTGTGCTTCAAATGACAAACCCAGATGCAGATAACTTTCAGCTCCGTGCTCCTCTAAGAAAGACAAGTGTGAGGTCACACTCATGGTGACAGACTGTGCACCTGCTGCAGAAGGTGCCTGGCCAGTTCACCTCTGACCATAGCTAACAGGAAGTCCCTGCCACCAATCAGTTCCCAATATGGGGGTGAACTCAGGTTTTTCAAGCAGGCTGTTGTTTATAAAATGTTAAATACCTCTTCAGGCACAATAGATACCATCAGCTTCAGCATAACCTGAAAACAACTAAAACAAGCCAAACCTCAACATGCTTAATTTACTGAAAAGAGAGCAGAGAGCAGTTCATGTCCCACCTACACTCCCCTAAGCTCATCACTTTTCTCAAGGAGATGACAGAAGGAAGTTTGCCTTTACAGACTCGCCTATGGCTTCAGGAAGTCAGACATCAGACCCAACGTTTCTATCATCTTCCATAGATTCAGAAAGTTTTTGAGATGGCTGTGTCTGTATGCATTCACTGGTATTTCCAAATGTTGGGACTTTTTTATCAACTTTCATGGTACAGCTAGTGCTATGACCTAATCTTTCTCTTTTTTTATAATTTAAGCTGTTGATTTTTATTCTGTTAAGGATTGAGCTGGACACTTTTAGGTCCTGTTTTTAATACTGCTGATTTGCCCTCCAGTGACAACCTATCTTGAATGAAGTTTCTGAGGGATACTAAGTGTTTTATTGTGAAAGAAGTGCTTTTAGAGATACATTATCAGTTGGACTCTATGATCTTAGAGGTCTTTCCCAATCTAAATGATTCTATGAATTGTTGTTCTTGTTCAAATCCGCTTTAGTCTGATTCAATTTTTTTTTAATTTGCACCTTAGTTAACCCTCTCACATAATGTTTTCTCTCAACTGTGAAGAAAAATCTGAATCTCAACTCTCTCGAATATGTGAGCTAATGCATTTGATAACAGGATTGGATTTTATGTGCTGAGACTTTGTATATTTAGTGTATTGAAAAGGAAGCCATGTGAAAACTCTTCTTGTTGTGAATACAGAAAGGGATCTTTTTTCCAGACCCCTGGAAAGCCAGAGGAAGAGAGCACTTACCTGAAAAGAGAGGGAAAGAAAAGGAAAGGGAAATCCCTTCCACAGCTTATTAAAATTTTTAGTCATTTTAAGGAACTATAGTGACCCTTATGTACACACTAACAGGTTCTGAATGCCACTAGGGAGTATGTTCTTTCCCCTTATCTTTGTGGTCCTTTAACAGAGCAGGGTAAGGCAGGAGCTGTGTGAGGGGATAAAGCTTTTCTCTGCTATAGCAATACTCGAAGGGAGAGCTCTGCAGGCATAACCTGCTGAACTGAAATGAAAGGGGTGTCCGTCTTGGGAGGAGGAGACAAAGAGGCAATTTCCTTCTTAAGACATAGCAGTCTGTGGGGATCTATGCTAAATCTCCTTTTTCAATGAGAAAAGGATGACTTGGCAGTCACACTGCCAAGATTATATGAGTGGAATAGGGCAGAACTGCCTGTTTTTTCCTTTCTGGATTTCCTCTGTGCCTGTATTGGCCTGAATATAAGGGTCTTGAATCTAAGGGAATCATTTCTTTACAAGAAACGGCAGAAAATAAAGCAATATTATATGGGAAAGCACCAAGCACCCTATGCTCACTCTTCTTTGATCCCTACCACAGGTCTGAAGCCTATCCCAATTCAGTGACACTTGTGCTCTGCTGATCCACAAAATACCTGTGTCCTTTCCACAATCTCCTCCTTTCACACTTCATTTGTTCTAAATGCTGATGCAACACAGCAGGCATCAGCATGGGCACTTCTGTGCCCAGCCCTGGATTTAGGAGATGGTAATAAGGATACATGTCGCCTCCCGAGGGGGGCTGCCCTGAGGCGATCCGGGGTTGTGGCGCTCCTGGAGGAAGCGTCCCGCGAGGAATGAGCCTTTCCAACGCGCCTTTGTGCCTCCTCCGGAGCAGGGGGGCAACCCCGTGCGAGGCGAGGGATGATCTCTTAGAATATAGCCGGTTGGCTATATTAGTGATTTCAGCTCAAAGTGATTCAGCGAGTGATTTCAGCTCATAAGAGACATCCCAGGCAGGCCGGAGGACAAAGGGGCGAGGGAGTCTGGCGTGGTATATTCCACAGGCAAGCTTTATTGAGCCATCCCTGTGAAGAGGACCAGCAGCCAGATTCTCCCTGCTCAGCCAGGGTCCCTTCTGGGAATTTATGGGGAAAGCAAGGGGTGGGGGGGATGCCAGTTAGCCAACAGGATAACAGCAATTACCATAAAACAGAGCAATACATGTTGGGCCCACCTTTTGGTCACCATAAGTCTGAGGAAAGTTCTTATCTGAGGAGATTGTAGCCCTCAGGCATTTCTCCCCCAAGGGAGAGCAGGGGGCTCCAGCGCTGGAAGCTGGCAGCCCTCCTCAGATATACAAGTTCTCTTATCTCCTTGATCAAGCAAATATTCAGCCAAAAGCCAAGCAAATCGTGGTGCTCTCTAGTCACACATGAGGACACACCTGTGCAGCCAAGTGCAGGCAGAGCCCTCAGCAGCACGCTGAGCTGGCCACTTGGTTTCCCAATCAAAATGCCTCTCACCTGGCCTTGTCAGAGAAGGGCAGAGCAAGCTCTGTTGTAATAACCTTGAGCTGCTCACAATTTGGGTTCCTTCTGCTGTAGGTTTTGGATTTCCTCTTCTAGCAGATGTTGTTTTTATGGGCCCAGATCTTCAGCTCAGGGAATTTTGTAGAACTTTGCAATTTACTAATATGCAGTGGGCTTTCTTACATTATCATTTCTTTAAAAAAAATCTACTCCTGTATTCAAAACTATAAATGTTTCAAAGGGCTTTATAAAGATGATTCATCTCATGGGCTCCTTTTTTGTGATACATAATGTTCAACTCCTTTCACATTTAGAGACTAAGGTGATATTCTTAATACACTGTGTCTCAGAACATATGAGAGAATTTAACTTTATGCAACCAGTTCAGTAAAAATCAACTAATGAAATACTATTGAAATAAATATTGAACCTTGTTCCTAAATAGTCCATGGGGCCGTGTCTTGAAAGAAATCAATAACAATGCAGATATGCTGGACTTTAGTCAAGTGAATTGATTTTTAACTTAAAAATAGCAAGTAGTTTGACTTGTGTCTTCTTGAAACAGCAGGAAAACTAAACAATATTCTATGATCAATATCATACACATACATTGATTTTAGAATCTAAATGTGTTGACTAAGCGTTTCATCTACTGCGAATATCTAGATTTAATGGAGGTGATAGGAAGTGTCACCAGGTAAGAGCATTTACAGATATAATAAAGAGAGCAGAGCCATATGCAAACATAGGAGTAATTGAAACTTTGACTGTATGTAACTATTCATGTTTCCCTAGTAAACTGAATTCTAGAAATTGCTATTAGCTCTAGGACATAGCTAAATCTTCATAGCCAGATATAGTTATTAGAGTGTCAACACCATTTTTCTAGTACAGAGAATAAGGAAAGGAAGAGCATGCAATTGCAAAACAGTTTTCCATTGTTCTTCATAACCTGTATCCTCAAGTAGTTGTGGAAACAAAGCAAGGTGAATGTACTCCTTTTCCCTTATAAAATAAACAATATTGAACAGAATTAGCAAAAAAGCAGGATATATGTACATTAACAGTCTGGGTTTTAAGGCAGAATCTGACTTAATTGCATGACTTAATTGCATTACTTAATTGCATTGCTCTCCCTGTTAGGAGAGCACCAGCAGCAACTTGAACACATCTGCTTTGCTCAGTCTGGGCTGAAGAGGCTGAAGCCTGTCTGGTATCACCTGCTATTTTACAACCTTGATGAAGTTTGTCCAGTTTCTACAGTCTAGGAGAAAAATGGTTTCATCAGTAGCAGCTCTAAACCCTCATGTTCCTGATGCTGGGAGTCTGCTTTTCCCCCCACTTCTAATGTAATTAGAAGACAAAGCAGACTTTTTCTGCACAGGACTGCTGAATGATGAGAGCCCAGTGAGGTCACCTGCAGGGTATGCTGGCAGACAACACATGCTCACAGCCTCCTGAACCAGCTCTGAATTTTTTTTTCTCAGTTTTTTCATAGCTTTATGATTCTAAGAAATATTTGAATTAACATCACAAAAAGAATGAGGGAGTGAAGTCTCTTGTATCCAGGTTAAGACATGCTTGAATGAGGATGCATTCAGTTGGTCAAAGGCTCCTCTGAAGACTCTTCTGAAGACATAGTCCCCACAGATGCTTCCTTGGAAGCAGACAGGCTTTTCTCTGTTTTAAACAGGATGCTGTGCTAGATGGACCATGTGTCTCATCCACCATGGTAGTTTTTGTGCTCTTTTCTATTTTGGGGATGATTCAGTAACTGTGTTAGGAATCTGGAGCCAAATATGACAATGAACCCTAAAAAAAGTGTTCTGCAGAGATAAGTTACAGAATTTGCCTGTGACCAGCAGCACTGACCGTGTTTCCTAAAATGAGAAAGATGATGAACTGGCTGTGTATCAGGGAAAGAGGCTGATTGGGCTTGCAGAAGAAGCATCCTGAATAGAAGCAGCTTGAGTGACATCTAAAGAGAATAAAAAAAAAAAAAAAAGGAGAAGGAGACTGAATAGAATTGAATTAATAACAGCAAAAGTTAAAATCTCTATTCTTAAAAAGATGTTAAAATGTCTGAGTGCTTCATGCATTTCAGATCTCTCAAATCAATTTCCTTAGCTGGATTTTAATGTTTTAGATAAGTTATGTCGCCTGTGTTTGTAGGGAGGTGGTGAAGTCTTATGTTCAAATCAAATTTTAAATTATTTTTTAACTGGTAGCTGACTCCAAATATAGATCATGCCTTCATGTGTGTTAATCTTATGCTAATATTCATAGCAACTAATAATATTTAACCCTTGCAAACAGCCTAGCCTGGTGCTATTTATGGAATCTGGTCTTTCCCAAAATTTGGAAAATGGAATTTCCCTTCAGGAAAATGAATCCAAATCATAGTTTTCACCTCTAAATCTCCCATGTTATATTTAAAGCCTGCCCTTTCACTTTTTGATATAGTATGCTGCAAGCAGTGGGAATCTCTGCTGTCACCCTTCCAACACTGTTCTTCACTAGGCATAAATATCCAGGTTCCCAATACAGTAGCCTATATGTAGCTTCTTGCTATTTTATGCAAGTGGGGTAACCCAATGCTATCCGGAGTTAGAGAGAAAGCCTCAGTTCCTGGATCCACCTGACTGTGCTTGAGCTACCATTTAGGACTTGGGAAATATTCTCCCTCTCCTAGCCAGACAGCAAAGTTTCAAATTATGATGAATGTGTTTGGAAATGAAAGGATTCAATAAATATAATAGGTAGAAGGTGTAGACCTCTTGGCATTTGAAGCAAGCTCATGCTTATACGTAATAAATATTAAATGATTTTTGTGTTCTAGACTGGTGATACTGTAGATATCCAAGGATTATAGACAGTTTGCTTCCTTTGCCTTTTTATTCTGAACAACACGACATCCCAGAATGTGTTACATACATGTTTTTGATGTCATTGTGTACACGTTCCTGTACCCTGATGGATGGTACATGGAATGGTGAATGGATTGCCCCAAACATCTTTTCATATGGGAGTATCATGTGGGGAAAAAAATCTGTAAGACTTAATTTGTCAATGAGGATCAACAGGAGACAGTTCTGCAAAAGTGGATGTGCCCATAACTATCTTCAGTGCTGCTGCTGCCATGCACTAAGCAGCAGCTTCTTTGAAGAAAAAGGCACTTGACAAAATTAGTATGTTCTAAATTTTACTTAGAGTACCACAGTAAACTGACCTCAATTACATTTATTGCTAATGAAACCATCACAGAACTACACAGAGGTGATGAATGTACATTATCTTGAGTATGATTATAGGGGAAAACCCCTTTCTTTCACCATTCACTTTACCATTTCCATGATCATTTGGTATTCTGCCTCAGTCTTCTGAGATTCTCTCCTTGCTTGTGATGAGGTGGCACCATGCCCAGAGAGGCAGTAGCTCTTGTTTGGTCTTTTCCTTGCATGTCTTGGAATGAGTTCTCTAATGAAGCTTACTAATTTGCATTTTGATATTTTACCTTCCCCCATTCCTTTTTCCCCCTCCGTTCTTCTCCTATTTTTCTTCCTCACTCCGAGAATTTCAAGATAGCTTTCCAGGGGGGATTGTTGTCCGTGCTTTCATCTCTACCTCCCTCAGCTGCGCTATTGTGGATGGCTTTGTTTTTCTTTAATGGATTTTCTTGTAGTGGTGAATAATTGTTTGGTTCACTGCTTCTTTTTTCATGCTTCATTTGCCTCATGTTCAAACTTCTGCACTCCCCTGAGCAATTCACTTTCGTTGCTCCTGCTTTGCTCTGCAGCCTGTGGCTAAGATGAGTGCTCAGCCTGGAGCTCAGGCTGAGGCTTCTCAAGGCAGCAGCTGTGCCTTGCTTTACTTCTGGTTTGCTGGTTTCTGTAGCATGAAAACATCATTTTCCTAGTGGTGTTTTGTACAGCTAGCTGGTGAGAAGTAACATGGAGCAGGTGGGTTGGCCTTCAGCAGCTCAGGGGATTGGCAGCTGGTGGCAGTAGAACAAGCAGAAATTTCTTATCTTTGTGACAAAAGGCAGAGCATGAACTCAGAAAACAGGTAAGGCCTATGTGCTGATTGGATCTCTCTTTGGCTGGTCTTTAGATCCTACTTCTTTCAAGTGTTACTCAGTAGTTGCAGGTCCTTTCTAACATAAATGACCTTAAGTAATACATCACCATAGGCATTACCACGTGTGTGACTATTTCTACTTAAAAATATGCTAGAACAGGAAAAAAACCCTAAACTCATGCAGTAATAGGGATCCTGACTTTCTAGATGAATCAAAAGTTTGCATCTAGTTGAAGTGCTGGGACTGCATGCTCATTCTGGCCTTTTCAAAGTGACCACTGTCCTGGGTGGAGTTTGTACCTCCAATTCCTTCCAGACCATTTTTACTGGGCATTCATTCACATGAAAACCAGGGCAGAGGAGAGGGTAAGAATCTCCTATGCCCTTTGGTCTGATTGAGAGTTAGGGCTGGCCTCCTGATGTCCACAGTCATCTGGGCCTTGGAAGTTTCACTGAGGGTAAGCAGTGTTGACCAAACACAGCATGTAGTGCCTTCTCTGAATTACAGTGTTTTTCCATAAGGTCACCAGCTGCTTGAAGAATTTGGTCAGGTACTACAAGAACGGTTGCAGAATAATGACATTTCAACACTTACTTTTGCCCTTTTCTCCACAATGTTTCTTGTAGCAGATGCCAGCTCCAGGCAGTATACATGGATGTCAAAATTTGAATTGCAGGCACATTGTGTATTTCCTTCTTTTCCAGGTGTCATGCAGTTTAATCACTCTGAAGGGAAACAAAATAAGAACAATAAGATTCCAGCCAAACTGAGGGAAGAAGATCCAGTTACCTGATTATAGCAATGCACACAATGTGCCTATGCCTCATTAGCATAAATGTGATCATATCACATTCTTGTATCTGTTCACTGTGGAGCCCAGAGATCCATATTTCATTTTGCAAGAAATACTTTTATTTGAACATTTGCATGCAATGTATACATGCAGCTGAAAAATCCAATATTATGGTGTTTGAAAAAAATAAAAAAATCTCTAATAAAAAAGGATCTCTAATAAACCTAGCAGCTGATTTAGACTTTCTTGTGATAAATTCTGCATTTCAAAGTGATGCTTTGGTTTGTTTTATTTCAGATAAAATATTAAAACAAATCCCTTTGCTAATGTTGCCCCAAGCAAAATACCGTGTTTTAAATCTTCCAGAAACAAATAAAGACAACCTAGAGCTGGCCACAGCCTGGGTCCTACTGATCTCTTAGAGGCAGCAGGGAAGTGCAGATGGTGGAAAGATTGCTGGATATGAGTAAACTGCAGGTAACTTTTGGGCTGCTAGAAGGTAGATGGAAAGAAGAAAGGCTAAATAACTGCAACAGTTTAGGAATGGTACTCCCCAGTTTAATGTTCCCACTAAGACTAACCGTGTGCTGCTCGCTCACTCCATCCTTTCCAATTCCCTCCCCCTGCAGTGGGATGAAGAGGAGAAATGGAGGCGCAAAAGGTAAAGATCGTTGGTTAAGATAGGAACAATTTACTGGAAACAGCAGGGACATAAGAAAATGAACAGTAATAGCAAGAATGACAGAGGGTACAAGAAATAAATGATTTGCATGTGAGTTCTCACCCCCAACAATACCCAACCATTCCCTCTGCCACCCTACCCTGACCCAGAAAGAGCCCTTCCCCTGCCCCTGGAAAATGACAGGTAAGGTGGTGTAGAATAACCTCCAGAATCTAGCCATGCTCCCTCCTGACTACTGCAAAAAATAACCCTGACCGGGCCAGAATCCAGGTTACAAATCCAGGACTTAATCTCTTCAGCCCCCCTCGTGAAATATATAGTTGACTGGAGAGTAGTAACTTGGCCAGGTAGGATGAGGCTTTCAGCAACCTGGTCTAGTGAGTGGCATCCCTGCTTATTGCGGTGGGGTTGGAAGTAGATGATCTTCGAAGTCCCTACTTCTGTGATTCTTTGTTCAGTGGATTTCCCATTTCCTTCCCCAGACAAGGTCCATATTAAGCTGAACAGCTGCAAGACAATTTTTTCTGACCCTGAAAACAAGTGCACAGGTCATAATTATGTGGCTTCTTCCATCCCAAAAGTAAAACAGGAAAACTGCAGGGAATCTTTATCTGTGTATAAATAAGGAGTATCCCATGGTGTGTGTCACCTTGTGAAGCATTTCAGAGCTGTATGGAGATCACAGTTCTCATGGGCCAAAGCCACATGTGGCAGGGAAAATGTAATTAAACAGTACAAGTTCTCATGGAAACAGCTTGGGCCTGTGCCCTGACTCTTTTGCATTTCCTGGTATACACAAACCTGTATGTCCCTGGCCAGTTTAAGTGGGTGCTTCCAGTCAGGATCAAGGAAAGTCTGCAGCAGTCTTCTCTGCCAGGGCATTGTACCTTGTAAGGGGCTTGGTGTGAGGTGCAGCCTTCAGGACAGTCCTCAGAGCTGGCAGTGAGACAGAGGGTCTTCAGGATGTTTTGCATGGAGCAGATGAACAAAGCCCAAGTTTATATAGGAAACATTCATGACAAAATCAAAAATAAAATTAAAAAAGCTAGGGTGAGATAAAAAAAAATATCCAAACAAGGTTTATATCATTTTAAATTAGGACACAGGCAAATGACTGACTTAGAATAGGATACCAATTTACAGCCTATTGCTTCAGCAGCCCAGCCCAACATCCACTGCAGCTCTGCCAGTGCATGCTCTCGCTGTAACTGAGCTATGTGTGTGTCTGAACTCTGAGCTGGCAGAATCAAGAACCCGTGCATAACACCACCTGTCTTCAGGGCTGGAGCTCTTTGGGATGGGCTTTATTTCCCCCAGGGTCTCATAATGCATAGAATCTAAGGCCATGGAAAGATTTCTTTCCAACTTTCCTTTCCTGTTTTTTTTTTTTTTTTGTTTTGAATATGTTTTCCATGTTCTGCTGTTGAATGTAGAAGATGAAAGGGAAGGGAAAGGCAGAAGCAAGAAGGAAGCCACTCTTATTTTTCCCAGAGTAAAGCAGCTGCAAGTCTTCTTGACCTTCATGTAGACTGTACAAAAGAAAGACAAAATTGCTTCCCCCGCTCCATGCCCTTTCAATATAGTCAAGGTGGCGGCCCAATTAGTGCTGTGTGCTAGGCATGCAGAATGGCAGGGTTTTATTTAGTACAAACATCTTCATCTCTGCTGAATGAACAGCAACTAATTCAGATTTCCTCAGACTGCAAAACCAGTTCCTATTAACAGTAATTAGAATGAAGTATGTGCATTGAGGGAAAACAGATGTAAATGAAGAAGAGATGGCAAGCCTGGTCTCAGTCCCTGCAAATAGTTATCACCACCTTACAGATTGAAGTGTCTGTCTGCAAAATGTCTTCAGAGGGTTTGGAAATTGTCTTTGTGGGGTAAAAATTTTCCTCTTGGTTCTATTTATGACAACGTTGTCTTACATGTCTGAAAGTGGAAGAAAATTATTTGTTACACAAAATATCCATGATACCTGTGCAAATACAAATTTTAAGGAAGATATCAGTAAATATTTTCATTGGATTTTTTTCCCTGCTTCAGTTACCAGAAAGATTATATAGAAAACAGCAGTGTAAAAAAAACTTCCTATCTTCCTTTAACAGGATTAGCTTATTTCACAAGGGGTGAAAAGTTGTAAAAAGCTGAAGAAACTGAATTCAAAAGTCAGTCTAACACTAAACAGTTTAAAAAAAATGTTTCAGGTATGGTTTCATTTCAACATAAATTATAGTATGGATAATCTCACCATCTAAAGTAAGGATGGGTGTATGGATAAATCACCCTCTGAGCATGGTAATAGAATTCATGCTTAGCTTTTAGTTGCTACCATCGCTTCAGACAAATCTCAGCCTAAATTTTTGAAAGTTGGTACCAAATGATGCACAGATGCAGGATTTTACCTTTGAAGTGCCTTTCACTTCAGTTTTGGTTACCTTTCTGCATAGTCTTTGGAGGATGGAGCCTCTGTATGCTTAATCACCTTGGGAGGCCCCTAAGAAGGCAATCTGGCTGCAATACTAGTTGTGTATTACTGTGGAGATTCTTCTTGTCCTGCTGATGTAAATTATCGTGTCCATTAATATCAACAGGATCAAGATTTCATCCTAATTCTCCACAATGCTGCACCTTTTCAGGGTTAGCTTCTTGAAGTCAAGAGGAGCTAGCTGGTTCAGAGCCCATTTCTTCCATGTCTCAAATCAAAGGGAAGATAAACAGATGTGCTGGACAACTGCAGCAAAAGCACATGAACAGTTTTGAAGCACACTGTCTTACCTTGGCTAATCATGTGAAGTACTAGGGTGTCCTGTAGTAAGCTAACAATAAACCCTTTTATCAACATCTGGTTTTACCCAAGTAATGGAGATGGTAATTTATAGACAATTTTTGCACTCATCTAACACCTGAATGAGAAGACATATGACAAAATAAGACTCAGATCTGGTTTTGAAAAAAAAACCAAGACAACAAAACACCACTGGGCTTGTTCTTACCTATTGCTTTCTTCTCCCAAGTACTGTGATTGAACAATCTTTATTTTCACAAAAGTGCTGTTTCACGCAAGCTCTTAGTGCTTGAGAATCAATGAGAGATGTTGGAAGGTGAAATTTAGACTGACAGAGGAAAAAAGGGCTTTTGCAGCACATTCCATTATTTTTAAATAAATGACCTTAATGCATGCTTCAAGCAGGAGCTGGCCTTGAAGAACGGCAATGGTAAAAGCACTGCCAGCTGGACTGGAACATGGGCCCTTTGTTCCAAATATTACGTATTTATTCTGGATCTAAATGAATATAGGATTTTTTTCCATGCTTTAATAATGCAATGAATGCCTGCCCTCCCCCAGGGAACTGACACTGACCAAGAGGCAAGCAGTTGTCAGACACTGCCTGCAGCAAAGCTTACAGCTGCTCCAGATCAAGCCGCACTGAAGAAAAGACTATTAGGTCTCTGGGGATGCAGATAATAGACAAAAATGATAATGTATGTGGACAAAAGTAGAGGACAGTAGTGCTTTCTGGGATTAAGAAGCAGGCAAAAAAATGGTTTTGTCATACCCTGCAAAATGATTGCTGACTCTCGTTTTAGGATGACCCCTGACCTGAAGGAAAATAATGGATGGCCCATCTGCTTGATAGACAGGAATCCTCAGGCACCATTTTGTCCTATTATGTCAAAACTGGTGTTAGAATTATGAATGTGTTACCATTTGTCTTTCCTTTGTTAGGTGAAACAAAGGTACCAGTACTTACCAAAACACCCCCTGCAAGCATCGTTCCTCCTGCACAGGGGTGAGACAGAAGCAGGTCTTCCTCATGCAGTCTTGCTCCTCACTCTGTTTTCATTACGGAGGAAGCCATCCGTCTCAGCTCGGAGCAGGCATCTCTCCAGTGAGCTACGGATGGACCGAGAACAGCTAATAGGTTATGGAGGCTTTCATTACTGTGCTACTCATCTGAAGCTGGGCCAGCTGGGGAGAGACTGAAGGGCATTACTGTTTATCAGCTCTGGGAAATAGATGAGGGAATCTATTCTGCTCTCCACTTCATATCACCAGCAACATTTCCAGCTCTCTCAGTGTTTTTTGCAAATGTTTTATGAGAATCTGAGCTATTTTCCCCCAGTGGCACCACTGTTCAGGCTGAGGTTGAACCATGTTGAACAAGGATGTTGTCCTGTAGTTCTTATGCTATAAAACTCTCTTTTGCTAGATGCAATTTCATGATCTTCAACCCTGGAGCTTGCACAAGATACCAGAACCAAAACTTTAGAATTGCTGCTTACATCTGGCATTTCTTTCACAAACTGGAGTAGGGCATCTACAATTTCCAGTAATTTCACTGATGCTCAAGAGGACTGATTGGTTTATTTTTGTAGACATGAAAAGAGGAGCATAGCAATAATGAAACAGTGCTCCTTGGACCATAACAGTCACACAAACAGGAAGCAGTTCTTGTATCTGTGTGGGTTTCAGTGCATTTTCATTATTATTTTAATCTGTTGCAGGAAAGATCTTTCTCCTAGGCCTGATCCGGAACACCAGGAGGTGGCATTGCTCATAGAGAGTTGCACAGTGATCTTCACTTGCGGGCATCCAGTCACCATGAACATTGCCTAAATTGTCCCTGTGTTTGTACTTTCTACACAATCTGTTCCTCATGGTGCTGTTGCTGGGAGCATTTATTCTGATTATCTCTTGCATGCAACCTTTAACCCATCCTTTTGCCTGCAGCAAGCTGGGGCAGACAGAAGTAAATTGGCTCCCAGCTGTAATACCAAGCCTTGTGTCTCTCCTCCTGGTTGCCCAAATGCCCCCTCCAGCATCATCCAGCACCTGTGAGGATGCAGGTAAAGATATCTCTATAAGGAGAAAAAAAGCCAGCATGGATTCAAAAGGCATGGCAGCAAGGTAAAATCAAATCTGCCAAGTAGCACAGAGGATTATTATTTCAATTCTCCTTTTCGTAACTGGGAGCAGACGAGTTGCAGAACACTTTTGTGTGATGTACACTAGTAAAATCATCAGCACTCACATAAGATCCCTCACTATTAAGGAACTGCATTGGCTGTTGATAGGAAAGGGAAGATAGCAAAGGAATGCAGCTCCTGGCCTGAGTTCACCTGGCATCCATGGCACTGCTTCATGCAATGCAGGGGCAATACCTTCTTTTAGTGCTTTTTCAATGTGAAAACTGTGACTAGCCCTGTGACCTGGCAACCGTTTGGAGATGACCTGAGAGAGAGATTAGGGGAGAGCCAGGCAGAATAAACCCCAAACAAACATAGATCTTAAGGGAACAGTCTACCATAATTCCCGCTATACACCTGGGTAAGTATGCCAAGCTGTATGTGGGATACCAGACGGCAACTCCAGAATTTCACTCAGATAAATGTCCCTAGCTATGCTGTTACTATATAATTACATTTATTTGATGTGGGGTGACAGTTAGAGGAATCTGACTCATTTGTCAGCTTCAAACAAAGCTCAGTAATAACACTTTGCATTTCCATAAAGCTTGTCATGTCTGGAACACAGAATGAACTTAATGATTAAGCAGCATCTTCATTCAGCAGATCCATTTTTCAGGTATGAGGAAGTTTAAATGCATAGAAGTTAAATAACTTGTCTGAATTCATACAAGAATTCTGACTCAGAGCTGAGAATATAATTTAGAATAACCAAGACCTCATCTTGTTTTTAACCACTAACTAACAATCTGTTTTAAAATAGTTTTTGCATTTGGATTAAAAGATAAAAACACAGTGTAATTTATGATACATAGCTAACTTGATTTCAATGCAAAATCCTCATTCAGTTGTTTGACTTCCCGAGATCAATAAAAAGCTAAATATATTCTCATAGTTTTAGTGATTTAGAGGAATATGAATCACCTGCCTTAAGAAGGCATAATAGGTATGCTGGCATTTTAATACTACATTTCTCAGTAACTACCAAATCCCATCCTCCAGGTGTGTAAAACCAGTGATGAAAGCTGTGATGCCATTACAAAGCAGCAGTTCTTCTAGCATCTGCCCTTTGACCACAGCACTTCTGCTCCCTTTTCTACTGGGTCATAAAATAACTTTTCCCTGAGACCCAGCTGGCCGTGGCTTGATACCTCAACACATGAGGATTCATAATTCTTATTCCATGGTCGTCT
This sequence comes from Aleadryas rufinucha, assembly GCA_013397815.1. Classification (NCBI taxonomy): domain Eukaryota; kingdom Metazoa; phylum Chordata; class Aves; order Passeriformes; genus Aleadryas; species Aleadryas rufinucha. Next base: position 296,337 of record VZTH01018224.1, read on the forward strand.
CAGGCTGAGCTGCAGATGTTCCTCTTTTCAGGAATTTACTGGGCTATTTTCCTTCAGTGGAGTCCTGTGACAACAATTCACACAGGTTAATTGTAAATGGTGGAAAGTGCAGTACTATTTGATGTCTGTTGCATTTCAGTATATATTTCTTGTCCTTGTGATAATCTATAGGCCAAACCATGTTCAAATGCCTGGTTTTCATATTTTGTTGTTTCATACACTCAGGACATTGCCTCTCTCAGTTGTACCTTTCCCTTTTAATTTTTGCCCAGTCTTCCTCATAGCTTTAGCCTTCACATTATCCTACCACAGCCTTTTCTGCATTTGCCTGGATATTTTTGAGACAAAAGTTAACAGGGGATTATGATATTTACTATAAATCTGTATTCATATGATACTGTTCTAAAAACTGCCACTGATTTCCACAGAGCTTTGACATAACTAACTGTATTAATTGAAATTGAATTTCCCTGTTTTCACCCTATCTGGTTATTTACTCTCTATTTCATTTTCTGCAGATTGCAAGACCCTTTGTAACTGTCTTTCCTAATTAAAATAATGAACAATATTTGTAAAATTTCTCTTCCTGCATTTCTTGATCCTCATTTTGCAAATGTTTAGCAATGAACTCACAGAACTGATCTAGAGTGTCACAAATGAACTCTAGATCAAAACTCGTTATTTATTCTTACCCCAGTGCTTTGTAAGCTATAAGCAAACATATTCTGCTTTCCAAAATGGTGGAAATCTTTGAACTCAGAATGTAGGTGCCTTAAACATCAGCTAGTACTCAGCCAGCTCTATCCAACAGCACACAAATGTAAAAACATGGAAAATTGACAGCATCTTTATGTGACAGCATGCATCTGTTCTTCAATGTGCTCAAGATGCAAGATTCACTCACCCAAAAGCGAAACCTTTCTTATGTCAAGTCTTGGCACAGTGCTCTTCCTGGGGGTTATTGGCTGACTGGGATAAGTGGCCTTTGCCTCAAGTAGCATCTCTTCCCAATTCTCCATCAATTCACTCAACCTGTCCTGCACCTCTTGTGTTATTACTAAGTAGCAATGATTCTTTTAAATGGTAATATATATGAATGTTCATTTACAATGTACTAAATTTATGACATGAAGCATACTCCTATTACTGTTTCTAATAACCTCACCATAAAAGTGATATTTCCCTAATAATTAATGACAGAATAATTTCTATAATGAAAGACAAATTTTGGTGTGGTAACATAAAGCAATATGTCTCCCTTTCTCTTTTAACATAAAGGTTCTGCAAATAACCAATATGAGAAAATGAAACAGACGTCCTCACCTTTCAATTGCCATTCACCACAGATTTGTGATCAAGTGTAAAACTGGAGCAATGCAGAAAGGAATCGACCTGAAGTATTCAGGTTCCTCTTTTCTCATTTGCTTGTGTCTGTTTTGTTTTGAAATTATTTCCATTATCACAAAGAGCTTCCATAATGAAATCAATTTGGTTTAAAGCTTGTAAGAAATCTAATTCTAATAAGCAGTCTTATAGATAAGAAGAAAGCTGGTCTCTCAACAGAAGCAGATTAATGAATGCAAAGAAAAGTTGTTTTTTAAATTCCATTTCTATATCCAGTTCTTCCTGTATCTTTGGTACAAAGTACTGTGACCTAAGTGTTCGTGCCTTCTCCTGTGAAACTCTGCCCATAGCAGCCACTCTGAAACCCAGGGAACAGGGTGTTCACTGCTGTTAAAAGCAATTAGGCAGTTCTTTGGAGCAGCCTGTGGTAAACATTTTCTTTTCCCACCTGTCCCTGGCTGTAAGGCTACCAGTAATAACACACTGTGTTGAAAACAGCCCAGCACAAGGGTATTTTAGCACAACATGCCAGCACATCCCTTATCGTAGCAGTTGAAAGATTGATAGTACTTTCTGTTTGGTTACATTTACAGTGACTGAGGAGTGACAAGCAGCATTCTGAGGTCTGTAGTTTATCTCAACTTAAACGTGTCCACAGTTTTTAGTGTCTCAGCTGATGCTGCTGCTGGTGCACAACCCTGCTCAGTGCACTGCTGGGGGCTGTGCAAGTTTATGCCATATTGAACAAGTAGCACATAACATGCCATACTGGCTGGTTATTTGACTATTATGAAATGGCTATAACTGTGTGATGATACAGTTGTGACTATTATAGTCAGTTTGCTATTAATCAAAGTGGCAGCAAGCTGCTCATGCTGGAATTTGCTGATGACACTTAACCTAGAAGAAAACAGGAAGAATAGGCCTAGAGCGGTTAGCAGGGTTCTAACATGCTTATATGTTTAATATATGAGAGAAATTTCTAGTCTGCTTCCTGAGACTTAACTTGTAGAATCAGTCAGAACTCCTTAGTTTTGATTTTCCTGTATTCAAGAGAGAGGTAGAATAGTTCACCTAACTATTTTGTTTATTTTTGTAGCTAGTGTGCATGCCTTTCCATCATGGCTTCACACATGCTAAGGTGTATATGTTTGAATATTCTGAATTCACATCAAGCATTACCTCATGCCTCCAGCTAGGTTTAGCCAACCCAGCATTTGCCAACACAGCCATCTGAAATTCTTTCAACAATGATACACTGCAGACACAGGCAGCTGCAGCTGCTCTTTGGCTGCTGTGAGTAAGGATGTTGGACAGGCATCATCGGGTGGGGAGCGCACATCATCGTGTGGTGCTTTCTGTCCTCAACAAAGAAAAGCCTTTTGTGGCAAACAGGAAGGGAACAAAGTATTTCTCCCTTGTCCAATCCATTTATGCGTTGTGCCATGAAAATGTCAGGAAAGTAGAGGGATGAAGCACATATTTCTGTAACAGAGGGAAGCAGCCTGGAGCAGGCTGCTTATCTGATCCAGGTTTTTTTCTGCGTTCATGTCCTACAGTTCATTTGATCAGGCAAAACCTCACTACCTGGTGCTGCAGCTGTTTTTACAATACCTCACAGGAGATTTCTGAGCTGAAAGCTTATTGCCTAGTTTAATTTCAGAACCTGCTGTTCCCTTTGTGAATACACTGTCAAATTCTCCTCACATATTTTTTATATGGAGGCATGTTCTTCCAGGAATACATCTAGAAGCTGTATCAACCCATCCCTGCCTGTCCCTCACTACACTAGATTTTAAGAGGCCTTAAAGGGTATGTGTTAAATGATTCCCCAGATGTCTGAGAAATGCAGAATTCAGCCACTGTTTTTAAAGTGAGTTGTGAGGGCACATTGCTGAACAGTCCCCATCTAAAATCTCACACTTCCTCCATTCAGACTTCCAAAATAAGACAATGCCTGCAGAGTGACCACCCAACTTTCAAAACCATCACTGCTTCTTAAGAGTCCATAAAATCTACAGCTGACTTCTGGTTTCCATTTTGGAGACCTAAATAAGCTGCTTTATTTACGTGAATTTATAATTTTTGAGAACCTTTATCTGCTGTACCAGGTGCTACAGCAATAAAGTAAGATAATCCTGAGAGAAGACTCCAGCTCTATTGACACATGAACAAAAGGCTTGTTAGAGGAATACAGGTAAGAGATTCAAATACACATAAGTGCAAGCCAAATGTTGTCAGTGCAGAGAGACACTTGAGCTGAGCTGAGCTGAGCTGAGCTGAGCTGAGCTGAGCTGAGCAGCAGCCTTTTGCAATAACCTGCATAGCTGTACCTTAATTTTTCATGTCCTTTCTTGGATAGAATAGAAAAGCATTTGTTATTGTTAAAGGTGTTTTTATTAATCACTATACTTTCCTCAAGGCTAGACAGGAAGAGCAGATCCATTCAAAGAGATGTCTCCTAGAGATGTGGAGAGGTAGCGATGCATCACATCAGAAGAGAGCACCTCATTCTCAGGGTGTAAAATTTTAGTCAAGATGTAACGTGGCATTGAATCCTTGCCTTGAGATAGTCAACTCAGAGTCTTTATCAACAGGTGAACCTCTTTTTGTTTTCTTTTATTTTGTTTTCAGAAAACAAAAAAAAAAGAAAACCTCTAAGTTTTTATGCTGTGGTCTTTTCAAAGTTTAGGGTTGGGGTTTTTTAGGTGGGAGAGGTTGTTTTAGGGTTTTTTAATTAGATACTACTGTGCATTGCTTCAGATGAAATCCCTTGTTTTCCATGCTAGTACTGTTAGGCTAACCAGATTATAGACACCAAAGTCTTCAAACCCCTTTCAAATATGAGGATTTGACCAATAATCCTTCCATCTTTTGTAACTCTACATTCTTCAAGTTGCTTAACCATTAGTATGATCTGGAAGATCCTCACCAACTACCTCTTTAATTTATATTATCTGGGCTTCTGTATCACATTTCTTATCCTTCTTCGTCACAGACATGTCCTTCATCCAGCATATCCTAAGGGACGGAAACGCGTGCCTGCTTTATTCCAAATGCAGAAGAGAAACAGCTATCAAGCACTTCCCGTCTCTCTGAGTCAGTATTTGTGATTCATTGAGGGCAAAAATAAGGCAGAAACTGAATGTGCTTGCCTGAAAGGAACACAGCCTACATTTGGGAAATCCAGTGATAATATTAGTTGTAAATGTCTATTATATAAGCTTTTTAAGAGTTTTTCACTCTTGGCAACAGTCTGACTGTCACAGTCTGAAGCACCCAATACTGTGTTTCTGCATTCTTTTTTTCCCCTTTCCTCAGCTGCATCACTTGCTGTTTGGTGTTCAGTGTTGGTTTGGTATTCAGTGCTGCCACAACTTAGAGTTTTAAAAGAATTGCCACTAGCCACCTCAGAGAAGTTTGCCTGGAATTCTCCAAAGCAATGGAGTCTCCTGCTGAAAGAGCAGTTGTAAGCTTGATAACCAACTTGAGAGTCCCTCATCACGTTCTTCAGGTATGTTCATGAGGCCCTGCAACATCAGCAAAAGCCATCTCTGCATTACCAAAATCTGTCACTAAGTTTTCAGAAAGAAAGTGGTATGGAGGGCTCTACTCAGAATTCTTACATGAGAAATACTGCAAGGGAACACTTCCACTGTTTTTCCCTCTCATTATTTTTCCCATGTTCCAAAACAGCCATATCAGGCTGCAGTGAGTCCTCATCAAAAATAAACTCTGCAGTTCTCTAATTTCATTTGACTCCAAAAGAATAAGCAGCATTATGGTGTTTCTTTTACTGAATACTTAATGGAGCATTTGAGCAAAATACAGCAATGGCAAATTGGCAAATTACGCCTTAAGTGTCACATGACAGAAATAAAAGTGACACTTGGCCAATGCAGCCCTTTCACTCACCAAGAGATGTCAATCAAGATGTCTTGCTCCCTGACAAACTGTCCATCTAGTGGAAATACTTAAGAAGATTTGGATCACTCTTTTCCCTCTGTTAACAGCATCAGTAATGAGCTCTCTGTCTAAGGGTCAGCAGGTCACTAGCCCGTCAGCTTGGATTACTCATTGTTTCACTCCAGGGTCCCGCTTCCCTGACCAGGAGCACAGCATGCAGACTAGATTTGTCCTGGAATCTGCTCTGGAGGGGAACAACTGGATATCTCTTAAACAAAACCCATGAGTGGGTTGATGGTTAGATCAATCAAAGGCAATTCCACCAGGCGTTGTGGCCAGGGCTATGCCCGTCTCTCTCACCAGCCCAGGACTCCAGCAGGTACCCAGTGTGATGGACTTTTTCACATGTTGTAATATTGTAGCCTGCTATATGCAGTCCACCCTCTCAGCAGTCGGCTGGAAAGGTATAAACATACTGCAGGTGTCTCATTTTCCATACATATTTTAAAAGAAATGATAAATCTTTGTATCTTTTTAATATTAAAAAAAAAAAAAGAGGAAAAAAAGAAGAAGCAAACATCAAACAAGCAGTGAAGTGTCCAGGACAAAAGAGAGTATTGAAATGGCCCAGAGGAGAACTCAGACTTTTGTACCAGAAGGACTTCAGTGAGTCCATAAATGAGCCACTTGAAGGATTTCAGGGAAACTTGAGGAATTTAAGTATTGTGCCAATTGCAACCATAAATGATCACAAATTGCACCTTGGGAGGTGAAGGCTATGAGAAGAAAGAAGGGTAATGCACTGCTGAATCAGGTTGTACAGAGACTCTTCATTCTTGGGTGTTTTAGAAACTGAGATTGACAAAGCCACAGCTGATCTGACATGATCGTAGCACTTTTAACAAAAGACTGGACCAGACATCTCCAGAAGTCCTTCCCAGACAATGCTTTTATGAGTCTGTGGTACTCTGCTGCATTGGTGTTCTCATGAATCAACCACAGACCCTTGGATTGTGACCTCTGGGATGCTTTGGTATATATTTAGAGCCACAAAGTGTATTTTAGACATCTATTTGCTGTGAAAAGGAATGTAGGTTTATGCTTTCCAGATGTCAGGGAGCAGCAAGGACAAGCTGCTGTGGAAGGGCAGGAGCAGAGGGTGACAACAAGGCAGGCAGGGTCTGTGACCTCCCCAACAAGAAGTCAGGAAGTTTAGCCAGCCAGGGTCAGGATCAGGTCCAGGGACAGTGATGAGGGTGAGTGTTAGTCCAGTGACAGCCCTGCTAACCCATTATGGTTAGGCTGGTCCAGGATCCAGATGGGAAGTCAAGTCAGTCTGTCAGGATCAGGGTCGGGGTCAGGACCAAGGATGTATGTGGTCTGGACTCACAGAGATGTAATGAAGAAGAGATGTGGCCAAACTAAAGAGCCCCAGCTCCCAAGGGAAAGCTTGGTGGGCAGAATATTTCTTCTAGCTTTCTTCATGATTGTTCTTATTAGTGAGCAGTTGACTTTGAAGTCAGTCAATTAGACTCCTTAACTTAGTCAGATTGTCTCCTGCAAGGAGTGGGGAATAGGCTCAGAACCCTGACTCCACGGGAGGTCCTGGCCAGAGATCAGCAATCCAGGGCTGAAAGCTGGAGAGGAGAGCATCTCTGGCCCACAGGTCCCTAACCATATCTAGGTTACATGCTAAGAACAGTTCAGGCTAACAGGGTATGCCTTTCAGTAGGTGTTTTAGTAGATTTAATGTCTAAAATCCCTCAGACATATTCCACACTAGAAAAGTGGCAGATCCACCCTATCTAGCCAGATTCTGTCATCTGTGACTGTTTCATCTTTCTGACAGATCAGCTGGCTTGACTATCTCCTCTTTTCACAATAAATGTAGCAGTAAAAAGCAGTTATCTCTGATACTGAGAGTGTTTCCTGAAGTTAAACTTTCTTTTCCTCTCATCTTCAGTCTCAATCAAGCAGATTTTTGGGGCTGAGTCTAACTAAACTTCTTTTGTGCAGATAGGAAGCCTCTCTCCTTGTTTTGAAATACATCAAGGTTTATTTTTTAAAAAATACATTATTACTATTATTATTATTATTATTATTATTAAATACAGCCTTGAATTTCTATGCATGCTTAACAAGAATAACACAGTGAAAAAATTTACCAGGCTGCTTTAATAAGCTGCTTTAATGAAACAGTCTCTTCCATTTTTTTTAATTTATTTTCTTTTTTTTTCTTTTTTTTCTTTTTTTTCTCTTTTTTTTTTTTCCCCAAGGTGTCCTGTCACAATATCGAGCAGCTGGCATTCACGGGGTACAGTCCTGTGGGTCTCCAGGCAGAGTGAGTATAGACAAGGAGAGGGAGATGAAACTCAATGGTAGCTGTGGCACTGCTCTTTACTGAAAGTGACTGATGAGATCTAGAGGAAAGGCTGTGTCTTGTACCACATGGCACTGAGCAATGCCTCAAAACTGGAAGCAGGGAATAAAAGCCTCACCCTAACTGCATCCACAACAAAGAGGTATCCACAACAAGAAGGAAATACAAAAGCAGTGATTACCTAAGGAACTGATGCTGTTGGTTGTTTTAGAGCATTCACGCTTCCAATTAACACATGTTCAGTTGGCCAGTGATTGTTGGTTTTGTGTCTGTGGACATGGATAATTACACCATGTGATGAACTAAAATATTCCCACAGAGTACAACTATATTGATCCACAACCTAATTGTAGACATCTTGAAAATACCTTTTAAGGGGCATCAATGAGCAGCCTTGTTCTGAAGGAATTTTTATTTGGTTTGGCAGCATTAGAAGTGTTTAAAAATCCCTCGCTGTGCTCATCTTGCCAAGGTTGAAATTTGTTCACCTAAAGAATGATACACTGAGCCTTCATGCATAGCTGGAGATTATTCACTAGAACAGTCAGCAGGGAGTAGGGATATATAAGTCAAAGGATGATTGTTTTCTTGCAGAGTTGTTATTATTTTCCCCAAACCACATTCCTCCTAGTAGAGGTATGGCACTGTCTGCCAGGGCCAGTAATTCAAGGAGACAAAAACCTCTTTGGGACACGGGCTTGTAGGGAGAGCTGATTTAGGAAAGAACACTGTTTGGTCAAGAAAACCTCATTTTGACTACACAAAGAATTAGACTCTATGCAATACTTTAGAATGAATAGACTATATTTCATCTTACAATTCTTGCTGCTTTAAATATATAACTTTTATCCATTGCCCACCCACCACAGGCTCAATAGACTTAAACTGACATTCATCACTGTCCTCTCAGTGGAGCTTCAGCTTGACAACATTAGTGTGAGACACCTTCTTCTGTGCTGTCAGGTGAGCAGGGATGATATAAGGCAGCAGAAACTTGTCAGATCTCATAGCTAAGTACAGCTCAGATTTCAAAGCCAGAAAAATCGACTCCTGAATAGCTGTCATGCTTCAAGGCTGAGAAATTCTCGTTCCAGTTTAAAGCAGCAGGAATTATCTTGGCTCTGTCTCAAACTGTTGTTTTGTAGTGTCACTTCTTACTATTATAAGACACAGAAGCATTTGCTTAAGAGAAATTGTTATTTAAGAATTAAAACACTGGCTTCCAAAAAAAAAAGTTATATATTGAATCCTCAAAATGAAGCTTATTTACCATAATAATATATTGACCTTTTCTTACACGTTTTTAATGATTCAGAAATCACTTTACCTCTATTAAAGAACTAGGACCTGTATAATCTCCCTGCTCTACACTAGCATTGCTTTCGTCAGTCTACAGAGCAAGAAATGCAAAGAAATCAGAGTAACAATTTTGTTCATTGTCATTTAGCAGATATGTGAGATAGACAGGAATAAGATACAGAACTCCTGAACCCCAGAACTGGGGTGTCAGTGCTTCAGCATTCTCCTTTTACTGTTAGAAGTAGTAACAACTGGCACTGAATTATCAGAGACTACACAGAGCAGTCATGCCTTCCATCAGGCTATGGCAAGTTAGCAGGACTTTGGAATAACCATTTGTGGGTTCTCAGAGCACTTCATCTATGAAGCGTTGCTCTTCTGTTGAGCTTTAAAGTCAAAGGAAACAAGCTAAATTGGTGAGTATATTCGTATCCTATATGTTAGGGTTTCTCTGCTGAGAGGTGGCAACTTTATGTGTTCATGGCATATGTTCAACCATCTCTCAGCGCCTTGAATATAAACCAGTGTTTCAATTTTGTTCCTTGAAATGTGTCACACCAGTGGGTTCTCCCAGCATTTTTCCAAATGCTTGCATAGTAGCTGTTGTACATAGCACGTTCTCGTGCCCTGTGGTGATGTGCCTGTGCTAAGTATTTCAATACCAACACCAGCAAAGAGAAAATGTTGGTTCTGGGGTAGACTTCACAAACCTCAGACATGCCAGTGCATGTTTGAAGAGGTTTAGACTGATGTTAAGGTGATGGAGAAAGTGCACTAGAAGTAGCAGTGGAGGGAAGCACTGGAGTTGCCAACACCATTTGGAGTTGACAAAGGACTGTAATCCATGCTTGTTCTAAACAATAAAGCACTAGGAGTACAAATGGATTAAAAAAAAAGTTAGATTTTGCAAATCAAATGGAAACAAGTAGTGAAAATCTCATCATGCAAATAAATAATGAAGTGAGTCCTCTGTGGAATAAGTACAGTATTATGAAACATAACAATGATATGACTCCAAATCCAAACTAATACTTTGCCTCATTTCTCAGTAAGAAATATGACATTGATGGGATGAATGCAGAGGACAAATGGCTAATGGACACGAATGCACAGAGGCAGAGATGACCACATCTGGGTGTAAGAATGCTCAATATGCTATTTTGAGAAATAAGATGATTTACACACTGAAATGTGAAAAAAAATCTGAATATTTAATGGAGTAAGGAGGAGTATTATCTGACTAGAAAACAGCAATCACACTACCCATATATACAATAGGGAGACGCAAATAATCCAGAATCAAGAATTTAATCTTAATTAGATGTAAGAGTAGCACAGATACTGAAGTGGTGAATATTTAAAAGCAGGAAATTAAGTAGAAACCAGGACAAAATATAATAAGGATTTAGTAACGGTAGTTTGATCAGATGATTTTTTCACCTTTTGATACCAAGGATGACTAAATCTGTGTAAAATATAGGACAAAAATACAGGAAAGAAGCACTAAACCCAAAACTAAATCTCATCTACTTGAATTGTAGCTAGCTACCAACACCTTACAGAAATATGAGTTCAGAATCAGCAAAAGAAAGGAAATAATAATTAGTCTGGAAAGAACTGCCGCTAGTGGAAATCTTTAAACATTTGGGATTGATTTTTTAACATCTTCATTAATGACCCTGATAAGAAGTTGGCATGTACTAATGAAGTTTGGTGATGACACAAAGCTCAACAGAGAGGGAGAATGTAATATTGTACAGGAAAAACTAAATGACCTTGAGAGTAGAGTATTAGAAATGGGATGAAATTTAATTGCATAATGTGCAAAGTCATACACTTAACGAGCTTATAACATGAACTTCTGCAAATTGGGACTTTCATAGGAAAATGACAGAGAAGGAGGGAGACCCTGGGGCACTTGTTGATTATAGGAGGATTATGAGCCACCAGTACAGTGTGGTCATGAAAAAAGCAAGTGCCACAGCTGGAAATTTTCGTGGTATAGCCGGGGATGCATAATGTGGGAGACATTAATCAAAAATCATGTGAAATATCACCTATTTTCTTTATTTGAAATGTTTCAAATGGGAAATGGATGTCAAATCAGCTATTGGGATTTTCTTAGAGCTGGAGACAGGAACTTTCTTCTCTGGGACTGCAAAGACAATATAGCTACATAAATGTCCTTATCATGCCCATGGGTCTGGACTGGTTCCCTGCACAGTGCTGTGCCCTACTTGATGGATTCATAGGCCCCAGACAGCACAAGTCCATCGTGCAACAGAGATGTGTCCTCCGAGAGATAGTTTTCTTGGCCTAAAAAAGTAAAATTAGCTGGAAACTTGATTGCTTTCCATAAAGAAACACTGGTGTTTGTAGCTGTCCTGTCCCCTAGAAAAGCAATGCCAAGGAAAAGAACCAAAAAACCCAAACCAACAAAGAGGGAGAAAATCAAATGAAAAGGCTGACAAGAAAGAGAGCTTTGTAACCAACAAGAAAGATTTACCTGTGAACCTGAGGAGGATAATAAACTTGCTTTAAAATTGAGCTCAAATTCCTTAGCATCCTCTATTCATATTCTTTTCCAAAATGGTCCCAGAAAAATCTTCAGTCTCTGATTTATTCTGTAACATCAAATCCCCAACTTATTGGTTTAAATCTACTTCTTGTTAGGGAATGTGTTAATTTTCAAGAAGTTATCTCAGCACTACTTTATGGGAAAAAATACATATTTAATTCAAGCTCTGGGTGACTGATTTTTTTAAAGAAAACTTATTGCAGAACTTTTTTCATAGAAAACAAACTGAAATTACTGAAGCTGCTTTGTAGTTTCTGCACCCTTTGCAGTGATCTGTAAAGGATTTTCCCTCTGTGCTCACCACTGGTGAGGCCGTAGCTCAAGCACTGTGTCCAGTTCTTGGCCCTTTGCTACAAGAAGAGCATTGAGGCACTGGAGCAGGTCCAGAGGAGGGCAACGGAGCTGATAAGGGTCTGGAGCACAAGTCTGATGAGGAGCAACTGAGGGAGCTGGATTGTTTACCCTGGACAAAAGGAGGCTCGTGGGAGACCTTACCACTCTCTACAACTTCCAGAAAGGAGATTGTAGCCATGTGGGGTTCAGCCTCTTCTCCCAGGGATCTAGTGATAGGACAACAGGACATAGTCTCAAGCAGGGAGGTTCTCATTGGACATCAGGAAGAATTTCTTCACAGAAGGGGTGATTAGACATTGGAACTGGCTGCCCAAGGAGATGGTGGAGTCACCGTCCCTGGAGGTGTTTAAGGAAAGACTGGACATGGCACTCTGTGCCATGGTCTAGTTCAGGTGGCGGTGTTTGGTCACAGGCTGGACTCGATGATCTCAGAGGTCTGTTCCAATCTAATTGATTCTGTGAATCTCTGATCTGCCATTTTACATGATGAACATTTGCCTATAGAAAGAAAAGTCAGCAAGCTGCACTGGGAAATTAGCACTGGGTGCTAATGCTCAGTGTGTGGAAATCTTTTTTCTGCAAACAGACTAGTCTTTTCAAGCTAAAGATGGTGAAAAAGAGGTAAAATAATTTTTCCACTGACTACCATCAACTATCGATGCTTTCATCAGTAGGACACCAATTATAGTGACAAATGTTCTTCATGAGGGTGTCCCTTGGGTTCATGGTTTTGACCAGATGCCTCCCTCTCTGTGGCTTAGAGTGGAGTGATTTCTTTGGAGATCTAAAGGACCTGTCTTCCTTCTGATCCCACTAGAGACAAGTAACTGTCTGGCAACACATATTTCTGCTAGCAAAGTCCTTCCATCTTGAGCACCCTTTTGGAAGACATTTAATTTCTTTTTTTTTTCTTTTTATGTTTCCCAGATCTCATAAGCTTATGTGATTAAGGGGATTAGTTTGGAATTCACGGAGGGATTTTTTTAAAATATATTTTGAGTACTACATGCTCTGCCATTTTTTCCTCAGGTTTTACACTTGTCTGTAGCTCTTCAGAGGTGCTGAAAAGCACAAGGTTTTCAGCAACATCTAAGACGAGTAGATACTTGCCACCTTTTCACATTTTACTGCAGTTCCACAGGAAAAAATATATGTGAGAGGAGGGAGACTGCAACTGTGTCGCACACAAATACCCGTACTGAGCCACTCTATCATATGGTTTTTCACCCACCACCTGGTTATTCACCCATGCAGGGTGTTTGACACCTCCTGAAGGGTGCTGCAGGTCTGTGGCACTTAACATTCAACAGCAGGACTTGGACAGCCTCTGTTCTGCAATGAGATGTCCAGTACACGGAGCGAGCCAATTCAATTTAATGATGGTTTCTCAGCTTTTGTCCAATGCAGGCACCACACCCTAGGAAGAGTGACAGACCAATAATTCAACCTTAGCATTAGTGTGGAGCAAACTGCTGCATGCTTTCATGGGATTGGTCATAAGCCCTCGAGGAGGGCCAGACACAGTCCTCTCTGGAAAATCACAGCCTGTAGTTAAATCTTGACCTTTTACTAAAGGAGAAGCAAGGCTAATTGTGCCCAGCTAGTTAGACAATAACTGAGCTTGAACACCTGATTAAAGTGTTTCTGAAATTTTATGCCTCCCCAGAGATGATCTGGCAGCAGTGATAGACTCCAACAATGCCTGTCAGCGAGGTTTTCCTGCCAGAACCAGGTCTTTCCAGCACTTTTGCAAACAGTTACTGAAACCACTTTTCATGTGTACACATAGGAAAAAGTAGGTATTTGCAGTAGTGTATGTGAGAGATGGAAGAGTGACAAGGGAATACATTTTCACTCTCTTCTACATGCATACATGCACACACACAGACAGGCATGTCCCACAGCCATTAAAATCTCAGCCGAAGGGAGGAGATTTCTCAGGATGTGTGAGGTGACAGTCCTTGGCACTTCTCCAGCCAGCCCTCCTGCGGATCCTTGCTGCCTGAGAACAAGCTGATTAATAGTTCTCCATACCCTGAAGCTAGGGGCACTTAAGAGAAGGGGTTGTTCCTTTTATCCTGCAGCTGCAGAGAGGGTACCACAGCAGACAAGGTAACGAGAATTTTCCGATTGTCTCACCTTTTCCTTCCCAGCTGCTTTTCTCATTCTTCCTCTGTCCCTCCTCCCTCTGTCTTCAATGTTCTCGCCCATTAATGATTTAAAAAAAACCCTAGCTGGTACACACAGAAGTGCAAAGCTGCTGCTGAACAGACTCCGTTTGCCTCAGGATCAGTTGCTGCATCTGCTTGTGAGGCTGCCAGTCAGGACTGCAGATGATTTAAGAGGCTTTCTTATCGGCAATTTAGTTAAACCTGCTGTGCACAGCTAGGTCTTGGGAGAAGGAAGATGAATGCACATTTTAATGACTGAATCAGCATATATTGGGAACCAGGATGGCAGGAGCCTCACCTCCCTGGAGGCTCACCAGCTATGACAAGCAAAAAACCTCCCTCCTGTTAAAAAGTACATGATTGCTGTATGCCCCACTGTTGGATATATATTCTAGATGGATTGTGCCAGGGCTTCTCAATGACATTAAAACATACCCAGTGTTTGTAAGATGATATTGGTGCTGTTTACACCCCGATTCCAGTGCTGAATCCCAGGAAGAATAAAACAGTTCTGTGAGTGGCTTCAGCAGCTTGATAGATCCTTTACGCTCCTGTATGAAGTAGTAATGTACAACATCAGACTGCTGATGGGTGTAACAGTTGTTTCATATGCAGAGATTTACCTCTGTGCTGGCTAGTTAGCACACCTCCACCACGGTCAGTGAAATGGTGTTGATTTATATCTGCTGAGGATTGCAGCCATAATTCTTGTCTCCATTTTTGTGCATGCAAATACACTCACATACTTCAGTTTTCAACAGACTTCAGCTATCCAGTGCAGCATTGTGTCCTCCATCTGTTTACATCTCCAACAAAAATTACTGCTGTTCTTCAGTCACAAATGTGAAATTATTCTATATCCTCAGTGACACTGAGATAATAGGATTTATATTGCACATATGCTTGTTTACACATGCAAGATCTCACAGTCATTATTACGGTTGCTGATTTACGTTACTGCTATCCAAAGCTGCATGCATTTATGTACACCATTTATTTAAAACTATTTCAGAAATAAATCATCACATAACAAACTAAGCAATCAGATGAGTATCCTATTATTTGCCTCATCTCTAACTATTCCAACCCAACTACCAACATTCAAGTCCTTTTTCATCACTTCACAAGTTCCATTCTTGCACTTTGAGCTCGACTGTTAAAGCTACTTTGGACAAATGCATAGGAGCAAGTTGCAGTTATTATACAGAAAGGGAAATGTACAACAGACTTTGGGAAATTAAGGAACCCTGAAGTTAACACACTGGAGAATTTACATTAAACAGCTTACATATTTCAAGCTTTTACCAAATCATATCTGAGATCAGTATGCTACAAATCAGACTGAATATTGCTTATGTGCAAACTGATCCCAGCAGAGCAAGGAAGCAGATATCAGCTGGGTTTTTTCCCAAGAGAATTCTTTTGAATCAATTCTTTAACAGTCATCCTAAACCTTGAGGAACTCATCTACTTTTTGGATTACTTACCTCCTTATACACTTTTTTTTGCTATACCAGCCTACCTTAGGTTGTCTTACCCCTGCATCAGGAAGAACATTATTTCTGATATTCATCTTCTTAGGCAGTATGGCAAAGTTTTGCTGTGCTATTCCCTAAAGGTCATATCATTTAGGTACTAGCTATGCAAAACCTGACATCTCACAATTTATTTTCCTCTGCAAAAGGACACGAAATTGTTTAGCAAGACACTGCCTTATTGTTTAGACAGAGTAGCAGTGACTTTGTGAGTAACTGAACTCAATAGAAGCAGGTCCCCAGGTGATTTAAATCACAGTTGTCTCGCTAAAGTCAGCACAGTCAGTGCTGCCAAGTTAAAATGACTAAAGACGTGAGGCCAAATCTGCGCCTTACTTTAACAGCACATCTGGGCCTCAAGTCAACGTTTCCAACACCCAAATGTCAGAGAGACATTTGTAGTTTTTTGAAGGCTGATTGATTGTTGGAACCACGCTACTCAGCCTAGGTCTACACCGTGAACCTCACAATCCCAAAATAAGCCATCTATGGGGTTTAGACTGGTTCAGAGATAGGCAAGAGCTGAGGGGGAAAATTCTGGATGGCAATTCTGAGAGCTTGACTTTACCTGAATTCTGCTGCTGGCCTCCAGCTCTGTGTTGGATCTCATCACCAGCTCCTGTAACTCCCATGGACTTGTGAACATTTCAGCTTCACCCCTCTACATGCTCGAGGCCAAAGCTTTGCTCGTGTCCCAGTTACACACTATTCTGAGAGTGGCAGAAGTGGTGATTGCATGTGAACTCAGCAAAAGAGTGAATTCTCTACATCAAGACTAAAAATGGCAAAATTGGACCCTTCTCATTAAATAAATCATATGAACACTCAATTTGCATATGTTTTGCATTCTTGGGTATAAATTTTTAAATATTTTAAAGGTTCAGGAAACCTGGGAGGATTTATAATGTGTATCCCTCTGAACTGTGATCTAAGAGTTATTTGTCCCTTAAGAATAATGGTTTACTGGGTCTAAGCAGTTTTCACATTATTATTTTTTAACCTACTGGGGCTTTCAATGTGGTTACTTTCAAAGGAAATAAAACCAGATGGTAATTGTAGATTAAGAAAAAGAATGAACTCCCAATTAATTATTAAAATTGACTGTAAATTTTAGAAACTTGCAGCAAATTGTTCACAAAAGAAAAGTTAAAGCTACAAGAGCATCCAATACTATATTATTTCTCAAATTCCCTGTTCACAAGATGTAAAAAACATTTTAAATATTGGAGAAATCACAGAGAGAAAGCAAATGCCACCAGGTATATACTGAATTGCATCAAGGATCTATTCCCCTTCTTATATCATAAAATCACGGAATGAGTAAGGTTGGAAGGGACCACCAGTGGGTTTAATTGGTCCAACGTCCCTGCTCTAGGAATATACATGCACAGCATTCATATACACTAACCCTTTAAGATGGTGAAGATCAAAACATGCCAGTGTTATGTAGATATATATCTCCATTTCAGCCTTAAGGCAGAGTGAGACCAGATTTCCACTTTTTTGGATTTTTTTTTTTAGGGTTAAAAAATTCATTCATTACTGTGATGAATTAAAATATTTCAGTGGTTTTTGGCTTTGTATGAATGAGAGAGTAATATCAGTAATATTAGAGATGCAAAAATGTTCAGACTAGCCCCTGGTTTCACCTTGGGAGTCAAAAATACTGCACGAGAATGTGTGTCTAGTTCAGCTGAGTGAAGACAAAATATTTTGCTGCAAAGAGAGGAGAAACTATTTATCATGCCTAGACTATGGTGCAATCAGCTACTCTGACCTTCCATGGCTTCCTTGATCGTTAAGGTACTTGGATCCTTTTGACTGGTGGTGAAAATATACATTTTCTTTCCAAGTCTGTTATCTCCCTGGTTTTTGGGTTTTTTTAAACAAAGTATCAATATGTGTGGCAATAGGGAAGGTCAGTTTAGAATAAATTTAATATCAAAGTTCTGTTTTACTTTCAGAAAAGGCCACATAAAATATCCTCCCTTTTCAAACTGATCTATTCCCTCCATGTGTTCAGTCAGTTCTGATGCCTCCAGTGACAAAATGTGATTACTGGCACATTTTTCTCCCCTTAGCTGTGTGTATTCAGCACTGTAAATGAGAAAGCTCCAGTCTGTGCACATCAGCAAGGGAGTTCCTAACGTCCCAGACATACCTGTATGAAACTCAAAAGTTTTATACCTTCAACACTGTTTTTTCTGAGATCGTAACTTCAGATGAAGTGTCATGACTGGGACAATGCAAAGAATGATACGACCTGGAGCATGGTCTCAGAGTACAGAGTAGATTTTGTACAAAGAAAGTGATGAAGAAGTGATAAAACGATGATGAGAAAGAAACCTAAGAATATTTGAAGTGGGATCAATATAAGGCCCTGCTGTAATATGTTTAGAGATCTGCTTCTATCATGGTATTGTGCTACATGTCAATCATCCAGTGGCTCAGCAGGCACCGGTCACTTATCAGCAGCACTAAGGGAGGAAAAAAACACGTCAATTAAACTGAATAAAAACATTAAATCCCCAAATATTAAGCATACATCCAATTTGGCAACTCATTTGACTGCCTAAGGCAGTTGGTTTATAGAGTCATGTTCATTCCAGTTAATATTATTAAAAATTCCCAGGGAAGTACGGCATAGTTACAGTAGCTAGTACATTAATCTTTATCATATGTGCAAGAGTGGAAGCTTGGAACAAGATTATGAAAACAGAGTGCTTATTCTTTTATCTCCAAACTGATCTCTATGCAGAAAATAATGATCTAATGAGACTACTTACTAACTGACTATTAACTTCCCTGGGGCTAGAAATGCTTTTCCATCAAGTGCTGGGACAAATGCTCTTGTGAGAGTTTTGAGGTCTCGGCCTTTGAGCTTCTTCTTCTTCTCTTCCAGTCAATGGGATTGGGTCATAGGATGCAAAAACTTCATATTCCAGTTCTACACATGCTGTGGGCTAAATTAACAGTTCTGCATGGAAATCATTCTAAAAGCACAAGTCATCTTCCCCACAGATTCCTTTTGCCTTTGCTCATTAATATTGGGGTGTTTCGTCCAAAAAGCAAGTGACTCTGGATGTACACTCTTTGAAAAAGAGCAAAACCACTGGATCTTCCCCTTTTAAGGGAAAGCAAAGCTGAAAGGAATCCAGTTGTGTTCACATCCTCCAAGTCTACTTTGTATATAAGAATATAAGGGAAGCCAGTACTGGGTCAGATCAAAGGTCCATCTAGCCCAGTGTCTGTCTCCAGCAGTGATCAGCACTGGATGGCTAAGGTAAAGAATAAGAGCGGGGCATAGATATAGTCATCCTTTCCCAAATATTACTCCAGCCTTCAGCAATTTGTGGAACAGGGTCTTCTTGAGCCAAAGGTTATGACTTCATGCTTAAAGGCCCTTAATGGATTTTTCATCCACAGATATGTCCTACAATCTTCTGAAGTGTGAATTCCTGTGGAAATGAGTTCCACAGTTTCTCTAAATATTTTGTGAAAAAGTATGCCCTTTTGTTTGAATCAAAGCTAGACTCTAGTGGGTTTCATTTCTCCTACTCCTAAACCTGGAAATGATACTGAGATATTGTTCAGGGGTATCCTCCTCATGCTGGTCTTTATTATGAAATATTATGAATGATGAAAAAACCCCACACTGCTGTTTTATCTACACTTACTCTTTGCTTTTTTTTCCATGTTGAAGAATCCTACCCTATTTAGCTATTTCCTGTGCAGAAGTTGTTCCTTACCTTTATAATTTATCATTTAGTTCTTCACTATACAAGATCCTTCAGTAACTGACTAGGGAGACATGTCCAAAGCAAAGAGACAAAGAAAATCAGCCAAATTTAATCCACCAATTCCCAGGAATTATGCTCCACGGTGTACAGGGATAACAAAAGAAGAAATGCACTTTGGTGGTACATTTTGTTGGGTTTACTATGTTGATAGGAGCAGATCGGTGGGAATTTGCTCATTACATCACCCAGAGTCTTCCAAGTACAGTTTAATATAGGTCTTATAAGGCTTGTACAGAAAGTGATTTTCAGAACCTAATTTAAGGACAGAAGTTCCCCTCTCCTGTTCTTTCCACACCACTAGCTGAAGCTTACAGATCTCTCTAATGAAAGATAGTTAGTGAAGTAGGTAGATGGCCTAATCAAAGGACATTAGGGAAGGACATACTAAAAATGTGTAAGTATTCTAGGAGATACTGTGAAAATTCAAGGAGGACAAATTAATCCTAAAAACACAGGCACTATGTTGCCATCAAGTCCTGAACTTGAACTACTTGGGAGAGTGGCGGAGAGAGAGAGGGGTGAAGCTTGTCCTGTTTTTTACATTCTCCACTAAACATATGCTGTTGATGACAGTCCCTGCGATCTGACCCAGACAAACTTCTCTTCTAAACCCGGGCTGCCATGTTCATTAAGGCAGCCCAACGATAATACACGGCCCATTAAGATCACCCTTTCCACGGCTGCTGTAAATGCCGCAGGAGGCTGTGCTCTGCTCGACTTTCTCTGGGAAAGGGGCGCTGCTAGAAAATAGGCGGTGAAGCCAATGCCTCTGGGTGAAAGCTCGCCGTGCTAAGCCCTCCTGGCCGCCAGCAGCCCCTTCCCACCCTTCCCGCGGCGGCGCGGAGCTCCCAGCCCGCATCCCGGGGGTGCCGGGAGCGCCGGGAGGCAGCCGGGCGGGCGGCAGGAGGGCTTAGGACCCAGGGGGACGGCAGTGGAAGGACCCAGGCTTTGGCGCACACGCCTCCTACCAAAAA